>JBAJHX010000081.1:17971111-17984066 GCA_037176925.1 Amniataba percoides | reverse complement strand
TGGGGCTGAGGAGGCCATGACAAGAGAAAAAGACAGCGTGTGTGTGTGTGTGTGTGTGTGTGTGTGTGTGTGTGTGTGTGTGTGTCCGTGTGTGTGTGCGTGTGGAGGGGGGGCAGTCACTGATATCCTGTTGACTGGTATGTCATCTGGTATCGCTGGCATGTGAATAAAGGCTTTGCACCAGTGATGGAAGGCAGGAGGTGAGGAGAGAAGATTAAAAAACAGAAAATGAAAAAAGGAAGGAGGCAGAGGGAAACGGAGCTGATGCCTCGCCGACGTCTGGAATCGCTGGTATGTGAAAGACATCGAGGGCACGTAATGAATGAAGGGAGATGAAGAGAGGCGAGGCCTGCGGTGGAAACAAAACCACTAGGGTGAGTTGTTGGCTCTCTGAGCACCTATACCACCATTTGTGGGGAAAATGCAAGATTAAAAGAACACATTTGAAAGCTTCTGGGCTTTTTCCTCAAAGCATACTTTAAGTATGAGAGAGATAAATCCCGGCGAGGTTTTCACATCCGTGGAAAACCTTAAAGCTAAAGATGAGGGAATGAGATGAGGACATAAACCATCAGTGTTTCTTTAGAACTGAATGACTGTGGCCTTCAATCATGATTTGAATGTCCAAATAATGAGAAAAACAACCCATCCCCTGAATCCTCACTTGAAAATATGAAAAAAGAAACGACAGAAATGCATAAAAGAGCAGCGCAGAGAACAGAACTATTGATCTCTGTCTGCCTCTGGCTGGTGGCGGACTGGTATTGCTGGTTTAATACTGCAGCCGCTTGATGCGGTCATGTGATACTGGACTGGAAAGAGGCGACAGAGCCTGGTGCACGCTGGGAAGGCCTGCGAGCCATGATTATGCAACAAGATCTGATTTCATGCTCACTGGATCTCTCCCTCTCTCTCTCTCTCTCTCTCTCTCTCTCTCTCACACTCCGCATTATCCTTCCTCTATTTCCAAATCTTTCTACTTTCATCGACATTAACAACAGTCTCTCACGTTTCTTTTCCTTTTGAGTTGCTTCTTGTCTCGTCCATCAAACAACACATAATCAACAAGCTCAGCGCTCATCCCTCTTTGGAAAACAGTGAACTCTTATGACATGCAAAAATCGATATGATTGTCCAAACAAAGTTACTTAACTGCTGACAGGTAAGCATTTTCTTTGGCCTGCTTTCACTGCTCCTGCCCACTGGACTGTCATGTGAACTGGACACGTGCTGCCCTCTGGTGGTGAAAAACATTATCCACATACCGTGTGCAGCAACTCTTATCAGTCCTCCCTGAAGTCAAGTTAGTATGGCTGGTTGTGTTTTGAAGAGTTGCAACACGCAGATAACTGCACCTTTCGACTGAAGAGGCCCTGAGCTGCCACCGTGGTTTACTTAATATTAAAGAGGTGGTAATATTAGCAGCCCAGAGGCAAAGGAGAGCGAAAAAAAGCACAGAGCCCGGCAAGCTGGTCGAACCAGAACAGCTGAGAAAGGCCGACAAAATATGAGCAGCAGTAACGCGTTAGCTAACTCTTCCACTATCTCAAGGTTTAAAAACACGCAGGATATTAGGTTCAAGGGCATTTCAATAACTTTCAAGGTCACTGCCATTTTATTTCTTTTATCAGGCTCCTCATCAGCTTCATAAAAACACAGCCCAGCCTACTTGCTGTCCAATCACACACCACAACATACACAGTCTGACTTTGTGATTTCACAGAGGCACAAACGTTTTACTCATTATTAACAATTTTGGCTAAATCCATGCAGATTTCCATTAGAGGTTCACTGAGTTGAGGTATATTAATAGAACTGGTAGCTTTATTCTTTTTCTAAAGGAGTACTTTCATGGCCATGGCCCTTCAATCATATTCAGAAGTCTTGCATGTTATTTTCCTCCCAACAAATAAAGAGCTTCAAGGATTTTCAAGGCCTGCAGAAAGTCAGTACTCACACACTGACAATCAGAGAACGTCCTTAAAGACACACACAGATTTCATGAAAGTCAGTAACTGAATGAGTAGGGATTTGCTACACAAAATTTTAACATGCTACGGGCGATATTATTTAAGCCTTTCTGGTGCAACTAAGCAAAAGAAAAACAAAAGGAAACGATCAGAATTAAGTATATCTCAAAACTGAAACCATGCGTGGCCTTTTATTATCAAAACTGAATTATTTCATTATTATCCCACATGACAGATACAGGGAAAAAAATCACATCAAACAACTTCTTAGATCAATTTCTCAACTATTTGTGTAGCAGTGTTAATGTGACCCACCCTGATCCGCGTTACCGAACACTGAGCTGTGAGCGGAGCCTGACAGCAGCGGGCTGTGAGTGACTTCGATCCAAATCCAAAGGACAGGGAAATGTGAAGTCGCATTCTTTTTAATGTATTCAAATCTTCAAACTCGTGGTCGTGGAGAAAAAAAAACGGCAGAGAGAAAGAGCGTGAGTCAAGCACACGGAGCGAGTCACAGCAGCTCTGAGCTGATGCTGGAAAAGGCCTGCTAATCACCATGCTCGAAACGGCTCCTTTCTTCCATGCAAGCAGCCTGAAAAGCTGCCAGCAGTTCTGTAACCGCTGGTATGTGCAGTGGTGTGCGTGCATGAACGTGCACATTATCCGGTCAGTGACCTCTAACCACCTTTGACCACAGCTGCTCACCTTCCAGCTGGTCAGATACGTAACTCTGATACACCAGCTTCAGTAAAGGCGTCACTCTAATATAAAAAGCGAGGGGGAAGTAATACGCCACGGTCAGCCGCTCCCAGCAAAGTCAGGGAAGAAGCGCCATGAAGAATTTATGTGTTATTAAAGTCTCCGGGATAGAGGGGATGAAGAAAGTGTTGCAAGAGAAAGCAGAGAAGGGGAAAAATACACTTTGCATAGTGAAAGCTGTGAAGAGCTTTGGAGATGTTTTCTTAATTGTTTGGGACATTAATGTGCTGCTCTCGAGAGGATGGTAAAAATACTCAAAGGCCACTTCACTACACCATCGAATTACCAAATATAAAATATGGCTCAAAGGCTGATTAGCAGTATTCAGACATGCAGCTGCACAGAGCCAGTGTCACCGGACAGCAGAAGGGACACGTCGACTAACCGAGATGCAGGAGACTGAAAGACGGAGAAAGACACGTGCAGTTAGAGACGGAGCTCACGTTTACGCTTTCTGATAAACTGAGCTGAGTGACAGACGCCCAGCCGGAGCCTGCAGGAAGAAAGCAGCACTTCCTGTGTTTGTGCATCTCACTGCTTGCTTGCCCCCCCCGCCTCCCTTCAGCACAACGAGCAGCGAAGACTTCCTGCGAGCTCCTGCTCTGGACTCCGCAGCAGAGGCAGAACAATGAGGAGGAAAAAGGAGAGCATGTTACAGTACAGGGTGGGGCAGAGAGGGAGATAAAGGAATAAAACACACACGTGCATACACACACACAAGCCCAACACGAGGCCGTATGCAAACACAGGCAAGGATACAGGCGTACATGAGGACACACACGAAGACCAAACAAGCAAACACGCAGCCAGAGCACAGATAAGCACAATAATGTCAAATACACAAAAAAAACACAAAAAAGAGGAAGGATGGAGACCAAAAAAAGATCAACATAAAACCGAGACTGATGACCTGTGAAATGTTTAGTTCCTTCATTCAGACAGTATCAAACTTCACTTAAAAAAACATCTGAGACACAAAAAAACTTTCTTGACATGAGAGTCACTATCACCTCACAGAGGCTGCATGCAATCCCCAGTGATGATGAGAAGTGTCCCATCTGCATGCACTTTATTTTTGTCCTAACCCCCCCCCTCGCTCTCTCCTCCTCTCTGGCCCTGAGCAGCTCATGAACTCACCAGAGCAGACTGAAACCCCTGACCCACTGTTCCTCTTTGAGAGGAAACGGATGTGGGGAATGCATCTCACTCGTTCTCAGTCTCTCTCCTCACACACACACACATTCACATACAAACGTGCAAACCAACACATTGTCCAAAGGTTTAAGGACAGCATACAGAGCGGATATCCAGCACTTTGTAAATGTATAGCCTCATCAAGAGCCATAGATAGACCTTCACTATTTCTATCTGTCGCTCTCGTCAAATCCTGCCTTTTGAAGGCGAGTCACGAAGGTCACGGTGACTCTGCTGAACGTGTCAAAGGGAATCTGATTATTAAAAAAGGGACATTCCACATATCTCGGGTTTGGGAAGCCAAATATGTCACTGAAAGCTGGCGGGCCATGGTATTTGAAGGACACACATTTATCTGGCAGGGGAAGTCCAGTAAAAGATGCGGTTCAGTTATGTTACGGGAAATGTACGATTCAGCGTTTTTAGATGATGTTTTATGCTTACTGGGGGCTAAAATTAGGATAACCTAGTCACTGCTACTTTAATTTTGACCACTCTGCTCGTTTTGTTTTTTCAATTATTCCTCAAGGACAAAAGGTCACCAGCTGAAAACAACAAAATAGTTCCCTTTTTTAAATTATTTCTATTCTCAATGTCCTTCATAAATTGTAAGTGCAATATCAATCTGCTGAAGTTCTGCTTTAAGAGGTAATTTGTCCGTAAAACCATGTTTTAATTTTAGCATGCTTTAGGATGTGCAATGTATTTAATTAAATATTTTCACAGGCCGACATATGAATACTGACATTTATAAATAATACCACTAATGTGAAAGAAACGTCAGTGAGGGTTGTGCAAAAATGTCTCTGCAGATTAATTTCTTGACTAACAAATTAAATTTGTTAATAAAATGTCAGGCCATTGTAAAAAAAAAAAATGCCAAGGTGATGCAGTCAAATTGCTTGTTGTAGTCAATCAGTTTACTATCACATATTGCAAAAAAGAGCAGCAAATAGGGCTAAAATGACAAAAGATAAATGATTTATCAAAATAGTTGCCAACTAATAGTTGTAACTATTGTGGCTAAAACACAGATCTGAACTTCTGTTAACGCAAAAATATTCAGATTTACATAAGCCAGCAGACACATCAAACCACAGAAGAAAATCACAAAGTCATCTAACTCGAACTCTCTAACACTTTTTAAAAAAAGATCTGTTTTGGCATGTGGTGTGTTAGTAATGTGAATGTGACCAAGTCGAGCTCAGGGCGGCACACAGAACAAACAACGCTGCCAGTGACAATGACGAGCACCAAGTTGTTGCATAATAATTGGACAACAACAGACCAACCACATCCACTTCTCAAAAAGCTGAACATAACCAGCGCTGCTTTGCGGAGGCATCACGCGGGGAGGACCTGAGGACAGAGATCAGAGGACGGGGGCAGAAACAGCAGCACGGAGCGAGGAGAAGATAAGGAGAAACAGTACGAGACAGGAGGCCGAGAGTCAGCCGTGCCTTCACAGATCTTCTCCCTCTGTCGCTCTTTATGTAGGCTAATCTCCTCCATCTCACCTCCCTCGGCTGGCCGGCTCACTTAGCCTCATTTAACCAGCTAACGGCCGGTAATAAATCAGCGGCACACTCCTCTCACCTCTAATCTGCCGTGCACACTCCCCCTGATATATGACTCAGTCCACTCTGGCCTCCAGTGTGAGGCAGCCACTGTAGGTGCAGGGAGTACGGGTCAGACAGACAGACAGACAGACAGAAAGACCAACAGACAGCAGGAAGCCAGAGCGTGAAGATAAAACTGGAGATAAAAGATGAAATTGTAACTCCAGTGATAAAAAGGCTATAATCAGGCCCGAGAATCATTTAAAGAGAGTTAATATCAGCGTTGATACAGTTCTCGAGTATCACTAACAAAATGTTTAGTACCAGATTGGGAAATATGAACACTTTTTCCCCGCGTTGAACAAAATATACCAATACCTGCACAACAGAGCGGAGCGAAATGTTCAACTTCTACAACAGACCAGTCCGCGTGAGAACTGGCTATCGTCAATATATTTGTGAATTCACCACCATCCCTGAGACCAAAGAAAGACAAATGACTTTGTTTAGTTTCACTTGTTTCTCAGAATACAAATTGTCTTGTCTCCAGGAGAAATGAGGAAGAAGGAAGAAGAAAAAAAAAAATCAACAAGTGATAGCCCAATGAATCACTGATTGATAAAATCGTTGCTTAAATTAACATAGTCTTTGAGGTAGAAAGGTATTTTCCTGCTTTTCAGCAAACAAAGTCTTAATAAAGTATTCAATACCTATGCTCAGTTATCTGAGGACATGGAAAGACACAGTTGGCCTCTCACATTTGTAATATCTAATACATGTCAGTGAGACGTGTTGACTCTTTTTGAAGGTTGGACCTGATGGTGAGAGGTCCTTCCTTCCCCTGGTTTCCTGGATTACTGGACTCATCACGAGACGCCCAGCTCAGACACCACCGGTGATTAAAAGGGCTTTGAAAAAAGGTCACGTTTAGCCAGCTAGCAGCGCGCAACAGAGAAGAAAAGGCCAGTGTTGTGACATCATGCCAGACCTCGAGGGTGTTATAATGAAGCACAGGGGTGTGTGTGTGTGTGTGTGTGGACAGAGCGTGTTCCCCAGCGTGGCCCTCTGAAAGCCCTCAGTCAGTCAGACTTATCCGTATTTACGCACACACACTTCCTCAAGGGGATATTCGAGGCCTTATAGGGGTTAAATCCTCTGTTGTGTGTCTTGTGTTTCTGCGTTGTGTCCAGCCCCGAGCTGTTGTGCCTCGCTCCTGAGAGGCTCGGTCAGCAGCTCCCATGCAGTGACCCCAACCCAGCAGCGGAAATCGGACAACCCCGAACGGCAGCTCCCTCTCTGTTATCCGTCATTCCAAGTCAAAACTATTCCCTCGAAAAACATCTCCCTACTCCTCCTCTCCCTCCTCCTCCACCTCCTCCTCCTACATGTCCTTTTTTAGATGTGAAGCACCTCATGGAGCTGACTTGTGACACACTCATTCACTCACACACGCATTCGTGCTCAGCGGGCTGCAGCAGTGTGTCCACGAGTTAGTCTGCAGATGTGAACAGTGAGCTGTTGGCAGAGGTGATCATTGGCCAAACTCTCCTATAAACAGTGAATCAAACAAACACTGTCTCATAGACACTGAATGTCGGGTCTGTAAAACTGTAAATTAATTAATCATGTTGACTAAATCTGCAAGTCTAAACTGCTGCTGCTGCTGTTGTTGTTGTTATTCTCTTCGCTGATGGGAAAGGCAGCATTGAAAGACTCTGGGTGGGTGCAGATTTGGGTGCCCTGCATCAAGCAGATTAGAGTTTGACTCCTTAAAAACAAAGACACACCTTGTTTTGAGGTTACTCCCACACCTACGGCTACGCCCGCCACCTCCCCTTCCCTCCATCTCCGTCCACAGGCTGTCCGCTCGCTCCCTCGCTTGGCTGGGTCGGTGGCAGGGAGCTGAGGAGATGTACGGGCCATATGTGCAGATCAGGGCCATACGGCGGGGGCTGTCAGCGGACACATATGAAACATATGGCTGCTGGTACCGGGCCTGTCAGCCATTAAGCCCATGCGAGCGCCGCCTCCCTCTCTAATCTTATCGACTGCCTCGCTGCTGTTCACTTTTTCTCTTCAACCACATCCACATGTGCTACATGAGTGTTAACATACATATGCATGTACACACACGGAAAGATTAAAAAAGGGGGGAGAATCCCGTTTCTCTTCTGACGAACCTCAGTCTTACTTCCTCTTCAGCGATGCCAGCCTCCTGTTTGGACCTGTCCAACAAACCTAAAAACACCTCACCACACCCTGCTCATGTATTGCAGCTTTCAGGAACACCTGGCACCTTTTAGTGCGCCGGTTTTTCCTTGGCAGGCTGGGCAGCGAGATAAAGTCCATTTTTCTTGTCTGCTTTTGTTTCACTTTGCTTCCTGACACCTGCAGGGTTGTGCAAGATTATCCTACAGAGCTGCACCCTTCTTCCTGATAGTGAGCAGCATGATTACTGTAACGTTTACTGGCAATGTTGATGACCTGGGAATTTACCTTTCCCCTACTCATTCTTTTGCTCATTGCAAGCCTCTAAAAGATAAGAGCACCAGGTGAACACCCCCCCCCCCGCCCTCCCCCTCCAGGATATGACACCTCCTCACAACATAAATCACATGTGCAAAAAACGGACAAAATAAGAGACACGCTGTGCCCGGTTAACGTCTAACTGAGTTTAAGGAAATTAGCACAAGTTATCGTGAGCTCTGTGAATGCAGTGAAGTAAAAGAAACAGACGAAGTCGCTGCACACATAAAGGTTGAGGGGGTGGGTAAATGAGGCGATCAGGATACAGACCGCCCATGACATCACCTTGTACTTCCTGTCTAAAGCTGCTAAACAGGAAGTTCGCACAGAATTTTTTTTTTTTTTTTTTAAATGAAGAGCTCTCTGGCTCCTCTCTCCAAGTACCGCACAACATTTCCAAATTCACATCCATCGTGTTCAGTATGAGGTTTCACATTATTATCTACACCCAGGTATTTTTCCCTCTGTTCCTTTTATTCTCCCAGGTCCTCTCAGCATGGGCTCCCCTGCAACTCCTGTAATCCCATTTAGAGAGGGTATCCATGGCATGCACACTCACACTAACATGCACACGAGCATGCTCGTACACACAAAATGCACACGCGCGCACACCTACACCCAACAGCCAGGGGGAAGGGGTGGGCTGTTGATTAAAGGGGGATAAAGAAAATAGCGGGATGCTGAGGAAAGAAGAAAGTTCGAGAGGAAAATATGGAGGAGGAGGACGAGGAGGAGTACAGCCTCAAGTACTCAGATGAACTTGGCTTCCTGAGGTATGTGTGTGTGTGTGTGCATGTGTGTGTGCATACTCTGCCTGCCTCGCCTGATGCAACACAGAGATCTCTAATCCAATTACAGTTCAGACCAGCCTTGTGGCCTAGCCTCAGCCACCAAGGACAAACCTCGCAAGCTTACACCGACGCTAGCAGCCCACCAGGCCCCGCACGGATTTGGCAGCTCAACGCTCAGCTGAAGCTTCGCCCGAGGGTGCTGACCACATCTTAGCGAGAAATACACATAATCACCCAGAATTAAAGGCTTCCTCCTCCAAGGCAAATTAGGCCTCTTATCTTGCTGGCTGAATGAGGGCCGACTGTTGCGCAAAGCCTCCAGATTTTCACGTTTTCAAACCGACGACTGCAAGACGGCGAGCAAGCTTCGATGCATTTTTTATTTCTCCATCCTCCCGCCGGCGTTCCCTCCCTTTCTGACCTGCACGCGGCTCCAAACTCCATTTCTCTCTCTGTCACCAGCGGGCCGGGCCCCTGCTGTTAAATCTCCCTCTCTGTCCTCTATTGCAGACCTCTGCTGTTTCTAATCTAGCTCTCTGACCCACGTTGCCGCTTCCCATTTATCTCCATATCTCACCCATTGCCTCTGCGCCAGCCACTATCACCCCCCCCCCCCGCCCCCCCCCTCGCTCTTTACCCACACTTTCTGTATTCTCCTGCTGCTCTTCTCCTTATCAGCTGCCACCTCTTCTTCTGTCCCCTCTTTTCTTTTTCTCCAATGTTTTATATTCGCACCCATTCCATTCCCTTCCCATTTTGCTCATCTTATCGCTCCAGCCAATGAGGTTACATTTGTCTGTTAGTTAGCTAGGCAACAGATCCAAACCTCTGCTCAGATCTGAATGAAATTCGCTGGAATATTATAAACGATGCGAGCACGTTTTGGTGGACATAACACTTTGTTTGTTTGCTGCATGATTTCATACAATCATATTTATGTCAAAACACTCTTATGGTAAAAATGTAACGTCACAGGAGTCTCATACTTCCTCAGAAAAAGCAGGCGTAAGATGGCAAGATAGATCAGACGTGCTTCCATTCAAAGAAGAAAGGCATCATTAAATGTTCTTTATAGCTAGAACTGAATCTGGAAGACTGCAACCAGCCCTGAAATAAATGCAGCCAAATGTTCAGCAGGGTGTCCCTTGTGGGTGGACGGCAACAACAGCCCTAAATCCTGCTGCGGGTGGGGGGGTTTCAACTTATTTTAGCTGATCTTAAGACGGCTCTAGCTGGCAGCGCTCCGTGACTATGATACACTCCGACAGAAGAGTAGCTGCTTCCAGGCCTGCGGCGGCCCAGTCCTGCTACCAGAGGAGCCAGTTGAGTCCGGGATCCGCGTGGCGGTGTCGGCTTGAAATTAAACAAACATGTTTTTGAGAAAAGAAAATGTCCTGTTTTGACCGATAACAAGAGACAGAACGGGAGAGAGGGCGAGAGGGAGCAGCTGATTAGTCGTGACTGTTCCTGCCCTCTGTCAGTCTTTCCCCTCCCCTCCCCTTCCCTTCCTCTCTCTCCATCTGATGGCAGTGCCAGTCGTGTGTGTGTGTGCACGCCGGGCAGGGCAGCGTTACGAAAGAGTAAACAGTCGCAGCATGGTGCCACTCTCCTGCCAAGTCAAATAGAGGCAACACACACACACACACACACACACACACACGGCGGCCTAAATGAGCAGGACGCCTTCAAAGTGAAAGAAATAATTGAGAATCAATACATCTTCAAATATACAGCCACATTAAATTAAAAAGGAGGTCTGCTGGTCGCCTAAGTGGTCACCTCACTGTATGCATCAGAGGCTGCTGGGTAAATGTCAGCAAACCACACGGTTGACATTGTGAAACGCGGCCCGCTGGAGCTTTTGAACGGGTCAGGACCCATCTGAGTGGGAGGAGAAGCTTCACAAGCGCGGCCAGCTCAGATACTGAGGTGGTTTGCAGCCTCTTAGATCAAGCGCGGTATAAGGTTGCACCATACTCACACAGCATGCACTGTCCGCGGGCTTCTGAAACCTCATCTTCACTTTAAAAAAAAAAGAAAGAAAGAAAGAAAAACTTGCTGGTGAAAAAAAAAAACACCTAGCAAGAGTTTCCATCTCAAGTGCTCGCGGAAGTGCTTAATACAGCCGGGCATGCATTAGGATTCTCTGATTATCCTGTTGTGCATATTCAGTGAAAGGCAAACTGCAGAGTCACTCTGGTATCACGTTCATTTTCTAGGTCTCTCTCCACGTCCCTGCCTCAGAGAAAGGCGAGGCGGGGAAGTAGAGCGGCGTCTCAGGAGATGAGCCACAGAGCACAGCAGCAGTATTTACGCAGGAGTGTGTTTATGCATGTGTGTGCTTCTAGTACCCAGGCTATTTGTCTCCTAAAAAAAAAAAAAGAATTAAAAAAAAGGCATTCAATGGAGCCTTTATATCTCCCTCAATGATGCACACTCATGTCCCAAAAAACACTCCATGATACAGTATTGTGTCTTCAAGCCTGGGGGAAGGGCTCACTTAACATTCGCTCAGACCTTTTCTCCAGAGCTGCTAAAAAAAAAAGAAGCAAGATAGCACAATACTTTAACCAGCTAACTTTGAATTATTTAGTTCATGTTTGTAGTTTTACGTCACTTACAGGAGGACAGACAGCACATCTTTCTGTTTTGCCTGTAAAGGCGCCCCCCTGGTGTTCTGGAGCTGCTGGACGCAGTTGTTACCGGATCAAGTGCTGGGCTCTCGGTGTCACCTTCCTGTGAAACCTGAAGTCACTGACACCTCTGAACTATGACAGCTGAGCTTTTACGGTGCGCCAAAGGCCCCTGCTGCTCACTTTTCGCTCTGTTGTGCTACCGTGGGGTGGGGGAGTAGGAGTCTGCTGCTGTTGCCCCAAATTAATAACCTCAACAAACAGGGTATGAAACGTGAAAAGTAAAGGAGAACAGTACGGATGCCGGAGGAGGAGGCTGAAGATTTGTTTGTTTAAACTCTGCTTTGCTCTCCACTGTTTCCCTTCCTCCATCCGGCGCACAAAAACAGCACCATGGGGCTCGTACGACAGTGTTTACTGTGTACGCTATCCTCCTACATCCTCTGCACAGGATGCAGCGAACACCCCGCTAGCTTTTGCTGCTGTAACATCACTTCTCGGAGAGGGCTGAGGCCGCCCTGGGCCTGTTCAGCCCTGCCTTGTTCTCCGCAGCCGAACAGTCCAGCTCAGGCAGCAGTCAAGCACGCAAACGTCTCGGCACATCAGCATCCCGAGAGGGCGAGAGAGACAGAGAGAGGGGGGAATTAAAGAGAGAGAGAAGCTGTGCCAGGGAGTGAAAGACAGAGTGAGTCGGAGGGTTAAAAGTGACTAAGATGCCCTTTTTGGGTTGTAAACAAACCAACTACTCTCCTTGTCATCTGGCCAGTCCCTCAGCACGGCAACATGGCGGCACATCACGGCAGAATAGCCCGAAGCCTGCCGCCGAGCCTGAGGCTCAATTAAAGCAGGGCAAGAGCTGATCTGAGCTTCAGCTGGGAACTGAGGAGCACAAACCAAAGACGAGAGAAGCATCCATCTCTGTACAACTGATCCAACAATCCAACGTGCCCTTCAACAAAACGGTCATTGAAACATAACTACTTTTTGCTGTTTATTCACTGTCAAAACGAACTGGAAGCTTATGAGCAGAATAATTCACACAGGCCTTTTGCAGGACCCCTGACACGAACCGCCGCGTCGTGTGTTTTCAGGGTCGGGCGTCGTTCGGAGCCGATGCGCACCGAGGTACCGGGCTGACTGCCACTCACAACACGAGGTGAATTTGTAAAACTACACCACGTTACTGCCATTAAAGCTTTGGCTGGCTTATGTGGTCTTGAGGAGGCCTTGGCTCGGGCTGCCTTGGGCGTGTAGTCGTAAAGCAACTTCAGCGCCAGACACAATAAATTGATTCCTAATAGAGCGGGCTTGTTACCGCGGGGTCCGCCAAACGACGAGCCAAACAGGAGCTGTCTACACTGTAACAGTAACAAGCTAGTTAAGAGCTCTAGTCCCTCTCTCTCTCTCTCTCTGACGGACATCGAGACCTTCTGATGAGCTGACTGCTATGCCCCTTTTCCACTAGTACCTACTCGGCTCGACTCGACTCGACTCGGCACGGTTTGCGCGTGTTTCCACTACGC
>JBAJHX010000081.1:17954590-17971011 GCA_037176925.1 Amniataba percoides | reverse complement strand
GAAACACAATCGAGCCAAGGCGAGCCGAGTCGAGGCGAGCCGAGTAGGTACTATCAGGTACTAGTGGAAAAGCGGCACTACACCGCCCTCGGGTCAGGCCTAATAACAGGAACTGTGCACTAGAGAAACTAAATAAAGACAGCAAAGTCAGACCCCGTCGATACTGAGCAACGCGATGAGACTGTTGGTTAGTTTCTGTTCTCGAGCAGGTGACTGCTTTGAGATGATGTCGGCTCATCTGCCACAGCCTATTATCAGCGCTGCATCTGCGGTGCGAGGAGCGGAAACAGCCACCTGTGCTGATGCTGTGTGCGCGATAGTGTGTCGACGTGCGTGTGTGTCTTTGCGTGTCTGTGAGAGAGATGGAAATAAGGCAGTAGGGTTGTACGAGGACAGGGTTGCAGTGTGAAAAAAAAAAATCCCCACTGGGAACATCTACATACACACACATATCAAGTAAGACGGGATATTAGTCAGACATGCAGACTCAGAATGAAACCACGACCACCGTCGCCTAAAATGCCACCACAGAGTTTCTCACGCTCAGGTGCACGACCGCATGTACAGATCGACTGATATGCGATTTGCGATATATTTTCTCAAGTAGTGTGTTAACAAATTCCCTCCTGTAGACCTCCTGTAGTTTCGCTGGGTTCGAAGGAATCTGGGAGGGAGCTACTGTAGTTCCTGTCACATGGTGTCGTGCCCTCAGGTGCGAATTCACATTTGAAAAGGTTATGACAACATCATGGAACCACAAGAGGCTGTTGTATAATTCAGTAACTTATGAGTTATTTTAAATGTTTGATATTTGTGCCCAACAAATGAACCGCTTCCCGACAGGGGATCGGCATGTTGGGTGCCACTAAACACTACGATAACCTCAAGCGTCATCGCCTGTTGTTATGGAGGAGACACATCAAAGGTCATATGTACGTTGAGAGCACCAAATCCTGCACTGAAATTGTGCAATAGATCAAACACTGCAACACAAGATGATCTCTGACCATTTAGATGGTTTGGTTTGAAACAGAAGTAGTCCCTGAAGCTCCCTTTGTGCTTTTAGGCTTAAAATAAAGAGCAAAGCTCACAACGTTTACATGACTACTGTCTAACCACTGGGGTGGTGACTCTTAAGAACAAGTTTGCGGGCCCCAAAAATGACTGAGAAAGTGTACTACCACAGTCGACGTGAGCAGAAAATAGCTACTGTGAGACACCATATCGCACTTCTGTTTTGGACGTGAGCCACGGCGACGCAAGAGAACAAACAGAAGGAAGTTCAGCCTATAAGTGGTTCTTGTAAATTCCCCTTCTCTATCTGCCACTGTGTCAATCAGCTGACGTCGCCTTCGCTTTTAACTATTTTAGCTGACGACAAGAAAGAAGGAGATGATTTCGCTCAGGCTCTTGAAGGGTGATAGTTCAAAGGCACTTTGACAAGTTTCCCCGAGAAGACGAGATAATACTCCAAACAAAACACCATGCGACCGTGGCTGCACTCGGCGTCGTTTGAAGGTTTTCAATATCCGAGCCGACGTGATAACTCTGTTTCATCACCCATACAAAAAAAGTGCTTTTCTGACGACTTTATTTCCAGCCAAGTGTGCGCTTCTTCCTCGCAAAACAAACCAAAAACCTCAAGCATATCAGCGTTTTATGCTGTCTTACACACAGCTTTAAACTCAAGAAGAAGATCTAATCAAAGAAGTGACACAGAAAACAAAGAATCTGGTGAAAAGTTAATGGTGCTAACTTTTGGTACTTTCTGGATAGTAAAAAAAAAAAAAACACATACACACACCATGATAAAATGTGAGAGGCTAACAAAAAACTAGAAAACATCAGGTGTAACGAGAGGATACAGGATATAGGAGTGGCGAGCCCTTTATTACTAAAACCTTTCATACTATTACGCGCGTCTCTCCAATGATGCAGGGTAATGATACGCTGCTTATACGCTGGTAAGTCCCAGGTGATGTGGCGCTCTCTAAGTGTACATTAAATCTGACTCTCGCTCAGGTCGGGCGGCCGAAAGCGGCGCTCCACTTAGCCGCTGTAGTTTCCATTCTCTCGCTCTTCGTTGTGCATTACCAATCCATCACTCAAAAGCAAAAGGGGATTAAACATCTGTCAAAGCCAGCCCACTGCACCCAGCAGGAAAAAGACACATTTAGGCGTCGCGCATGATGTGATTTAACGTCCTGTCTGAGTCTGAATCCGGACAGATGAGGTCGCGCAGCTCTGAAATAACGCTGTTGCATTCGCAGGGACGAAGGCAGGTGATGCACACTAATACTTTGAGGTGTATTTGGCAGCCTTCTGCTGAAATCACAGAAAAATAAAGAGCCTGTTCTTTCCATCTACTTTGAGCCCTCATATCACTGTCTCCTTATCTCCTAGATCTATCCACCATTAGTAGGCTGTCATGTGCTCGTCTTCTGCTACAGGCCTCTGTTTGATTCCAGTTACTTCCCATCAACTACTCCACCCCCCACCACCTGCTAATTTCTTCTATTCTTCTCCATAATCAGCCATTCCTTTAAAGGCACTCATCTCTCCTCCCTCCACCCTTCCCATCCCATCACTCAGTCTCCAACTCCTGTCTCTCCGTCCCTTCAGATCACCTTCTCATCAGTCTCGGCTCTTTCATTCACCCCCCGCTCCTTCATTCTTTCCTCCCTCTCTACACAAACCGGCCGCTTCCGCTACTCCATCCTCCTTCTCTCCTCTCTCCTCACGTCCTCCCTTCGTCGGTCCCGGCTGTGACGTCCTTCACCCTGGGTCTGTATTCAGAGTGATTACACGCTTGGTTAACTCATTCATGGACCCCGCTCCGGTCGGTGACGCACGCTGGACGCGCGCCCGCTCGCGTCCAATGCGTTCAGCTCGCATCCACACCTCGCCCGCATGTATAAACAGCAGGCGCGGCGCGGCTTTGAACACGCGGGTAAACACAAACTCCCAACGTGTCGAAATGCCATCAGTTGCGGTCAGCGGGGGAAAAAGGCACTGCGGCTAAAAAGAGAGCTGAGGGCAACAACACATTATCACTTCACGTGTCATGAATAAACTATTTTAGATTATCTATAAGCATGACTAATTTTCCTGTGTGTATCTGGTACATGACACGGTGACTTATCTAAAGATTGTCACTCCACAAAAAAAAGGTTTAATACCTTTCCTAAAATGGAAAATTCACATAAATACATTTAGAGACGTCTATGATGATCCTGACAGGCAGGCAGAGGCCTTTCCTCGCCTCCTCGAAGCGCCGAGACGTAACTGGGTGTTGCTTCTGAATTCCTGACAGATCACTAAGCAAACCAGTTTAGGTCGGACGGCCAACCAACCGTTGGGGCAAAAAGACGATCATTATTTCATGCGAGTGGCTCAGGGGAAAAAAGGAAGAGGAGGTTAAGACCTATAAATCACTTTTGCCAGTGAGAGAACTGACGCAACTTGAGGCAAGTCCACGCAAGAACCAGCTACTTAAAACCAGGAAAACAAGTGTCAGAGGCAGGAGGAGAAAAATGACAAGAACACACGCGGACCGATGTTTGTGTGAAAAAGTCAAATACCAAGTACATGAAACACCAGAGGCATTTCTCAGGATTATCCAAATGTGCAGTTTACCAAGACTGGGTAGAATTTGTGGCAAACACAAAAAGTGGTGGGAAAAGATACTGCTGAACTGAGCAGTGCCTGGAAAACGATTTTGGCTCATACATCTCACAGACCAGGAGTTACGCCTGAGAAGTGGCGCCTTCCACACCCAAAACTCATCTGACCTTCCTCTTCCCACGATGTAAGCTGTTAAGCATCTTCTCAGGTATCCTGCCAACCAACTCACTGACGGCCTGACAGGACAAAAAACAGCCCAACAACCCCCTCAGCAGAGGTTAAAGTTAGTGTAGGAGAGGGAGGGACTGCGTCGTTATCGCTCAGGCAAAATGTCACAGTGTGTAGTAACACCCCTGACAACGAGCCTCCACCCTTCCTCAGACCTGATCTGTTTTGCAAAGCGCTGCAGCCAAGCCAGACCTGATAACCAGTCAGAAAAAAAAGAAAAGACAAACTTCGCAGCGACAGATCTGATGTTCTCACCCTTTTTTGGAGGAAAGTATCTGATCCCACAGTGTTTCAGTATCAAGCATCACAGGGGTGAACTCCTTAACAAACAACTAAACACACCTTGGACGGCCACTTTGCTGACTCCCTCCTTCATCTGAGGGCAATGAGGCGCCTTTAATTTTGCATGGCAAATGCACAAGTAAATGCAAGATAGCTCATCTGACTGCGCTGTGCGAATGAATCCCTCTCTCACAGGTCAACCCTCAGCACAGTCATCACGGCCTTGGACTTTGGCTGCAGGTTATTGCAGGTGTTAGACAGAGCAAGTACCTGGATCTTAACTCAAACCTAAATAGAGAAATCAGTATCATCTTCCCCTGTCAGATGTCACCTGCTCACACCAGGACAGCAAAAACACATACACACACACACACACACACACACACACACACACAGCTTACACACCACCTCTTCTGCACACACAAACACACGTTTCAGATGAGCCACACCATTGCAACCAAGGTTTAATTCACTTTTTGTAAATATGAGAAACGAGAGGCACGTTGTGTGAGCTGGCTGGCACCATCGGGTCCAGTGAAGTTAGCACGGCTGCACCTTGCAGAGGAAATAAACCAACAAGCCGCGTTAGCAGACTGTCAGGCTGCTGTGTTAATCATTCCTATAAATAAGCGAGCTGGCCTCCACTCACACTCTCACCACCTAATCTGGGCGCTGCCATCGTTGGCTGGACAGATAGATGGACAGACAGATAGCTGCAGGCCGTGGAAGTGCCCAAAAATACCGCCTAGCCCCGGGTTAACTCTGGCTCGGTTTACCGTGGCCAGCCTGCTCTGCTACCGTGCTAGCCCCGCGGAGCTAAGCTAAAGCTAGGCGACATGCTACCCCTCCTGTGGCCGCACTAACGCCTCCAAACTCGGGCTTTTCTCAGCGCACACCGCCGCAGCGCACCTGTCCGAGGCGGGCCGCGGCGGTGTCAGCCCGGGCCTGACCCGGCAGAGGGAACCCGAGCCGGGCCGAGCCGGGTTAGCTGTCTGTACTCACCCCATCAGCCAGTCCATGGCGCTGTTTGCGGCTAGCTCGGCTAACAGGTTAGCAGGCAGGGGATAAATCCACCAGGAGCTGGAGGCGACCCCCCCCGCGACTCTTCAGTTTATCCGGACACCACCGTCGCCGCCCTGGCTGCCTGCCCCCCCCTCCCCCCCTCCCGGGTCCGGTCGCTCTCCCCGGAGCCCGCGTCTCTCTCCGGCGGCCGGTCGAGCGCGGACGGCGCGTAAACTTGTTTTGGTGCTCAGCTGGCTCGGATCATGAAGCGGCCGGCGGCGCCGTCAGATCAGCCCCGTTAGCGGGCAGCATCGGGTGACTTTGAGCGGAGGGGGAGCGGGGCGGCGCTGCGGGGGCCCGCCGGGCGTGGGGCCGCGGTGTCCCGGTGCGCGGTGACGCCGAGTTTTTTTGGGGGGGCTCGTCCGATGGGATGGCGCTGGTCAGACCCGGTAACCTCTGTCATGAAGCCTCGTACGGCCGCCGTGCTAGCTGACAGCCTGAACCTCCTCCTCCGGAGCTGCCGCCGTCTGAGCCGAGTCTAAACCGGAGTCCGGAAGTAAACACAGAGCCGACCCACTCCGCCGCGTGCGTCAAGTGCGTGTCGCGCAGGGCTGCACGAACATGGATGTGATCTGTGTGAGCAAGTTAGAAATAAGGTCAGATCAGCTGCTTATCAAACAACTTCAATGGCGAAATTACTGCTGCTTATTCACACAGCATGTATCTAATTCTAGGTAGTGATTGAAGGGATAAAATGAGTTTTTGTTTTCTTGTATAATACTGCATCTCCTAAGATGATTCATCAAATGAGACAAGAAGGGGAGAATCATTGCACACTTCCTGGGGCCACACCAAAGCCATATGAGCAGCTTTATTGTGGGGGCTACAAGCTCTTTCGATATAATTTAATTGTCTTCTGATCGAGATATTAAGAGTTTACTGCTGCATCCAGGCACTGCAGGCCCCCAGGAGATCTAAATATCCCATTGGGTCATTTGATTAAGAGCAAATCTGCACCATGGAAGTGTCACTGGTGGTCCTTTAATATCAGCCCCTCTGACCATCTGCTTTATTATTTTTAGTTCATCTGGTGCTCACACGACTCTGACATAAAGTTGCAATCAGTCCGCTCATTACCACAAACTCATGACATGCCTAAAGCAGGAGGCGAGGTGAAGTCTCAGGATCTGCAGGCATGTAATGAAGCTGCCATGTGCGGTCACTGCACTTGATGGGAATCTAAGGTGACATGAAAGACGTACATGCACAGTGCAGGCAGGGCGCCGGTGGTCGGTTGATCTGCCCGTGTCTTTCCCTTTAGTGAGCTTCTTGCGGTTCACATCCAAACTAAACCTAGAAAAATGCCACCGGAGGCCATAAATATCAACAGGCGTCCATGTGCACCGACCCTCACTGTGAACCTGTGCAGGCAGGGCAGTTACAGTAATGACCAGTGTATCACCGGCTGAATTATTACACACTGTCAGCTGCACCGCTCCGCTTGTTCTTAGACACCGACTGGGCAGAGGCAGAGGAAACAGCTTTTTATGCCTTCACCCACTTTAGAGTCTTGAGCCGAGTGATGATCTGCCAGCACTTCAGTTACAGTGTGGATGAATGAAGAGCTGACTGTCAGTATGCAGAGACAGACTGTAGTGATGACACAGCTGATCCATTGATGAAGAGAACGTGAACATACAACTACATTTTATATGATATTTAAGGTCATTTATCAACCGTGCTGGCTTTGGCTTATTAAAGGTGAGGATTTGAGTGAGTGAGTTTTCTTATCATTGTAAATTGAAAATCTTGAAGTTTTGGACAATTGGTAGAACAAAACAAGACATTTAAAACACTCTTAGGAATTGTATACTGCATTTTTCTTACATTTTATA
Organism: Amniataba percoides; assembly: GCA_037176925.1. Lineage (NCBI taxonomy): Eukaryota > Metazoa > Chordata > Actinopteri > Centrarchiformes > Terapontidae > Amniataba > Amniataba percoides. The sequence goes on along the minus strand of JBAJHX010000081.1, from coordinate 17,963,980 downwards.
GCGATGAGTTAAAAATACAGTTGACAGATTTATTGATAATGAAAGTAATTGTTAGTTGCAGGCCTACAGAGAGGCCTGGACATTTATTTTACAAACCAAACTAAATTAGGAGATGCAAAATGTGATTTAGTGAACACACATTCATCTTTGTCATTTGCCATTTTATCCAATATGGTGGTCCTGTTTTAGCACAGAAATATACATTAAATCACATAATTCATCACGGACTCCTGCCTTGGCCCTTGACCATTTTCCATCATATAGCTTTTAATAGCTCTTTGCCTTCTCCCATTCCCTCTCCTCTTTTCACCCATTTTCCTCTTTAAGAAAACCATCAATCAGACCGACGCAAAGATGAGATCAATATCTGCTTTAGCCTGCATAAAGGACTGGTCTCCTCCCATCCTGCCTGCCTCTCTCTATGTCTAGGTATGGTCGTCATTGTGACCTCACACTCCTCTCTTCCTTTTTTCTGTCTCACCATCTCCTCCCTGCTTCCTCCTCCTCCTCCTCCTCCATGCACCCCTCTGCATCCTCAGACTTCTATAAATAACAGCAGCGCACAGGTGACAGAGAGGGCATTCAGAATAGGAGCCCGTTAACAAGAGGCAGAGCCGCATGATTGGCTCACTGACACCCCAGCACCCCGCTGGCCTCCAATCAGTTCACTGAGAGGCGGAGTCACACTGATGATTGACAGGAGCCTGGTGGAAAGGGGATGGGTGAGGAGGGGGTGTGGATAAATTAGTGTAATGCTGTTGGCAGCCACACGGGGGCGGTGTGGGATGTTTGTTGACGCAGGCCTGCACTGCACAGCTCAGATATTATTATGTTGTTTAGTATCTAGAGATTCTCAAAAGTAAAAGAAGTCAGGCCAATTTCATTTGATTTCAGAGTTTGACATTACGTGATGTTAATTGTTGTGCAATGACAATTCGTTCTTGAATCTTTTTAAAATATATTCTGCCTTTAACTGCATGTTTATAGCTTGAAAATGTAACTATGTTGAGTCAGACCAACATAGAAACAGACCAGCTTTGACAGAATCACTTTGTTTTAATCATATAGTAGAATCTAGCCTTGCAGGTTTAATTTCCTCTGCTGACAGACATTTCTGCTTCCACTAAAGTACAATGGAGGTTGGAGGGATTTTATCTGTGGCGCTTAATGCATCTAAAGCACTTTCATTAAATGATTATTAAATGGTCATTATTATAATTATTCAACAACCTCACTGTGAGCAGTTTTTATCTTAAGAGTGTCCCCATGAAAACTGCTGAACTACTGTTCTGGGATCAGTGGGGTGAGAGGGGAAATGTCAGACTGATTTCCTAAACATGAGCGAATAAACACAAAGTGATTTTCATGCAGGAAAAAAAGTTATTTGTAAAATGGGTGCTCTGACTCTTTAATATGAATCTCTGTCTTGCGTCTTGCGTCTGTTAGATGTGGTCAGTATTTGTACCCACAACATTCGCTGCCTTGCTCGTGTGCAGCTCGTACGACCTCTGTGGCTCTTTGCAGATGCACAATAGCTGTTATCATCACCGTCATAACTCTTAAAGACATTTTAAGGACAGAAAAAGTAAAGGTGTAAACAATAAAATCATGAATTCCATTTAGCTGCCTCAGTTTCAGGATCCTGGTGTTTTTCACACAGACTCACTCTCACACCGTCATGAGGAGAACATCTGATCAGGACAGAGTCACTGCTGCAGCCTCTTGTTGTCTACAACCTCTTCTGAATCTCTTCCACTTTCCCCGTAAACTCATTTAGACCACCACCACTTAAAACAAACTCCCATTCCCAAATCTATGACGGCATTTCAGCAGGACTGCAGTGACCTAAGATCCGCCCGGCGAACTTTGTTTACCTCTCGGAAAGACGTAACTCAGAGGGCCAGCTGGTGCCAGAGATGCGCTGTGTGGGAAAACGAGCCGGGCCCTGGTCAGGTGTTCGTCTGAGTTAGCCAAGGTCACTTCCTGAAATCCATCCACCCATCAATACTGAGCCATCCAGGGGTCGATATGTTCCCATTCCACATCATCCCAGCTAGTGCGGTGCATGAGAGAGCTCAGTGAAAACAACTGCACAATGCAGAGCACTCCAACTCCATTACGTACTGTCTTTGTAAAGCATATTATGTCAAGTGTTTAGGCCTGTTTCATACATTACAGGAAAAGCAAGTAATGTTGATGATGGTTTAATTCCATCTAAGTGACCCAATAAGCAGTCAGTGCGCACAAAGCCAGTGATTGAAGTGATTGTCGCTGTTATTGTTAACATTATTACTTACACCGTAGTTGGGATTACTTGCTTTGTGACTGACTCTGCACTTGAAGTCCGATGTATGTGTGTATGAAAAGCACTCACCATGATACACACACTCCTTCTCACAAGCACGCACGCAGGCACACATGTTTGTTGTGCTATCAAAAGAAGAAAAACATAGATGTGAAGATTTTTCTTTGTGTATGTCCTTTTCACCCTATTTTAGGGTTCTGCAAAAACCAACCACACACACACACACACACACACACTGCATACCTACAGATCAGCTCAGTGCTGCCAGCGTGAGTGAGGTATTGGCTGCCATGACTGATATGATTTATTCATAGCTGGCAGCGGTAACTCAAAAAGCCATTAGGAGGCATTAAAACGGAGACACCTCACATTACTCTTGCATGAATAATAAATGTTTAATAGACGCAACAAGGAGTGTGTGCGCATGCGTGTCTGTGTGTTTACATAAATTACACAGTAACGAGATGTGGCATTTGTTTTGCAGCTTTGGAAGTTCAATTTTTATATCCTCATAATACTAAAACAGCGTTTTGATTGGAAGTAAATCTTGCATTATTATTTTCAAATAGAAAATGTAATTTCAAAAACCTCAAATGTTTATCTCTCAAGCTGAAAACAAAGGTCAGGGTCACCATGATACCAGAATATATGACATCATGCCCGTTTTGTTCGGTCAAATGTGAAACTCAAATGCATTAATCTATCTGGCTTCATGCGCTGCTGCAGATTTGTGCGTGCGTCTGTGTGTGTGTTTGTGTCATAGACATGTTTACTGTTAGCAGTCTGATCTCACCAGTGATGGATTCATTTTCAGTTTCTCAATAATGATCACATAATATAAGGTGATGATAATGACCACTTGCATGGCTGGGTTTCATACTGTCGGCACCGCCAAGTCTGTCTGCCTGTGTGTCGATTCAGTATGTAATGTGTGTGTGTGTGTGTGTGTGTTTGTTCTTGCGCTTGTGTCATTGCTGGCTCCACACTGACGGCTGATGTCTTGCCGTATGAGTCAGTCTCAGCCACATTACTCATGTCTGCAGACCTACCTGGCTCCAGCGCTCCCATCCTAGAAAGAGGGAGAGACGTGGAGGGAAGGAAGGGGATGGACTGGAAACTGCAGATGGAGAGTGAAGTCAGTATTGTGGTGAGAGAAGAGGGGAGCTGGGGAGAGATGTAACAGATTCAAGACGAGGAGGGAAGTGAAACCAGGAGGACCGGTGGACTGAAGATACTGAGAGCCATGAGGGATTTTCAAAAAACAAAAGGGGAAACAGGAGAGGAGGTGCAGCACTTCCACAGTCTTGCCTCTGGTGCATCAGGCTCGAATCAACAACAAAAGCTTACAGAGCAGTGAAAGCATCCTGTTTTAATGCGGTAAATTTTCATCAAATACACAGCGACACGGCCCCCCCCCTCCCCTCTCCTCCTCTGTTTCAAGCAAATCAGACATGAAGTCATTTTCAGCCAGAAGCAACTCAACAAAAATAGCTTGCATGTGGCTCTGAGGTCATGGGCAGAGAGAAGAGGAATGATAACAGAGCGGCAGCCACAGACACTGTGTGTCAGCAGCAAGCAGTCTGCTGTGTGTGAGATTCAGTCAACATACAAGTCATTACGTCTTTGTGCCTGCTGAACCGGCCCATCAGATCTAATCATGGACAAGTGTTTGCAGTGGAAGTGTTTTTTCTTGTTTTCCAGTTACTGTGTGTGTACGACCATCAGGAATAAAAGTATTTACAATTTCACTAGCCAACAACACTTTTTATTAATATTAGAGCGCGATATGGTACAATGCATAAATTAGCTTCATTCTCTCAGTTAAATTCCAATTGTCAAAACATACATTTTCTGTATGTTAAAAAAATGGGTTGATGATACTGTATGGCTCTCTCCTTCGCATGGTTCTTTCAAACATGCACCTCTGGTGCTAAATCATACAAGTGTTATTGTTAGTATTGTAGCTATATATTTCATAAAACAAAAAGACAACTCCCTCATAACTAACTTCCAGTTTTAATAAATACACTGTTATGTGCCTTTTAAATTTGACAACATGAAAGTAACTGCTATATACAAAAAAAAACCAAATACTGACATGCATCCATGTCACATTTCGTTGCGTTGACGTGAAAGACAAAAAAACACACCTTAACCGAAATTTTACCTCTGATCCTCTGTGTGAAAATCTATAAAGATAATCTACAGAGAAATAAGGGATAATTCTTTCAAAGTGTCTACAGCTAACTTGATTTAGTCAGGAATACATTCACTGTCAGTTACACTCACAACTGGCCGCTTCATTTGGATACTTGGATAATTTTAGACAGTAAGAAAAACAAAGTATTCATCAGCAGTACAGCACAGCAGTCACAAGCTCTCCAAAGGGACCTTAACACTGTCAAGGGGCAGTTATGATACTTCACTCCTCTTTCAAACACCAGAGGGGAAACACTGTTAACACTTGCATATGTGTCAAAGCCAAGCCTGTGATTACTGTTTTCATACTGGTCTTGGTCATCCAGAGAGATGAGGCAGTGTCTGACCTTGTGTCAGCAGGACCCCGTCCACCTGAAGCACCAACAGTGGTGGTCCGGGATGTGGTTTTGGAGGTGCAGACGCTGAGATATGGGATATGCAGCACTGTGTGCAGTGTGTTACCGACTATGGTAACAGGAACAGTGTGTATGTGTGTGTGTGTGTGTGTGTGTGTGTGTGTGTGTGTGTGTGTGTGGGTGGTGATGCATTGATGAGGTCTGGGCCTGGGCAGAGAGTGCTGATGGGGCTGATGCTGGGAGAGAGAGAGAGAGAGAGAGAGAGAGAGAGTTGCAGTTTGTCCCACCATTAGAAAGACAGAGACAGATGTCAGCACCACCAGCTGCTTTAGTCAGCATTTTGAACATACATACACGTACATGCACACACACACTGACACGCACACACACAAGGGGGGCTGCCTCGCTGCTCCATACAGTGCACAGAGAGGACATGAAGACACACACACACTTTCTCTGTCTTTCTCTTTGTCCATTCATTTAGTTTGGTTGCTGAAAACAGAAACTAAGCGAAACCCGAGGACTGACAGACTGACGCACATTCAATCCACTGCTGGCTCGACTCATGGAACAAAAGTATTGATCGTCTCTCACCTTCCTGTCAGTGGGGACAAACGGGAGCTGCTGAGTCTGACTGGGAGCCGGCAGTAGGTGGCAGCAGTCAGTTACACAACACCTGCCTGAGTAATCAGAATGAACGTCCACATCGTGCTGCTGCTCTGCGCACAAATCAAACCCTCACATACTCCATCACCCCCATAGATGGAAATTGCAATTAACCTGTCTCCACGGCTCATGAAAATCAGCCGGGTGGATACCTGATTATTACCATGACCCAGTTTCTGTGAGTTCACATCAAAAGCTCCAGACGGCCCAGTGTGCCCCTTGCTGCCTTTCTTTGTTTTCCAGTGATTTGCCCGTCTAGACACCCCCTCTTGCCTCGCTGTAACGCTGCAGTGTGTAATACGCAGGTGGCCATGACAACGCTAACTGCATTAAAGCTGGATTACCTGCAGCCTGCTGAGCCTCGGAGCCAGCCAGGGATTCCTCCTCACCACAGGCCTCACACACATATAAACTCGTGCCTGCTGCTGCTGCAGAAAATGCACTAATGATCTCCCTGCGTTCATCCATTTAGCTCATTTCACTGCGGTGGGTTGCAATGCATGATGAAATGAAGATGGACTCATTTATGTGCTTATGACTGCACAAGGGCAGCAGCATGAGGAAAATATTGGACACGTGTTTCTACCAAGGGCTCTTGTTGGCCTGGTGTAGAAGAGAGGGGAACTACCAGTTGCTGCCTGGGCCTCCTGCCCCACAAAGCCCAGAGCTCTTTGCCCGCTTGCGTGAGAGATGGATAGGGATGAGAGAGAGGTTAGAGAGAGGGAGACAGACAGAGAGAAATAGTCGGACGAGCAGGCTGCCAGACGACAGGGTTATATAAGGACAAGAGTTTTCCATGGAAAAAAAAGGGCAAGAAATGCTGTTTGGAGTCAGTCATCCTTGGTGATGCGTGGAAAAATGTGGAATGCTGTGTTGACGTAACTTTCGAGCACTTAACGTGTGTAATGAGTGTGTGTTTGAGATGAAAGCGTGCGAAAAGGAGCAACACAGAAAGAAAATGAAAGAGAGGAAAATGAAGGGGGCATGTACTGAGAAAATGTGCGTGTGTGGGTGCATTTTGGATGTGTGAGCACATGTGTGCGGCTGGAAAAGCAGGGAAAGAGAGAGGGGGTGGGTCATAGCCTGCTGACGTAACAGTTCCTAACTGTTTCCATATAGAAGGCCTGGGATCAGGCGCCAGGCAGCCACTCAGCATGGATACGTCTGGTACCCATCAGCCCAAGTGAGAGGGAGGACACACACACACACACACACGCAAACATTCACACATGCAACACACACTGACACACATGCGAATGCGTCAGACTTTTAGCTCATTTTTAAATTTGAGCTTTTTACCGGAACATCAGCATGGCAACAACAAACTGAACCATTCATTCATTCATTCATTCATTCATTCATTCATTCAAATGCACACATGCAAACGCACGTACACACGTAGAAACACACACACAGGTACGATGTTATACAAGCGTGACACATCCATACACACACAAACGTGACATATTTAACAAAAAACAGGCTAAATGACAACATATTGACTGTAGATTGAATGTTAATTGATTGGTTGATTGACCAAAAAATTGATTAATTGTTTTATTTAGTTTTGGGTTTTGAAGTGAATTCCAGGCATTTGAAGGCATTTCTTTCAATGGATTACAATGCTAACAAAATGTGAAGAAAAGAAGGACTTCAGTCATTTGAGATACACATGAAAACTGAAAAAGTGCTCACCGTGAAAAAAAAAAGCATTAGAAAGCTATTTCAGGCCACTGGAGGAGGACGGTACATTGGCAACAGGAAACCTGCATTGAAGTGCGGACTTCAGCAAACAGCAGAGGGGAGACTGTAGATGGGGCAGGTTACCCGAGATGCAGATCCATATAATACGAGCTGAGGGCACCTTGAAACACACACACACACACACACACACACACACACACATAGAGAGGAAGCATGTTGTGAAAGGATAATCCGTTATGATCCAGGTGATAAATACACACACCGACATGCCGGGAAGGCTTCTCATGTTGGAGGGAATGAAAGTGAGAAAGTGGGATTTACTATGTATTGCATTACCTTGGTGGTCTTGTCATGGGAAATTCCCAGGATGGCCTTAAAATAAAGACACACACACACACACGGAGGAGCAGAGGGACTCAGCTGGAGATGCTGGTAATGCCATTACCTCTGCCTGTCTCCTATTGGACTCGGTGATTCGCTCATTAAGACAGCATTGTGCTTGCTGAAAAAGGCTAAGGGCCATCTGGTGTGTGAATGTGTGTGTGTGTGTGTGTGTGTGTGTGTTTGTGCTGAAAGGACTTACTCCTTCTTCTCTGCTCCTTACCTCACTCGTCCACCCCAGAACAACACACTGGTTGTTCTGGCCAGACTGAACCAAAACGGTGCAGCTTTGTTTGGCGAGGGATGTTGTTTGATTGCACGAGGTGAAATTCCACCATGACATCATGAAACCAAAACTGCCTTTGTAGTCGAGCCCCTATTGAGGGGAGTCGATGAATTGGCCCCCCGCTGGATTAGGACGCTGTTTTTTTCTTTTTCTTTTTTTTTTGTAACATCGGTGTACTTGTGTGTCCTCTGGGGCCAAATACCTCTCTTTGTCTTTCTCACACACACCACTACCTCACCTCATTCTCTCATCCCCTGGAGGTAAGCACTGTTCAAACACATCACATCATTGGCAAACACTACGCCGCCCCTCCCTCTGCTGCGCCCGCAGACGGTCGGATGAGGAAGAGGTGGAGCGGGTGGCTGATGGGGGGGGTAGACCTGAAAACCAGCCGTCTGTGTGTGCATGGACATAAGAAGAGGAAGCAGAGAGATAATACCAGACGTTGAGTCAACCTAAGAGAGGAGGGGGGGGGGCGTCCCTTCTCTATTCTCCCTCTATTTTTATCAGTGTTCTTACTCATTTCTCCTGCGTGCCACAACAAGGAGCAATGTCTGTATGTAAGGGAGTAAAGGAGTTTCATTTTATGCTCAGTGCGTGGTGTAAACGAAGGTTGATACCAGTCGTGTGTTTGCACAGTAAATACAAACCTAAAGCCAGCAGGTTAAATCTAAACTGAGGATGGAAACAAGGAACCAGCTAACTTTGTGAAATCCTAACTTTTCTCTTTTTTTTTCAACACTATGCTTTTTTTGTACAGATTAAACTGGTAGCATATAATGTGTTAAACTTAATTCCCGACTGTAGCTTTATATATGATGATGATATTTTTATACTTTTAGTACAAACTTTGAACACAGGCTTTTATTTGAAACAGAGTATTTTTACTCTGGTTTTCCTACTTGTACGTTTTTGTTTTCTTCCATCATTATTACCATTCAATTCTCACCTTATGCAATAGTTTGGTTCCTTTTCTACAGAGTCATTTTGAACACATCTTCATTATTAAATAATTCACCACCCCATCGGCATATTGAAGTGTGTGGAAACAATCGAAAAAAAAAAAAAATCAATGTGTTGTGTGGTCAGAGCGGAGTCTGTTAAACACAAAATCAATAGCGAGACTCCAGGACTCGGGCTGTCGTGATGTGTTGTTTGAGTATTTGCTGGAATTCCCTTCCCGGCCCAGTTCAGTCAGCTCCCAATGCAAGCACACAAGAAGAAGAGGAAGCAGAGAGGAGTTTGTATTTTGTCATGTCTGTATTTTTGTCTCATTTTCACAAAACATGTACAGGGGAAGGAAAAGCCTTTCAATAGAACCTGAGGTATTTTTGCGTCAAGCAGCCTAAGGTATCAGGATTTTCTTTTAAGAACTCATCTAAATTCATCAGTGTTCTTAGATGCGTTGCTATTTACACAACATAATAATAATAATAATAATAATAATAATAATAATAATAATAATAATAATAATAATAATAATAATAATAATA
>JBAJHX010000081.1:17922784-17937035 GCA_037176925.1 Amniataba percoides | reverse complement strand
CACACACACACACACACACACACACACACACACACACACACACACACACACACACACACACACACACACACCTCAGTGTCTACCAGCGTCTTGTCTACCTCTCACAATTAGCTCAGACTGTCTCAGACTGCAGCAGGGTGTTTCTCTGTAGTCTATCCAGAGTGTCTGTCTGTGCCTGTTGCTGGGTGGTATCATCACTTTCCTCCAATACTCTTTTACACAACAACCCCTATTATCTCATCAGCACACGCAGCATGAATCATGGCGTGGTGAAAGGCGTGAAAAGTGTGAAAAAATTTAGACTCCCAATATTTGCCTCTGACCTCAAATGCATGTCGCTGTTTGAGGAAAGGATTATTTTCAAATCCTAATTTTCCAAACAGAAATAGAAATCAAATATAACAGTTGATGTTCCGGTGAGATAACATTTTCCTCAGCAAGTAGTTGAATACATTTGCACAAATACTAAATCAAAGTTCATGGGGTGGATTTTTGGAGAAAAAAAAACCTTCTTAAAAAACTAGACAAACCTCACATTCATTCCAAGAAGGTGAACACATGTTGTTATTCAACAGTGTCCTCCTGCATGCAGATATGAAGCAGACGTCTGCATGCAGATATGAAGCAGACGTAAGGCGTTATACCCTGGAGACTGAATTTGGGCATACAAGACATGGTGACAGCGACTAACGCAACACCCGCAGTCAGGGCTGGCTTTCCTGCCATTACGGGCCCTGGAGACCATGTCTGTGTGTGTGTGTGTGTGTGTGTGTGTGCAAATGTGTCACATCCACAACGCTGCAGTGACATCACTCCCGCAGAAGAACAATAGAGAGGCAATGACGCAATGCCATGAGAGGAACTGGGCAAGCTGTTTCTGCGTGCGCCCTGGCAACACATCCATAATGCCTTTTAACTGATTTTTAAAGTGGGACTTCTGAGTTTGTTGATGTTGTTGTTTTTTATTTTATCAAATAAACTGTTCAAGTATAAATACACAAACAATTGTAACACAAACGTACATGATGTGCTCTCTCTAGGCGTCTCCCTCTCTCACCCTTGGGAGCCCTGATGTCACTTTATCAGAAACAGGAAATAGTTACACAACAGAAGGGGAAGTGGCCTCTCTGTGGGCTGCCTTCATCTATGCTTGTGTGTGTGTGTGTGTGTGTGCTTCCAAATGTGTTTGCGTGTATGCAGAGGCGGAGATATCAGGAGGACCGGGAATGATCACAAACTCCTGCATTCCTCAATCTGGGGCTGCGGGCCTGCCTGAAATGCCAAAATTAGCCTGTTGCCGTGCCGATGGAATATCTCCTGCCTTTATCTGGAGGCAGCGGTGGGCCCCAGAGGTTCAGTCCAAATGTTTGTGTGTGGTCAGCATGTATTTACGGTAATAAGACCTCTGTTACAAGTCTGTGTACATGCCGGGAAAACTGTTAAACCGCCAAGGATTTCAACTCTCTTCTCGGCTACAGGCAACTAGTCCATTCCTGTGCCAATGAGCCTGGAAAAGAAAATCCCCCTTCTTTTTTTGGAAAATGATTAGCAAACTACACATTAAAATAGATTCTCTCATACTGTAACACACTTCCACAGGCTGCCAAGAAATAGAATCCCATCCACATGCTGGAAGTGCAGACTAAATCTGAAATCTGATTAAAAAAGGAAAAAAAAAACATGGGAACCAATTAGGTAAATAAGGAAGCAGTGCAACAGCATACCAGAGATAACGTGCATCAAAGACATGGCGATAAACAGGAATCCACCATTGTTCCAAGGAACGACGCCATGACAAGAACGGCAGTGGGCAGTCCGAGCATGAATGGAATCTGGTGGATGCAGGCCAGCTCTGGGTAGGATAAACTAGCACACTTTTAAGCTACTCCTTTCCTTCTGCTTCTGGAAATTTCCACTCCACATGTGTGTCAGAGTCATCAGGATAAAACGCCACAGTGGTAAACTGATGGCGCGGCAACCAAACTATGGAGCACTTGGCCCAAATTCACGGTGAAGCTCGAGTTATGAGGTGCTGAAGAGGCGGGGTGGGGATACCGCTGTTCAGCTTCAGCTCCTGTTGACCTGATGTGTTGACACTGCCTAGGTAACAGTTTAAACAAACTATTTTTATTCCAGGCCGGATGAATGCATGACAGGGGCAGGTTGGGATGTTCAAAAGGCCTCTAGATAGATTTCATAGGCAGCAGGAGGCAGAAGATATGCACGGTGAAAGAGCTGTATACACAAAGCAGCTTAAACAACTGTGGTGGAGGTATTTAGGGCAGTGTGGTACAAGCACTGTCCCACAGGGTTTCTCCACAAGCTTAACTTCATGTAAAAACAGGCAATTTGTATTTTGTAGGAAAAGAAACCAAAGCTTTATTAAGCATGCAATATTTCATTGTATAATAATAATAAGAATAATAACATATTGTATATGTATAAGGCTGATATTTTTACAGTTAGTAGCCAATGTGTGTTCTAAACAATGAATTTTGCAGGATAGTTCACCTTTTCTTAATCATATCTTTAGTCTATATAGTTATTTACTTTATCAACATAACTGTGACATACTATACAAAAGGGTCAACAATTATAGGGAACTAAGCACCATAACTTTCTTTTCTGTGCCTTCAGTTACTTGAGAAAGTCATATACTTATCTTGTGAGTGTGAGGACATCAAAGCACGTTTGTTTGTACTGATGCTCACAGAACAGTAAGAGATGAACAGATGACGTAATGACTTTTCTTTTAAGCACATCTAAACTTAAATGTCATGTCTCTGTGTGAGTGTGTGTGTGTGCATGTACTAACATCTTGAGTTTTAATCTTTATCCACACTATTTGGCGTAAATGCATATCTCCTATGTGTACATCTGGGAGGAAAATGTCTCTCTCACACACACACATATATATATATGACTGTGTTTCACTGTGTGTATGTGTGTGTGTGGCCCGTCCGAGGCCGGTGAGGGACTCTGAGTGATGGAGGAGAAGAGGAAGAGGAGCAGGAGGCAAGCAGAGCAGTGAGATCACGTCATGATGGAAACATTTGGCAACGGCTCACATAAACACACACACACACACAGACGCATAAACACGCACACATATAACTGTGCATGCACATAGACACACACACGCTGGCCTGTTTTTGTTCTCCGGTTTTGAGGGAAAGAAGGGGAAAATGACATCAAGCTCATCATGTGAGGCCAATGAGACAGACGAGGGAGGGGGTGAGAACACTGGCAGAAACAGAACATTGTTACATAAAACTCAACTCAGTGCAGGCCTCTTCGGGGCCCTGTTACCATATTATGTGTGTGTATGTGTGTGGATCTGACCATATGTGCATGCATTTGTTCGCTTGCAGGAAGAGTGCGCAAGGTTTTCATAATACCCAGTCAAGGTGTGAGCCTAAAAAAGGAGCTCGTTACATACCTGCAGAGTGAGTGCCAGCAGAAAACAGAGCATTATGTCACCGTGCAGCTCCGAGGCTTCTCAAAGTCTGTAACACTTTTCGGAGCGGGAAGGTGATGTCATAGATATTTTTGTAGGCCATTTTCTTTGACCTTTGTGCTCCCTTGGTGCTGGCTGGGGTGGGGCCTGTGTGTGCATGTGTGTGTGTGTGTCCATGTGTGTTTGTGTATCTACAGGCCAGGGTGAGAGCACCGAGGCCACTGGCGCCAGATGTGATGACCGCAGGAGTCTGGGGCCTAAAAATAGAGCTCTGTTCTCAGCACTGTGAAACAGAGGAGAGGAGAGAGGGAGGTGGAGGGAAAAGAGAGGGAGAAATGGGGGGCAGGGGGCAGGGTGAAGGGGCTGAAGGAAGGATGGAAGGAGGGACGGAGAGGTAGTCGAGGTCATTGAGAATAATGTGTCAGATCTCCCCGGGGAAGGTGAGCTCACCTCCTAATGGCACCACCACCGGCTCCTTCTCAATGAAATCATTGATCTGCTGGAGCTCCCCACGGCGTAATGGAGACGGGGTCAGATGGAGGGGGAGGCAGAGGGGGAGAGAGGGGCAAGGAGGTGCAGAGAGGGCAGGTTAGGAGGTTAAGAGGGGGATGACAGACTAGGTGGAAAGAGGAAGGATGGAGGAAGGGGGACCCCGGGCATGCGGCCTCTCTGACCTGCACTGTAGCCAATCACAACACACCTGGAGGCACAGAGTGGTAAACAGATGTCACTCAAACGATCGATCGTCAACCTGATCTCCGTCACACCTACAGCAATTTATGCTCCTGTGTAGCCCCATGAGGTGGTGCTGTTCGCAGCAGCTGGCAATGCAGAGCCACCAAGATACTTTCTGTAAAAATGTAAGAACTGCAACAGAATTATGCTTTTTTTTTTTTTTTTTTTTTTACGAGTTTGGCAGTTTTCAAATCCTGAAAACCAGTGATCTGTGTCTGTCAGAGTAAGACGTGCACTTAACAACTCCCACTGCAGGTGTGCATGTGTGTGTGTGTGTGTTTGTCCTGGCAGACTTTGGGGTGGCTTTCTCTCCTCAGGCTGGTTCAGAGGATGTGGAGGCTTCCTGCTGAGAAGAAACCATAAAGCAAGACTTTCAGCTCCGCACAGGTCAGCACGGCGGCCTGTCCCGCTGAACGAGCCCGCCGACCACACACACACTCTGACTGACACACACGAATGCACTTAAATGAAGTCACTTGCGCACGCATACACACTGGACCTGGGTGACACACACACGCACACACACACACACACACACATTCAGGATGGAATGAGGAGTATTACCTCATCTCCTCAACAGCTCTTCTCCTTCTGTTTTGTCTTTTTCTTTTTCTCACACGTGCACACTCAAACATTGCCTCATGCTCGTGCACGCGCTACTTCATATGCACATATTCATGCAGACATGCGCGCAGACACAAAAAAACACACACATACACACTGACACAAACAGACCTCCTTATGTAGCTCTTTGGAATGTCTCTGTGAACGGCTGCATTGTGAGAGCCGGCCTCCCACGATTACCTCACTTCTTCACTTTCTCTCTGATGCACACGCATGCACACATGCACGCACGCACACATGCACGCACGCACACACACTCACAGGGACCGCCGCCCCATTGTATAACAAGCACAGCAGAATGACACATAACTGAATTGACCTCTGCACCTCTGTCTGTGCAGTCACACCCTAACCTGATCTCATCAAAGCCCCGGGCTACACAGCAGCTCCTGTGTGTGTTTTTAGTGTGTGTGAGAGAAGGAGAAAGAGAAAGAACACGAGAGAAGCAACTTTCATCTCCTAATGCCTCTCATCAGTATGTCATCGCCATGTCTCGCCCTGTTTGCTTTTGCCTCGAGCTGGCAGGTTGACAGCGTGGGAGCTGGCATGCTAACCTGTAAGAACCAAGTTACCAGTGTCGCAGCTACAGGTTGTGTACAAATCCTACAGTATGGTCCATAAATCAATTGGCATGTGTATTTTTTTTTTTCAAAGTTAAAGATCGAATACCTTATTTCTGTTATCTGTATCACTACAATCCATAAATGGTTAATTTTTTTTCAAGCATCTAGGAAAATATCTTACAGCATACATTACATCTTCACATACAGTATATGAATTTAGTATGCATATATACTTAAATCTGAGACTACCTGAAAAAAAACAAAAACCTGGTTTGACTTTGTCAGTATGTTGTATGGAATGTGACATCTCAGATCTCACCAAGCCTGTTTAGCTGATGACACAGCAGGTGAAGGTCAGAGGTCACTCTACTTTCCTACATATAGAGATTTAAATTATGCGGAGCAGTAACTGTAACACTCACTTTCATTATGTTAATGTATCTTATCTATTTTTCTATTATTTAATAATATTGAACGGGTGAAAATGCTTCACCGAATTTCCTAGAGCATGAAAAAATGTCTTATAAGCTTGATAACTCATCGTTTTTGTGTTCAGAAATTGTGTACACGGTGCCCTCAGATTCTCTTCAGTGCGAACAATCTAAACACGTCTGGCACATGCCGTCATCCCTCATCTCTGTCTCATTTTCTTGCGCGGCCCTTTTCTCTCCATTCACCCCATCTATTTGACCCAGTCGTGTGACGCTTTAGTAATCCTGCGAAAAACACTGGCAGATGGCGCAAGGAAGGATTAACGTTGCACATCTGCAAACTCCACACACACACAGATGGATGGATACACACCTGCATTCCTTTCCCCACACCTTCATTTCCTCTTCCATGACCAAACTCTCTGTGTTTCCTATCAGGGCCTTCAGTCAGCTTTGACAGTACTTCAACAAAATGTGTGTGCTGTGAATAAAACACATTGTCATTTTTATCACCACCTCCCATCCTCTTGAAAGCATTATCCAACGCTCTTTTCATCTGCAGAACATGGAGTGCATATTCCACGCTTCCTTTTCTCACTCTCTTTTTATTATTATTCTCTTTTTACTCCATCTCCACAGCCTCCTCTGCTAAAATAAGAACGCGAGGTTCAGAGGCCAGCGTCAAAACATTTCATCCTGGCAGGCCTACATCAGAGCAGACGTGACGCGTGACGCAGCTACGCCGCTGGCATCAGCTAACATACCACCTAGCTACACACTAGCAGGCAATGTTGTCTTTGGTCTGCCTTTGCACTGCAAATTGGTGGGAAACACGTAAACTTTAGACCCACTGGGGAGGCAGCTGGCTCCGACCAAGCGATGTTCTCCTCTACAAAAAAAAAAACAAAAAAAAAACACAGACACACACACAAAGTTAGAACTCTGAAAAAGGCAAGACACATCAGCCTGAGCTCCAACTGGGTGAGATCACTGCTGTGGTAAAAATACGGCTGTCCTCAGAGACACGTTTCTCACAAACGCTTTCACACAGTAGATAAAGCAATAACGCAAACATGCGCATTCACAAGCATGCTCAAAACCCACACACACTCATAAACATTTTCCAACTGCTTCCATTGCCACATCCTGTGTCAATATATATCTCAAACTAAAGACAGGGTGAGAGTCATTCTCCAGCTGGATCACTTGTCTCATTCACAAAAACAATGGCCCTATTGGGACATGGCTTGCTCCATGACATCATCCGTGTATAGGAAGTGGTGTGTTTTTTTTGAGTCTGAGGTTATTGATTACATAGTGAATGGACAGAAACTGAAGAAGGGTCAACAACTGTTTTAGATCAATACATTCCCAGTAAACGCATTTGGGTTGTGTAACACGTCATTCAGGTTGCTTATCTGCCAAATCTTTCCTGCAATCAATTTCCCAGGAAGTTTAAGTCATTAAAAATTAGCCTTAAGATATGAAAAAAACATAAACCCACTTTGGAGATGTGTGTCTCGGCAAGGCTGTGCCCTAATCTCTCTTTGGCAAGCTTCTGCATAAGTAACAGTCAAGGCAGAAAATCCTCTTCCCTCCAGACAGCAAGCTCTGTAATTATTCTTTTATACACCCTGTCCATCCCATTTATGGATTCTTTTCTTTTCATCTCTCTATCTGACCCTCACTGCTACAACCCCCAACTCAGCGCACATTACCCCTCACTCGATTTGCAGCGTTACGGTGTGTGTGCGGTCCGTATACGCGAGGCTGAAAATAAGTCGTCAGTCAGATATGAAGTCATCGTAGGAATTATTAGCATCATAAATCAGAGGTTCAGTAGAGGGGCAGGGGGGAGAGGTGGAAAAGAGGAAGGTGAGGGATAGGGAGAGAAAGAGGAGGATTACTGTTTTGCGGTTTTAAAGTACCTTGAATCTTTAAGAATGTGAGAGGAGGGAGTCAACCTGAGTAAAGCCAGGAATGAGAAAAACGAAGAAAGGAAAAGAGGAAAAATTACCAAGTGAATAAGGCCCACATATATTCACTTTTCAATGACAGAAAGGAGAGAGAAGCAGCAGATCCCAGTAATATTGGGTGTATGTTACTTGCATTTTGTCTAAGATAATTGTTGATTGTTGGTGATGATGATGTGGAGTGTGGTATTATTCAGTGTCTTTGACTGTAATGTGCTTTTCACTTGTGTGCATCTTAGAGTCAAAGTGATACAAAGATAATTTAACAAGAAACTAATTAAATGATCAGATTTGGGAAGCTGAAAACTGAGATTGTTTACAAATTTGGCCTGATAAATGACCTAAGTGATTAATTATTTAAGCCAATACATGTCTCTAGATTGACTAATTGTTCCAGCAGTAAAATGCTACAAAAATATTTGTGGTTTTTTAGGTGTCTGGTCAGGAGCCCAAGACGGTGCAGCATGACCCCTGACCTCTGAACCCGCTCGGTACTCGTCTCTGCTGTCAGCTGGCCGGTTGTCCCTAGTTTGTTCAAACACACACACTTTGTAGTCTTTGTGCACAGGCTCTAAAGCTGACTTCACAAATTCTTTGTACCCCAAATAGAAAGACAGAGTCCCTTTTAGACCACAGACTCCTTGCTTTTGTTGAATCTAAACAAACAAAAAAACTGTACAAAGAGTAAAAACTCAAGATTTAAATAGCCCTCGCCCTGCATTTCCTAATTAGCATCATGTTTCCTTAATTAAAATGATTTAAAAAGCATGGTTCAAAAGCCTTAAAAATTCCCAGGCAACCATTTCCCCTTCTCCTTTCTCACGCCACCTCTCTCATGAAAACTCTGCAGCTCCCTCTGACACACAAACGAGATCCTGCAGCGCTCATCCGCATGTCATGCAAAAATGCATGGATGAACGAATGCATGCAAGCAAGTGTGCATACGTGTACATGTAAACCCCCTCGTCTGCCCATCCACATACACGCACAAACATAAACTATGCAGGCTTCTAGCTCCACTGACCCCAATAATACAACCACCCAAACAACAGCCAATGCCATTGGCTGAGTCCTCCTGGGGAATATTCTCTGCCACTGTTGTCGTGGAAACAGCAGAAAAGCGGGGACAGAAATGGAAGAAGTGCGACTCCTCTGTTTTTTTTTTTTCTCCTGAAGTAACGTAGTAGAGAGTGAGCTGAGGAGGCTGATAAAGAGGAAGAGCAGGGAATCGCTGACAAGCAGTCTTTCATTAAGAAGGGTATGATGTGTGATCAAAAAAGCTTGAGAGGAGGAAAATCCTGGCTTTCTGAGAGTGTGTGTGTGCGATATCGAACATGGTTAAGTGTGTGTCAGGCGTGTGTGCAGCCTGAGCATGTGCTCAGTACATCTCTGTGACTGTGACTAATTGTGGAGCTCGGGTGCTTTGAGGCAATCCTCGGCATCTATGAATGACTCATGAAAAAACGCTAATCTGCCAGCGGAGGTAGAGAACTGAGAAGAGGAGAAGGACGAGGATGTGGGGATGCGGAGAGGAGAGCGGAGATTTGCCCAAACAGCATGCCTCTGCCGTCTCACTTCCAATCCTGACTGAGGCAGATTATGCTCTCCTTTCTGTGCTGACACATTTGGGATGGATTCATAAGCCTGGATGTGCGGTGGATGTGTGTGTAATGTGGTCCCTCGAAAAAGCTGCAGCCACTGCAATCGAGATGTTATTAACTCAACAAGGCTATTAACAGCCTTGCTGGGGCTCAATTATAAGTCTTAGTGTGCTTAGTGGACACTATGACAGGATAATAACCGTGGTAAATAAGGCCAGAGGATTGAAGTTAAGCTTCAGCTTTATTCCAGTGATGCTGGGAAGGAGAACGACTCCGGAGGGAAGCTTAAACATCAAAGAGTCATCAGAGAGGCTTTGTATCCAGGGAGCACACTTTCATACTTCCTCCTCTCCTTTCAATCTCCACATATACCTGATTATTGCCAGTTAAGAAATGAGGAATAACTGTTGTAACGCGACAAAGGAGGTAAATGCTTTCTGTGCTCATCAGTGACATCTGGTGACCAAAGTGTGAAAAGACAAATGACTCCACTGAGGGAGGGAGGATGAAGTGAGACGCACCTGCCAGCTGTGTGATAGGAAGCAGGCAATAAATAGAGAAGCAGCAAGAAATGTACACACAAGCGTATTTTGTTCATGTTGAAAAAAGAAAAGAAAAAAAAGAGGCTGATGTGTTATCACACTCATGCTCCACACACTCTTGCGTACCGGTGAGCAGGGAGACTTTGTGGAAGGTGCCCTCCAACTTCCCCATGAGAATGTGCACGAAGCCGTCTTTGGACAGATGGCCCGCCTCTTTGGAGCTCTGGTCGTAAACCACAACTTCCTGCTTCCTGGCCAGCTCCACCTGCACAAAGGACAGACAGCGAGAAGGAGAGTTGTTAAGTGTTGCGATGGAAAGTATGTTAAGCATCCAGTGCCAACAAGGAAGACAGAATTCATTAACATGACAGGAACTGAAAGAATCCAAATGGTGTGTGGGATAGTTCAGGGCATTTCTGGACATGTATCTGAGACACGCATACACACACAGGACAGTGCTATACATTAAACAAACATTTTCTCACACTCGTTCTTTAATGAGGAACTCCATTGGCTTCAACCCTACAGCTGGGGTAGTTTCCCTGACCTCTCTGCTTCCTCAATATACACCAGGAAGCAGTGATAAGGAAAGCAAAATGAAATCACAAAACACGTCACTGGGAGCTGTGACAATAAACACTGGCTTTATCGATGACTGCAACAGTACGCAGGATGAACTACAGGTGATTCTGGAGTCAGTTATGAGGTTATGAGGATAAAGCATAGGATTATGAATAATGCATTAGAGTTGAGTGTTGCACGGTGCATCTCTGACTGCAATATTTACTGTGCAGATATTGCTGAGAGGGTTGTTTGCTGTAATGGGAGGTAATGTCTGCAAAATCATAAAAGCTGGGTCCACTGTGAAGGGTGTGGACATCCATCAGTGCATCAGCGTGATGCCGTGAGAAAGATGAAAGGATGTGAGCATGCGCCGCTCTGAAGACTGCGCGTGTGTGTTTGCATGAGCAAGTGTGAGCATGTGCCTGCACCCGCACACACACAGCCAGGCAGTGTTGTTCCCCCATGTTGTCAGGCAGGCTTTGGTCATGTGACCATCAGGCAGCGCCTACTGCAGCTATGAATCACTGCATCGTTGAACCGCCACTGGACAGGAGAGGAGAGAGGGGAGGAGGAAGGAGGCTGAAACGAAAGGGAGAGATGGAAGAGGGTGGGGGGAGCAGGGTGGTGGGGAAGGGAGGGGAGATGAATGCTAGAGGAGATGAAAAGAGGAAAATAAAGAGGAAGGAGAGAAATGAAAAAGGGTCAGGTGGTGGAGGAGAAACAGCAGATGGGATGCGACAGCCAACTGCATTTCTTTGTTTACCTTATACATCTTCTAAAATGTGCCATTGAACAGCAACTAGCTACCAGGCAAGACCACACTTCCTCCCAGCATGCCACCCGTCATCCTTCACCCCGTGTGTGCTGAAAGGCATGCTGGTGACGGGAGCTCGTGGTATACACAGCTACACAGCATGCAGGCATAGAGTATGCCTGATCATGTTTCTGCTTATGAAGCAGCTGTAGCACAGCGCCTGGGCAGGGAGCCACGCAGGTGATTAAGACAGGACAAGGTCAGTCTCTGAAGTCTGGCTGCTCTGGTCCAGTTAAACCTGGCTTAGTTCTGCCTGCCTGCATCCAGCACCAACACTGACATAAAAGCATGAAAAGGTGAGGCTGATCTGTGGCATCGATTGTGAGTGACTTCAAACAACTTGCTTTCTGCTCTTAAGATATCTGGAGGACACATCTAAACAGTGAGTTTTACCTTTTCACCTCTTGCCTCATCTAGCAAGAGACTTTTGTTCTATGTCATTCTCCATTTCTCTATCCCCTCAGTATGTGTCATTTCTCTAATGCTGGGTCTACAATTAAAGATGTTAATGCAAGGCCAGGAATTTACAGTGTTTGGCCTTAATTTCCTTTCAGCAGTCTTTACTTGTCTCACATGTTCATGCTTTCTTTATTTTAAATCTCCTACACCCTCCATCTTTACTAACCCTGGATAATTTTGGCTAATAATCCTAATGGGATCAGATCTAATTTGGGAACATGGCCTGAACGTCTGAGGATTACAGGCCAACTCTACATTCAGGCATAGCACAAATACACACGCACACACACGTGTGTGTGTGCGCGCACACGGACACGGACACGGACACACACACACACACACACACACACACACACACACACACACACACACATCAATGCTGCATAGTCAAAGTGCAAAAAGTTTCACTTCCAGGATGAAAAAATAAAATAAGTGCTCCTGTAAAAATAGAATTAATAATCAGTCTCTTACTCACTGCTGAACGGCGAGCAGTGAATCACAAAGTCACAGTGTGTCTGTGGCTGTCTGCAGAACTATTCTGTATTAATTATGTGCTTTTCCTTAACATGCAGACAGACATACACTCTCAATTTCTGAATGTGAATATTCCATTCATAAATCCATATTAAACATGAAAGATTCATTCAGTGTTTTAGTGAAGAGGATGATATTACACCTCCACCCATCCCTTTTTAAAGTGTCCCTGATGAGTTAATGTAGGAAAAAACAGTGTCTTCTATACAATGATAAAAGTGTATGTATGATAGTGAGAATAACATGATATGGGCTACACTTAAGAGCTTTAGCTTAAATGATGAAGCCATGCCTCAAGCTCAGTATGTGATATGCATGAGTTTGCTGCAGTGTTGGAGGTCAACGACCTGGGGGAGCAGGGAAGCTGGCTGTCAGACTGCAGCAGTAGTACAGACCTCTCATCCCTCTGCAGTGCTACAGCATCACAACTACTACTGTGCTGGCCCAGGCACTCTGACGCATGCACACTGCAGATAAACAAAGAGTGCCACTGACAGAGAGATAGAGAAACAAGGACTCAAGGAAAGAAGGAAAAGTGAAGCTCAAGAGCGGGGAACGGCAGGAGGACGATCAGATTTAGAAAGAGCGATAAGCGGGAGGAGGTGGAGCATTGCTACAATCCTGCTGCACTCTGTAAAGGATTCGAAGGCTGGCGTCACAGCAGGACAGGATTGGTCACAAGGGGAGTTTGGTTTTTTTTGTTTCCTCCCTTCATTTGCATGGGCCACAGCGAGGAAGAGGGAAAGCCAGTGGGAAGAGTATGTGCATTTGTGTTACATGTTACATGAATTGTGCCAATGTGAATGTAAAGGAGAAAGAATGAAGGTGTTGTGCAAGACACAGAAGTCTGATTCTTGCTGACCCCTGTATGATGACATATAAAAAGAGAAGGAGAAAAACAAGGTCTGACACAGGGACAGTCTGTACACTCACACAAACAGACACAAACACACACACACCCATGAAACATAGATGATGACTAGCTTGGCAACAAAAGATATCTGCGGAACTGTGGAAACAGCCCCGGCGTACGGTAAGTGCTTGAGTAATAAAGTGAAACATGGTGTCCTCTGACCTCAGCGGTGCTACTGACCAGTGACAAGGTCACTGCTGAGTGGGACAGTATGCATGTTTGTGTGTGAACTGGCCTGTGACACAACATCAGCACAAACAGACTAAAAAAGGCTCCACATTCCTGAAGCAAAGCGCGGGTGCATTCAGCATGTCCTCTCTGGGGTGTCCAACAGAAAACAAGCAAACTGTGGTGTGAACTCTCTGCAGGAAACAATGTTTTCAGTTGCATGTCAAAATCTTTTTTAGCAAGGGCACAAGATGACACTGTGTCCAGGAGCCCCTTATACCAGTTACTCAACAGTGTGTGGTACAGAAAATACCACACACACACACCATCACTCTTTCACTCACTTATCATTGCTTCATTTGTTGGCACTTTTTTTAACCAGGCTTATTACATCAGTCCAACTACAAAGTGGCACTCCCATACACACATAAAACACTACATACAGTACATTACATACTAATAGAGGACCTGCTGCAACAGGCAGTGACTTAACCCAGCAGTCGCTCTGTCAGCTTGAGACTCCACCACACAGAGTGTGACATATACCATTCTCCACTGTAAAGATACCACCCCTGGGGCCAGATGATGTCATTGATTGGCACTGGCAACTGTCACTTTCATGTATGCTTGTGTAGGTGGGATGTGTGTGTCACAGAGTACAAAGTACTTTGGAGTTATAAGTTTAGGTTTCTGTTCAGAATTAATATCAAGTTGTTTTAAGGTTAGGGAAATAATATTGTTATCTATGAGTGGAAAGTCCTCAAATGTACGGTATTAAACTGTGTGTTTGTTTGTATGTGTGTGTGTGTGTGTGTGTGTATGTGTGTGTGTGTGTGTGTGTGTGTGTGTGTGTGTGTGTGTGTGTGTGTGTGT
>JBAJHX010000081.1:17892251-17920477 GCA_037176925.1 Amniataba percoides | reverse complement strand
AGTTTCGGGCCGCCTCGCTGTGAAGACTCCACCCACACTGAGGTGGTACTTTTTTGTAATGGAAACACAACCGAGCCGAGGCGAGCCGAGTAGGTACTATCAGGTACTAGTGGAAAAGCGGCATAAGACTGGTGCTTCCCCTGGGTTGGCTGCTGGATAGTGAAAACCTCTGGTCCATCTGTCGGGGCCTGCCTGACTGGCTGTCCCCGTCACAGCGGCAGGGATTAGCCAGACTTAAGCCAAGAAACCAGCCGCCTGCCCTCCAGCCTGTCAGAAAAGGCACGAGGAAGCCCCATTCCCAACTAGGCCTGTGCCGTCCCTCTCCCAGCAGAGGTCAGCCACCACCTAACCTACTGTACACAGCTCTCTCTGACCTATATCAATAGAGAGAGCATTAATAAAGAGGTTAGAGAGGGATGGAACGTGAAAGGGAGAAGGAAGAGGACACCATTTTGATTGCTGCTGTGCTGGTCATGGATGTTCATTCAGCTCAGTTAACTGAAGCGTTGGGAGCTCCTATGAAAGAGGGTGAGTGCAGCCCCTTGGGGTATGCAGGCTATTAGCGCTCAATGGGATGTGAGGCGGGAGGCGGCTGGGGAGGAGGTGGAGGCAGCAGCCCATCCATGAATACCCTCAGTGCTGCTCTCCCGCTTCCTGCATTCACTTCCCCAACAAAAGAGCTACAATGGTGTCCTTTGCTGTCTTGGCTGGCTGAAGCAGCTCCTGGCGATGCTCAAAGCCATGTGGGGGGTAGATAGGATGGTGCGTGTGTGTGTGTGTGTGTGTGAGGGGTTAGCTGGGAGCCGGTTTTAACACCACACAGCCATGCTGCACGTGCCCAGCCCGCGGCCTGCCAGTGGCCGCACAAAAGGGATGATGTCATGCTTAGCCAATAACAAAAGAGTCTGGGTCCGTCAGGGCCCTCCTCTCTCACACGGCTAGTTCCAGCTTTATCCAGCCTAGCATTAATCGCAAGCCTTATCCTCTTTACTGGGGGTGGGGAATGGATAATAACAAACCAGCCGTGGGGCAACACCAGATAGGCGCGGAAGAGGAGAGGGAAAAGGAATGAATGATGAAGGAAGGGGTCGATGTTGGGGAGGCTGCAGGTGGTTGTGTGGAGTGGACACACAGACAGACAGCCAGCCAGCCAGTGCTGTCATGAGACTGAAAGTGAGAGAAATCAGGAGGAAGTACAGCTCTATGGGGTGCCACAGTGTGAAACTTGCCAACCGCAGGGCCCCCACACATAGACCCAACAGACTCAGCACAGAAACACACTTGAGCTTTCTGCACCTACGAAAGTAATGAAAGTCTGCCTAGATCCTCCACAGCCCTCCAGCTCCAGCTTTTTCAACCTCTCCAGCTTTTCTTTTGTTCTTGTTTGTTAATGTGTGTGTGTTTTTCTGTTTAAATCCGTAGACTTCCCAAGTAGGTCATACATCATCATCACATAAAAATAGAAATGATTATTTGGATCTTTTGGTCTTGATGAATCACATGGTCTGAGATCTCCTGTACGGCCTTCAGCTGCTTCTTTTGTGTCCAGGTACATGTAACTCTGTCTGGCAAAGAGCACAAGAGGTGTTACACAAGATCCTTGTCCGGTTAATAGTGGTACATTTTGAGTGAGAAGAAAGGCATGTGGGTTTGACTGCCAGCAGCACTT
Organism: Amniataba percoides; assembly: GCA_037176925.1. NCBI lineage: Eukaryota > Metazoa > Chordata > Actinopteri > Centrarchiformes > Terapontidae > Amniataba > Amniataba percoides. The sequence continues at coordinate 17,918,808 of JBAJHX010000081.1, read as the reverse complement.
GCAATAAAGCTGAATTAAAACTAATTGGTATAACAGAGAGTCGGTGAGAAACAGCAGACGCATGGGGACTCTCAGCCAATATACCAATTATACAGACGCTATTAGCTGAACTGAAGGTCATTTGACTTGAGAAAGTAACAATAATCCACAGTTCTCCTCCATTTTACCATCCGAACATAAGGAAAGTGTCAGTCACCTACAAGCGTTAACTGTAATCCAACAGGAGCGGCAAAGCAATAATCTGAAGCAATAATGTGTAATTATTTTCCATTTGGTGGGCAGGGTGTGTTTTTGGTGATTAAAGTTCCCGAGCTGTGCACCAAATGGAAATAGAGAGTCAGTTTGTTCGCTACAGCTCGAGATACTGATACAATATCCATAGGGCACAAAATGGGAGCAGAACATAAATCACATTCATAAACTAGTTTAAAAAGACAGAGATGCATCACAGATCACACGCTCCGACCTCTCTAGGCAATCAGGAAGTGAAACAATAAAAGCAGCAGCATTTTTATGGACTGTGTCACACCTAAGAAAAACATTTAAATCACCTGTCATGTGATATGGGCCTTTGCGAATTGATGTTTTATCATGTTGGGCGTACCGTGGTTAAAGTTAAACAAACGCCTAAAATGAACATGTGCTAAGTAATATCTAATATGCAAAACATATCCTACACACAAAAAAACACAACCGGGCCCCCACCCCACCTTCGCCATGCTTAGGTTTCCCCTCAGAGTTCCTTCAGTTTCACACAGCGACTAAAAATACACGAGTCAGCGTGCCACGGGTGGACAGGCCATGGAAAAAAGGCTGTCATATTCGGAATAGAAGTCATGGAAAACGCGAGGATCCAATTTCAAGGCCACTGATAAGCAACAAACCTACAGTGTGCCCGCCTGTCCTGCCAAATATAGCACCCCACTGATGTGGCGCAGGCTTGGGCTAACATGGAGGAGGCCAATCTCGCACCACAGCGGCACACGGGTCAAGCTGTTGGAAATGCTCAGAACAACCAGTGGAGATGTAAGGGAGTCCTACCTACCACAGAACATGAGCAATTGCTGACATTTGTTGGAAAGTGTTTGCGCAAACTATCCCAATTTGCCGCATTTACTGTGGCTCTGACTAACACACTGTATAGACCCTAAACATTATTAACATTAACCCCTGAACGTAGAGCTCTACACTGAAATATCACTTGTGCTTTTATGTACAAAGATTTCTTCAACAGGATATTTTGTCACAGAACTCCCTTCTGCATTTGTATTTTGCATTCCCCTGCTGAGTGCGCTGTTTCTGCCGAAACAAGCAAGATTATGCTGACTTGTCCCAGTGCACTGTACTGTAAATGCACCATTTCAATTCCCAGCTCTCATTTGCAAGGAGAGTTGCTTGTTTTTTCTCTGCACTGGGTGTCACAGGAAAATTTTAATCTAAATCCCAAAAGATTACTTATCCCTAATGTATTTTAAAACTCAAACAATACAATTTGTAACAATGTTTTTATTTTGTTGGTCTGTGTACAAAATGTACTAAACTCTCAAACATTAAGAAAAATGAATGGAAATGCAGATGACGGAGAATACTGATACCACTCTCATGTCTGTGAGTATATGGTTACAATCAGCACCCAGTTAACTTAGCTTATTAGCAAGACTGGAAACAGTCAGGCAGATAGCCAAAGGTAACAAAACGGCAATACAAGCATATCTAAAACTTACTAATCAGAACATTATTTCTTGGTTGCTTAATTTGTACACGTGTACAAAAAGCCAAAGTGTGTTCACTCTTTTACAGGGATTACATCCTGGATTATTAAGGTGGTGGGGGATCCAGTGTCTTGGCCTTATCAGCAAGGTGGAAGCTTGCCACAGAGACACTGAATCCACACTGGCACTTAAGGCAAAGGCTCTCTAATCACTGGCATCACAACCTACCACCCAAAAGGCACCAGTTGCCAAGCCTGCTGAGCTTTAACTCACCTTCACCTTGCCGTTGGGCTGCAGGAGCTCAGTGACAGACACCTTGTCCTGCTGCAGACGCCTCTTCACCAGCTTGGAGCAGCAGACATTGACCGCGCCCTGCACGTGTGACGCGTTGTACTCTGAAAACGTCCTGCTGTCAATCACCAGCAAACGGCCCGTCCCTCTCTGGATGAGGCTCGCCAGACGCTTGATGTCCATGGCGCTTCGCTTGGTTGGCCCCTTCTCCCCTGCCATGATGTAGGAAGGGGCAGAGCGGTCACCCCGATGTGAGGTAGTGAACGATGAGGTGTGGGGAAGAGGAGAGGGGTAGGTGAGAGAGGGAAAGGTGGAGGAAGAGATGGGGAGGAGGTGAGGTCAGCGGAGGAGGGCTACCATTGGAACAGGCACTGAGAGATCCATGGTGCCTAGAAAGTAGGAGACAAAGGGAGAGGAATTGATGCATGAAACCATGGTACTTCAAATTTGTTTTTCAATGCTATTATTGGCCTACAGAGACAATAAAAACTTCCACTGTCAGTTTGGAGACACTGATGGTGAGACAGCTGATGATCAGACATCAAAAGCAATGTCGCATCTCGTCCTGAGCTTCAGTCTACTCATATCAGTGCAAAGAATAAAGTCAGTCAAACAGAACTGCTACAAAGCAACAATGACGGATTCATTTCACATTAACGTCCAAACCACAGTCAGGTGCACATTGTATTTTTGTGCTTTTGTATCTTCTTTTATTGGCAGCCTTTGAGCACCTGGAATATTAAAAATAGCCACAATGCTAAACATGAATATAAAAGTTATTTAAAGGCTTAAAAGTCAAATGGATCATTTGCCAGGACTTATCGGTCCTGAGATGCGAAGGGAACATCACACATCCAAATACAAAGCCAAAGACTTAAGTTAGACATGCACAACAAACATGAATCGTGGGTGTGTCTGTGTTAGTGTGTGTGAAGGTTGGCTGTTGTTGATCGAGGGTCTCTTGTGCGGTAGCTCATGAAACAGGAAACTGAGGGCGTGAGATAAATTAAGCCAGGGGAATTCAGAGAGCAGGTCTGGACACCGGCAAAACGGCCCGTGTGACATCCTGTGTATGCATGCGTGTGTGTGTGTGTGTGTGTGTATGTTCCAGAGAGCCGTCCATAAACTTGATGAACTGCCTCCTCCTATCTATCATTACTAATCACTATGATCTCCCCCCTGCTCACATTCACCACAGCACAGTACATTTAATGTGGGACACATACTCACACACAAGCAATCATTTATCAGGGTTGAAAGATCAATGACTGCACGTGTGCATGATAAAAAATGTGCTACGCCACATATAATTATTTCAAAAACCACAGTGGCAGTTGGGGACTATTTCCTTGGTCAACCAAGTGTCATGCGACAAGTGAGAAGGTCAGAATGTGAATGCAGTCGTGTTGTTTTATTCATCCTCAGGCACGCGGTGTCATAAAAAATGAATGGGCCTCCTCTCATTTACCCCAAAGTCTAAATGGAGGGTTCAACCTCAGCTGAAAAGGGAGAGTATGTATGACAGACAGAGGTGTAGAAACAGATAGTGGAGGGAGATAAAGTGGGAAAACACAAAAGCTTTGGCATTATTTAACACTGTCACATTAATCATATCAGCAATACATATGCCCATTTCATGAAGAAATAAAGGGCAGAGGTAAAAGAGCAGGAGGAAATCGCAAGTAAAAAATAGCATGTTATAATATTAATACCATATGTAGGCTATGAAGAGCAAAATAGCTGTATATGTGAAGCACGACAAAAGAAACATTTCTGCAAACCAGAACAGTGGTGAGAAAGTGGGCGAGAAGACTGAGACTTAGAGAGAGGAGATGTGGAGAAAACTGTCGTCTGATGTCTTGTGTCTTGGGAGGACATCCAGGCAGCTTTGCTCTGTAACTTTTCACCTCTGTTCTGACTCCACCGCCATGGAAGGGAGTGGAGGAGGAGGAGAGGAGGGGAGAGGTAACGAAGGATATTATTCAGCGAGGATCTCCACAGCCTAGCAACCTAGCCAGCTCAAGGTAAGGGAGAGGACAACTGTGCAGATGGAGTGTGGAGGAAAGAAATGACGTGCGAGATAGGTTGTTTGAAAGAGGGAGAAACATAAAGGGAGAGAGAAATTGTCTACATTCTCATGAACTAAAATACTTGGAGCAAACTTAAAACGCAGATTTGGAGCTGATAATGTCATCCTAAGATGTGACACAAACCTGCCGCAGTGTCATTCATAGCAGCAAGGGCCACACATAAGTCCACTAATAATCATTTTCCGTTAGCTCGGCTAAGGCTTGTGTGTCCTATAGGCAGCTGGCCAAGCCTGAACATAGATGTGCACATGCTGCTGCTGCTTGGCAACCTGCCTGATGCAAGAGCAGTAGCACAGGAACATGGAAGAACATCTAGATAGACAGTGGCAACTGCCTGAACTGTAAACACAGCCAAACTGCTGCCGGATTGGAAAGTAGCTCCAGCGAAGGCATGTGCAGACACAGACAAGCCATAACAGACAATTACCGTGGTGAAATAAAATATAGGACAGTGAAAGCCAGTCAGTGGAGACTGAGTGTAGTACACGTAGTACTCCTCTACTCTGCATAAACATAATGCACCTTGCCCGGTGAATCTAATCTAATCTGTCTGCCTGGGTCAGTGATGGCTAAATAAGGATTTATGCATTAATACTTAAAGCAAAGCACAGTTTTGTCACTTGCAGCAACGCAGCACATAAACACACTGACATACTGACATTTCTCCACTTTTCCCCATGCCAGCAGCCGTTCTGTAAAAATACTAAGCCTTGCTGCATTGCTAACGCCCACCCCCCCAACAACCCACAGCCCCTGCCCACATTACGACCTGCTCCATCACCTGTTATACCATACCTTATATGGCGTGGAGCCCTTCAGCTGAGCAGCTAACAACACAGCTTCCAGGGGTGTGAATCGATCTGTCCCCTCTTTCTGTTTCCTAGCTGCTGAGCACAACATCTGACGCTGCATATGTCTAATGGCGACCGCTTTCCCACCCGCTGTGCCTCTCTCACTTTTTCTCTCCGAATCCCTCCTTCCTCCTTTATCACTCTCTTTCTTCCTCCCGTGCAGTGAACGGAGACGGGGAGGGAAGAGGAGGGGAGGGGACAGGAGGAGTGTGCAGGTTTACATGTGTGGCAATGGTAGCGAGCTGGAGAATGGTGCTCTGCATCTTTTGGCAACCTCTCTTAGCAGACCCTGTTTGTGAAGACAACAGGAGAAAGTGAAGGAAAGATAGAGAGGAATATATCAAAGTATAGAAAGGGAGCAATATGAGATGATGAACGAGAGGGAGCATAAGCCTCAGTATGTTTACTCAGCACAACATCCTTACGCAAAACCATCTTTCTTCCTCCATCTTGTGTCCAGCCAGGAACAATAAGGAGCATAAAACAAACAAGCTCCTCAAACTAAAACAGGCAGCAGCCCGGAGCTCGCTGCAAGGCTCTGGCTGCACAGAGGAAAACAAGCCGGGAGGAGAGAAAGCAGAGAGACAGAGACAGAGACAGCGTGTGCAGGCCCGGAGCAGATTCTGTTGTTGCCATAGAAACAGCCCAGCTGGGGTGAGCAGGGGGCACGAGGAGGGTGACGGTGATGGGATGCTACTGGTGCTGACGCGGGATCAGGACAGAAGAGAGGGGAGAGAGAGCTAAAACTAATAGGGCTACGTATGAAAATGTAAAATACTTGAACCCAGCTTTAGCTTTGAGACAACACTTAAGTTATCATGTACCCTAAAATATCCAGTGAGCCAGAAATTTGTTGATTAAAAATATTCCCAGGATTTGTCTCTACTGCTTCAGCCAGTCTTAATCTAATCTAGTCTGATCAGCAAATTTAGCATACATTTTGTTTCCCTCTATATCTGTCCTCCTAAGCACACTCAGAAAACAAAATCTTCCTGACCTCTTTCTGAGTCCACATGCACATGCTCAAAAGATGTTGGCAGAAGCAGTTGTGCACCTCACATGATGCTGAAGTTATGTAGTTTCACCTTTATGACAAGGCTGAAGGTGTAAAAACCAGATTAGCTAGTCCCTTTGATGGGATTTTTTTTGTTTTAACCATGTTTGGGAATTTGAAACAGTAAATTTACCCAAAGTGCCTCCAAAGTACTGGTACTTTCTCAGCGGTGTCTCATTAAAAGCATGAGAGCCATGAATGTGCAGGAACATGAATGAGAGACCTCTATTTACAAAGTGAATCAAACCAAGAATAAAACAAGCATAACCTTGATGTTATCTTAAAAACCATAAAAACAGGTACAGTCAATTTCCTTTCTGACTTTTTTTAAACAAAAATGCATTAAATTATTAATCATACACTTGACTACAGTTTTGATGAAAATAGTTAAAGTTAGAGACTTAGAGGCCGTCACACAAATCATCAACAGACTTTACTGTTACTCTCTTTACAGCTGATAATCAAAGACTGATAATAAAAAACAAAGTGCTCTTTGTTATGGGTCAATAAAACAAAGTCAGGGAACTTTATCTACATAAAGCAGATCCACGCAGACGTATTCAGAGGCCCCTCGTACGAAATCATGAGCAAAGCATGATGGTTCAATAATGCCATATCAGACATCGGGGAGAGAGGCAAACACAAAGAGAGCAACTGGAGGGCAACCAACGCTGATGTAACACCATCCAGGTTATTCATTAACTCTCTGCATAACGTCACCTGTGGCCAGAGCTTCAAGTAGACCGATGGAAAAGCTGGCTCTGAAGTCATACAATGAGAGACGCGAGTTGTTTGTTTAGACCACAAACAATGACATCACCAGAGCATCTCCTGCCCTCTACTCTGTGCATAGCATTCACGCATGTTTACACGCTGTCTGTGTATGTGTCGTTTACACGTTAAAATGTGACCACAACAAGGCACCTTGCAGGTCTCCAGGCTGACACCCTCAACACAGGACTGCTGCATGATTACAGGCTCAGCTATTGGTATTTTAGTGACAAGAATTAGAGACCACGTCTGGGGATGGTGACATCCCTCCAAAACACTGCTGAATTAGTTATCAGTCATTAGATAATTGACCTGATGAGAGTATTTCTAAGCTATTCCCTGTGTTTTGCCCTTACTGGAAGGAAATAACAAAATATTTCTTTGGTATGAAGAAAATAACCTGGAGTAAAAGTCTAGTCTAGTCTAGTCTAGTAGTAAAAGCAACTAAAAATGACTTGTAATATAATTTAGTCAGTTAATTCTACTAAGTTAATTGCTTGGTATATATGCTGTCTGAAACATGCACAAATGTCTCTTATTGGTCAGTTTTGTCTGACTAACAGTAAAAAAAATCCACAGATGTTTAGTTTGCTAACATGAAAGACAAAGATCTCTCTCACAAATGAGAGGTTGGAACTGGTGAATATTAGACATTTTTAGAATAAAATAACAATAAAATTGACAACAAAAGACAACGATTTAATGTAATCTTCCTTTAGCTAAAAAATGAAAACTTTAACTATGATGTGGGTATCACCTGTCATGTCCCATCACTGCTTCTTCAGCACAGCTACTGTACCATGAGATAATACAACCAAACTCAGTGTTAGTCAGACTGGAACCCAACTTAAATTGGTCTAAAAACACTTTTTGTAGATGCCTACTAGATGTGGTTGGGCAACATATATGATCAGCTTGATGTAAATAATAAGTCTGCTCTGTGCCATGTACTGCAATATAGAAATGGCACACGTGGAAAAACAAGAAGAAGTTACAGAAATTCGTGTCATTTACAAAAATCAATTCCTGGTGGGCCCTGGTGGAGCAGAAGCATCGTGGTACTGTAAACAACATAACCAGGTATCAAGCCTTCTGGTGCCCCTTTAATCAGTACTCCGCCAGTGCAGTGCTGCAGACTGCGGGGTCATATAACACAGTGGGACTGTCCGGGACTCCACCACAACAATGAGAGGACCTCACACAGAACACGCTGCGCGGGCTTTCATATGCACAACAAAAATAAAAAGGTGGAAAACTGCATTGTGTTAATATATTGTGCAGGCAGGGACGGGCGGGACGCCGGGGCCTGTTTCTTAACGTTAATAACAGTGATGGAGGGAGAGCGGCCGGAACGCACTATAATAAACCGACCTACATTAGAAATAAGAGCGGAGTACAATGCGGACGTATCTTTTTTTTTTTTTTTAAATATACATATATATAAAAGGCACATTATCAGCATCAAGCAGGGCTGCGTCTGAATGGAAAGGTTTGTCGCTGTTTGAGTGGGAAACCTGCCCCTCCGTGTTGTTATGACGCGTGGATATGTCCGCATTGATCGGACAGCGCCGCGCTGATTATAAAGCGCACGTTTGACAGAAAATAATAATATAAAAAAAAACAAATGAACAAACCAAACACACAGCCGCCTAGTTCACTCACCTTCAAATGGACGCTCAGGCGTTTTTGTGAATAAGAGAATCGATAACTTCAGCCTGGCCGGGTTTAATTCCCATTATAAGACGGGCGCGCACATAAAGGTGGTGGTGGGGAGGAGGAGGGGGGCGCGCGCTGACAGTCGCGAGAGGAGAGAGGGGGGGCACGAGCGCCGAGAGCGAGCAACCGTTGCTAACGTAAGCTAGCTCTGCGCGTAGCAAGGCACTTATTGATAACAAGACAATACACTTGATAATGTGGAAAAAAATAATGATACACACACTCTGTCTCTCTCTCACACACACACTCACCTCTGGCTCCGCGCCGTGGTGTCACTCAGCTGGCCTCCTTCCCGTGTGTCGGGCTCTCCATGGCCGGTGTTTATCTGGCGGCGTGTCGGGGGGCAGAGCGGCTGACGGCGGTGACAGCGCCGGGAACAGCCGGGACATGAGAGCTGGGCGGCCGGCCACAACCCCCTCCTCCAGGGAAGCTAGGTTAGGTTAGCGCTACGAGGCTAAAACTAATGGTGTGTGTGTGTGTGTGTAGGGGAGGAGGAGGGGGGGCAGTTACAGAAGGTGCACTTTAGCACTTTCTTGAACTAAAACGATGAGGTCATGGTTCAGGAGAGGGAGGGGGAGTGGGGGGAATGTATGAGGTTGACGTCACCTCCAGCCAATCAGCACAGACGGCTCAGGGGCTGGTGACGTCAGCGCAGTGATCCGCGGATTAAAGGGACAGTCCGGTTGATTTTAAAGGAGACGCGCAGCCGCACAGAGGAGAGCCGGTTAGAGACCGCCATAAAATACAATAAATAAGCGTTATGTTGCGTTAATGGTCATGTTCCTTCATGATAATCATTTACCAGAATTTTTTTTTAGCTATTTAGTTGTTTCATTAAGAACGGCTCATTTGCGTTTCTGTGTGTTGATCCTAAATCTGTTTATCACAGCAACAAAAGCCACGCAGATCAGTCACTCAGTGATAAAAAAAAAAAAAAAGATGAACGATGCAGATGCAAATTTGATTGTGGACGCTTTTTTTTTTTACCCAGAAAAAGGTATGCACACTGCAGAAGTAATCATTTTTATTTCAGCATTGGTTGCACTCTGTATGATTGCACCATTATCTCACTGCCTGCATTTATTGTTTATAAATTGGTTTGCAAATGGTTTGCTTTGGTTTACAAAGAAATCAGTGAAAAATTGGAGTCAGATTCCTTGTATGTGTGCACACATAGATGAGTGACAAGCTCAGCCTCAGCGCTCTTTGGCAGTGAGTCTCTGAACTCTTCTGGATGGATGAACTCTACCCTTCCAAAAGATATTCCCTCATGTGGTGTTTTGATGATAGTGGTGGAGAGTGCTGTGTAAAACATTTCTCCAGAATCCAAAAATAGGTGTGTAATTAGACTGACATTTGGTGACTGAGAAGGCCACAGCATGTGGTTCACATCATTTTCATATTCATCAAACCATTCAGTGACCCCTCATGACCAGTGGGTGAGACCACTCCCATCAGGATAGGCATGTTTCATCACAACATAAAGGTGATCACTCTGAAACAATTTTGTATTGATTTGCACTGATGCTTTGCCTTAGGGGACCCAAACAATGCCATCAAAATCCTTCTCACCAAAAGCATCTGCATTTGATTTGTGTCTCCACTCTTTTATTGAGGTTCCTGCATGAACGTATTCCCTGTCTGGCAAGAAAGCTGATTCTAATTATGATGTCGCATTCATACCTATAGTAACACGTGCAAATTGAAAAAAACATACAGGACAGGCAAAACAACCTGTATTATACAGACTTTTATATGGCCGTACATGGTCATGCCACATGACCTTCATCAGATGCACGTGACATGATCCGATACACATGACATTTTTAATTGAATTGCATCTGGACAGTAAAGCTCCTGATCTGTCCTTCTCTACATTTTGAAATGTACAGTACACTACAGTCTCCTTTAGGTACTTTTTCTAAATTTGAGGACAATATTTTATTTATTTATTCTTATTATGTACTCTTCCCTAAATCACCCTCCAGCTAAGACTGACAAAGTATGAATTTAAGGCCATACTAACCACATTTACAACCCCTTATAAAACTGGACATTACTGTTGCATAACATTTGTGCTACAGAGTGCTGCACGGATCAAATGTAGCATACAGCAAACAGATCAATTATAAATGAGCACAATAATATATCAATATTCTGCTAAAGTAGCTACTTAGGAGTCATCATTGTCTCAGACTGTGAATTTAGTGGTTGTGGTTCAAACACTGGCACTGATTCAAAGGCCCCCTGTGCACCCATACAGGTGTTTTCAATTAGCCTGGTTAGACCTCTGCTTAGGTGGAGGCTGGGCGAGGCTCCTTACGCTGGGAAATGCATGATGTCACCAAACACCGGGAACTAAAAAGAATAAAGGAGGCACAATTTGTCACAACAAAGCTGAAGCAGGAGAGTGAGGGAGATGTGGATGTTACAAGAGCTCCAGTCAGAAAACATAAGTGAAAACACCTGTCTACGTGAGTGTATTACTGGTGTGCAGAGGCTATAAGAGAAAAGAAGTATTTCAAAAATTCTATTCAGGTTTCATGGTTACGGAAACAAACATGATTTATCCACAATATTACATTCTTGCTGAACACTGAGTACAACAGCTGTAATAAGTGGGTGTTTTAATTCAGTATCACTCATTCTCTTTTGTTTGATTGAAAGCCTTTGTTATGTTCCTCTGCCAGGAAGCAGACTGACAGAGATGGTGGCAGCATGTGTAATTACATTGTATATACTGACACCTAGTGGTGCAGATGTTTAACTGCACCTTCAAGACAGAATCTTTGCAGGTACACTTGAGTGGATGTCACATCTCTAGTTTGAATTAAATCAATAAATCTAATCTTTACTTTTTTAAATACAGTTTTTCATTTCTGGAGTCATGACGTGCTCCTGATGCTCAGGTTCAAGATGTTAGGGGGAGGAGAGCATTGTGTAAGGCTGGGATATCATTTCAGCGAAAAAGAGAGACAGCACCACTCATTCATGAAAATCTACCTTTATTTGGATGCAAAAACTCACAACTTAAAGCGATACTGTAGCAGAGGAGAGGAATACTGATTGCTGGTTGGTTGTATGTCTGACTGTTTGGCGGTTTCATCATCCCCATTTTGATCATCAGAAGAGGACCAAGTAAGCATTGAGACCAAACACTCAAAATAAAAGCTTCTCAGTTAAGTACGCTGAACATTATCAGAGGGTTATGTCAAAAAGTTTGACAATAGATTGTGGCTTTTCTTATCAATCTCAGTCCTGTTTTCCTGCAAAAAGTCCATTTTGGCAGTTTAATTTGCTACTTGTTGATGTTCATAAATTGGTCCGAGCTCACACAGTTAACTCCGTCCTCTGATAATGCTCAGGACTGTTGATCTGATGCATTAAGTCAAGATTGAAGTTTGTTTGAGTGTGACTTTTCATCACATAGAAAACTGTCTTCACTGTTTTAGCTGCCTTACACATAGCAATTATTTCTCGTGTTGTCAACCGAGAGTGGCCAAGAGTCACAGATGGAATCGAGTGGGGACTGCATAAAAACTCAGTCTGAGGTAAAATTCTCCAAGAAAACGATAAAAACATACACATAAAGCAAAGCATATTAAAGCAAAGCCTAAAGGCATAAAGTAATAATACTGAAGACTGAACATAATCTATTTATTTTCTGTACTGTAAGGTAACTTAGGTAGTTGTCACATTTTGTTCTGTCAAATCTTGCAATATAAACCAATGGTTTGATCCACAGTATGAGCTACATTCCATCATGGTGTAAACGGAAATATACACAAGGCATCTACTCGAAAGGATTGTATCAAAATGTTCTAAAAATATCTCTGGTTGGTTTCACAAAAGCAAACTGTATCAAAAGCATTGGCCGAGAGCAAGCAATATAATAGGCTTAAACCCTTTTACACAACAAAAAGCAGGACAACCAATCACGTCGCTTTGATTGTGGACCTATGGAGTCCCATACAGCACATGCAATCCATTAAACTCAACACAATCAAAACACAATACGGGAAAAAAAGAACTTTTACAGCTGAACATCAGAGACAACCTTAGTTGGTCTATTGTGCTTCATACAGATTAGGCCTGGCCTGTCTATACAACAATCATGGGCTTCGTACTTCACGGATGTGTTCAAGCTACTGTAGAAAGCAGAGGCGTCACAGAGCATCACACTCTGAGGGCAACGAGCTTCATGGTAGCGATGGAACATTTACAAGAATACATCAGCTGTGTGTGAACTATCTGTCATCACTTTGTGGAGCATTTTCTAAATGCAGCATTTTTTTTTTGCTTTCCTCTGGCTCACACTTCCCTGTGTGTGTCTCTGTCAGATTCTCCGTAGTTTTGATTGGGTTATGAATTGATTATTCTAACCGCCTGATTTGTGGCCTCTGTTCCCTCAGTGCCGCGGGCTCTGCGACGCTCTGCGAGTGTACGTCTATGTGGCCTTAATGCAGGTGTTGTTTACTGTAAACATCATGGGCCATGAGGACTGCACAGGCAGCATGGTAAAACTTTTAATACTGTAGATTGCACAGAAATCCTAATTAGTTAATTAATAACCTAATTGTTATACATTCCTATGTTCCATAACATTGCACATGCCTTTAATGAACACTTAGCACCATGCAACCTGAAGATGAGGTGGCTCCTGAATGCATCAAAAGTATGAAACAGGCCGTCTGTAATGTTTTTTTACATCAAAAGTGAGTTGATGAGAGTCAACGAGAAAATATGTTAACTTATACTTAATGTGAATTTTTACATCTATATAGTGTTTAATATTAGGCTGGCATTTGATCACGTCTATAGATTTAAATTATGCTGGCATTTATTCTGTAAAGGGCCCTTATTATTGACACTAACTTTGGGAGACTGAACTTGAATTTCCTCATCACAGCAAACTGACTGCTGCAGATGATCTGTTTATACTTCAGCTCCAGTTTAACCCTCTGATTACTGTTCATGGAGTATGTGAGGGGAACTAAATACTAAATGAGGCCTTGTTGACTGAGTCTCATGTACAGTAACATGACTGAGTCTCATGTACAGTAACATGATAAAAAACCTCAGCAGTGCAAATGAAGTGATATCAGAAGTGTGGCTTGGATTATCTCGGGCCTGACTCTCCAGGACTGTGTGGATCACTGACACACAAGTGTCTGTTTTGGGAGTGGGGGTGCTGTCTCAAATTCCACCCCCTTATGTTTGTTCTGCTCAAAGACATACAGTAAGCACAGGTTTCATATAGACCGTTCAGTCCTTTCTGAGCGAGTGAGTCTTGGGTGAAGAGATTAACATGGTTTGAAGTTGTTAAAGGGTGAGATTGAGATGATGCTAAGTACAGTGGTGCATACCACCAGAGGCGGTACAGTGTACAGTGGTGTGTCTCGGTCTGGGTGTGGCTGTGGTGCTCACTCTACTCCTCAGCAGTGTGCGACAGCTGCTTCTCGTACAGGCTGAGGACGTGATGCACAAACTGGTACTGCTCACACGTCTGGATCATGCCACCCCTGAGAATCACACGCAAAAAGACAAACACAGTCATTCATGAAAAAATGATATTTTAAATGTTTTTTTACTCACCAAATTTCACTAATTTCCACCACTGATTAATGTAAAGGTGTATGTATTTTTTTCAGTTAAGCGACTCAACATCTACAGGAAAGACTAGTGCAGACTTTTGTTCACTGCAGGGGACTCATATTTCTGTGCCAAATACCATGGCAACCCCTCCAACATTTGAAACATTTTACTCCATAGAAAAACAAATGTCAACCTCATGGTGGCGCTATGGGAGACATTTGAGAATTATTGTCATTATTGCTTAGGAACTATGAATGACCATCATCAGAGCAACATTTTTAAGGACCATCACATAAGATTCAGGGGGATCTACCGGCAGAAATGGCATATAATATTAATAGTTATGTTTTCAATATGAATTTGAATATAATTGCAGGAAAAACGGGATTGTTGTGTTTTTTTGTCATCTTAGAATGAGCCCTTCATATGCTTTGTCTAATTATTGTTTAAAGTGCACAACAAGTGAGAAAAATCAAAACAAAACATGTCACAACCAAGACAAAGGGTAGAGCTAGACTGACACAAAAGTGAAAAATAAAAACAACAGTAACAACAATAACATATTCAAAATAAGGTGTGTGGAGCCCTTCATATCTACATAAGGAGTCGCCATGTTGAACAAAAGGGCTTCAAAAATCACATACTTGCATACAATTCAAAATAATGAATGTTATTAGTAGTGAGATCTAGTATGTGATGCATGCCAGCTGCATATATGTGGATTCTGCATATGCATGAAATGCCTAGATGTTTATTACATGAGCAAGAATCTGCTCTGTGCTTTTCTGTGCAGCTGAAAGTTGGTGTAGTTGCAAACTTCATCTCTATATGTCACTAAGTATGACTACTTTAATCAGTCTAAAGGTTTATTTCTGATGAAAACAAACAAACTACTAACCAACTGCAAAACTATTGACTCTCATCAGTACGTTTTGTTTAGAGAAAATGAGCAAATGTTAGTTAACATGCTGATCTAAGACGATGGCCACACTAAACATCGTGCCTGTCTTACATCAGCATGTTCGGCGTCCATTGTGAGCAGGTTAGCATGCTGACGTTAGTATTTAGAGCCCAAAGCTCCAGAGTTGCCTGAGTGCGGCCTCACAGAGCTGATCTCATGTCTGTTTATTGTAGACTGGACTCTTTTATTTCTACATTTTTTTTGTATAGAGGCCAAATTTCTTTTTGTGTAGTTGTGACTAGCTGCTTTTTCAGTTCTATTCACTACTGCAGTGATGTCTCATACCCTGAATTATCCCTCATATTTTCATTTTACTTTACTGAAGTAAAACTGGGTCACTTTTTAACAGCTCCAGCCAAGAATAAAATGTGCACTGCATTTCCTCAAACAGCCCCTGCAACACAAAGGACTGTGACTTTTTGACTTGTCAAAAAAAGGTGTAAATTTTAACACTGCTAATAGAGGTGTTCTACTTTGGCATGTTTGCGTGTGTGCACTGCTTAGTATGGCTCACTGGGACACTCAAATGTAAAGTATAATGCATCATTCGTTACATCTGTTGTGAAAGAGAGATATATCTATCAAAGTGTGTTTAATATCTAGTTTAGTTAACTTAATTAACTATAGTGCTCTCATAACCACTTAACATGGCATGAAAAGCATCTAAATTACACCTGTATTTTTATGTGAAAGTGTGAAACCATGAACTCTGTCATTTCAGTAGACTAAAGTGGTGTAACACGCTAGTTGTTACAGTAGTCCTATAAATTCACTTCAGTTTAATTTTGACAGACAGTATTTGATCTAAAGCTCGCAGTGACTTCCTGGAGCTCATGATCTGGAACAAGATCGACGGAAACTAAGTCAACAACGCCCTTTTCCCACGCCAAAGATTTGATGCCAAGAACTAAGGATAGATGTGACTGTGGATGAACTCTAAGAATATCTCACCTGTCCAGACGGAGCTGGCAGGTGGTTCTCAGGATGTCAACCACACCCTCAGTCCTCAGCTGCTTGCACAAGATGGAGGTGGCGATGAAGCAGCCAGTTCGACCAATTCCGGCACTGCGGGGAAAAAATTTAAGGGGTGAAAGGATGGAGGAAAGGGGAGAAGGAGAAAATTGATGGATCTGTGTATTGATTTGCACTGATCCTACTAATTTGATTAATGCTGGATCGTCCCAGGGGAAATCAGACAGCTCAGGATTGGGAGTTGGCAAATGTTCTGCCAAGTGGTTTTTATACTAGTAAAAACAGCAGTATAAATTATATATTTAAGAAATCAGCTATTCTTGTACCTGCAATGGACAATTGTTGGGCCACTGGCGGCTGGGGCTTCCTCTCGAGCCCTTTCCACTTCCTGCACTAGTTCCAGAAGTGGTGGCGCCTTGTCTGGAGTCTTCTGATCGGGCCACGAGGTGTACCAGTACTGCCGCAGACTACGCTCCTCTTCCCCACACTGGTACACAGACAAACACAGAGAATGGCATTCAGGCATAAAATACGCATGTGATCATGTTGCGCACACACACATGCATAGAACCGAGAATGATTCCTGATCAGCCTATTGCACTGCATGTACATCCAAACTGTTACCTTGGTGTTAGTTGCTACGACAACAATGAACACAGAGCAAGCCAGAGAAGAAAAGAGTGAGGGTTATGAAAAAGAGCTTTTATAGTCTGTTCCTTCCTTGTCCATACTGTAGCATGATAAAATCAATCAGTTGGCTCTATTCCCTGAGAGCCAGTCTGACAGTGATCATTAATCCAACAGATGGACAACATAAACCACAGGAGTTGAGTAAACAACAAGCTTTTAACTCAGTGCACGGTTATATAATGATCCCCTGGTGCTTAGTAATCAGATGCAGGCTGCATTTACTGAATTATTATATTTGGCTTTGCTAAGTGCCAATGCCACCATGACCCCGAATTAAATATAAAGCACCCATCATGAACACATGAATGGAACTGAAAGGTTCGGCTGCATTAGGCACATCGAGTAAACCACAGCCCAACACACGCAGTCTGTATGCACCTTGATGTACTGATGAAACCACCCGATAAACACATTTACTTTGGCAACAAGCAAACTTGGGCAGTGTTTTTGCTTGGTATGTTGGGAGTCTGGGATCACAATCTGGTGCGATGGCAAATAAGTCTACACTGCAGTACTGCATGTTTTTATGAGATTGTATAATACTGATCTTGAGATCAGATGTGAGGACACAACCACTTGTGAAAAAAATGTTTCAACAGACACTCGGCCAGCTGTCGACACATATACTGCAGGTACTGCGAGAATGCTAAAACATTTATTTATTTGGTTTTGTGATATCCATCTCTTGCTACTCTAGTACAATTCATGTGGATGGGAATTCATTTGCGTTGCTAACAGCATTTCAAAATGACAACAAAAAAAATCAGCAGCTTGTCCAGAAACAATGTCACTGTGCATAATACACAAAACACAACTTTACTCGACTGTTTGGCCGAAAGAAGTTTCTTTGCATTCATAACATGAAGAGCACAGAAAACATTATATCGACATAAATAATTGTTACTGTGAACATGTAAGCTGCCAGTTAGTTCAAAACAGAAGTGTAGGACTGGGGATACAAAGGTGTTTGAGTACACAGAGTTGCTAGTGTGGCTGTAAACTCTTAATTTTTATTTTTCTGCAGTGTAAAACCCAAAGTATCTTCATAGCTCAACACCACTGGAGGTACTGTGAGTGTGAAAATAGGATTTGCTCCAACTAACCCTTCAACTTGTTGTTTGAAGTCATGTTATGCAATTTTCAACATGACTCTTTGGCACATAAATATCTTTCTGTGTCTTACCTTCAAAGTAAACACCCTCAGACTGTAGTCATCCTCCTGGGTTACCGTGACAACAGTAATCTCGATGCCCTCATGGGTCACAGTGTCCTCGGGCCAGTACTCTGCACATTTCTGCAAGACGCAATGGATACTTGGATGTTTTTTTAACCATCCCATCATCAGCTTACCTGTCCGTCCATTTTTCCATTAATGCACCAAATACCATCATTGGTATTTCGCCAAACTGACCTCATTTTTCTCCTCCAGGTTGGTGATCATCACTATGATTGGGCTTCTCTCCTGCCACACCATCCTCCAGAAGTCTCCCACTGTGTTCACAGTGGGCCCCTGGGTGGCAATATATGCACGCTCCTCACCCCCATAACCCTGTATGTTGGCACGCACAATTAATCATTTAGGTTATAGGAACTTTTTTCCCCAAAAGTCCTCACAACGTGGCTGTGAAAACAGATTTATGTCCCCAGATCAGCAGTAAAACATGTTCAAACACACACACACACACACATATGCTTACACCCACACCCTTTGTTGTCATATACAGTACAAATACTCTTTATGCTACTGCTGTGAGGACAAGACACTGAAAATACAAGATCATATCCACGGAGAACAAGTGGAATTACAGAGGCTACATCACAGCTTAGTTTATAAGTATATATATTTTATTTACCTTGAGATAGTTAGCATTGATGTAGGTAGAGAGGAAATCATCTTCATCCTGTGACTTCAAGATCACTCTGCTGTGTGTGTCTGGATGTAGAAAATGTGAGATTATCATGAGAATGACAGACTCTAATTCAAAGAGACACCAGCAAAGGAAGATGGTAAATAAGATTCATACACACATACTCGATTACATCTTAGAGCTCAGTTTTATTACAAGGTCGGTTTGTGCAGTTTTGTGTGCTGTGTCTCAGTTTGACTATCAATATTCTGGTGCACAGACACAGACCTCTTAAAAACACACCTGAGCTAAATAGTTGGAGAGTATGTGGAATTATTAAAAAGATGCAACACCAAAGAGCAGCTTGTGCAAAATTTACAATTGCATTATTTCTTTTTAGTGACTGTCTCAATTCATGTTGCAGTCATACTCACTGGGCAAGATAGTTTTGTACCGGTTCTTTCTCACCAGCCCTGGGTAGTTGTACTCTTTAGGGTCCACAAAGTTCATGGGAGTTTCCTGCCGATAGACACAGAACAATGGGTGCAATGACAATCAGTCCTTGCAGAGGGGAAGTCTTAGTTTTGCCTCCTATCAAGCCTCAAAATAGTACGAAAATAATATCCAACATTAAGTCTTCCTTTGGCCTTTACACTGAACTGTTGCTGTCTAATTGTGTGTGACTGAAATTCTACAGACAACTTGTGTGTGATCT
The DNA here is from genome assembly GCA_037176925.1 of Amniataba percoides. Classification (NCBI taxonomy): domain Eukaryota; kingdom Metazoa; phylum Chordata; class Actinopteri; order Centrarchiformes; family Terapontidae; genus Amniataba; species Amniataba percoides. The sequence continues at coordinate 17,899,543 of JBAJHX010000081.1, read as the reverse complement.
TGATTGCACATCTTTCTGCCCAGCAGACACTGGAATCCTCTGTGGGTTTTTCATATGCAAATACTCCTCTATCTATCCTTCCTTCGCCCACTAACAGACAGTGGAAAAGCTTACGGTTGTGTGCAGTGCTCCGCTGGGTGTGTGTGTGTGTGTGTGTGTGTGTGTGTGTGTGTGTGCATTTGTGCCGGTGTCTGTGTAAGTGTATGTGTCAGTGTACGTCTTTTCCGGTGAGTCTGTGCTCATCTCCGTTAATCTAAAGCGTGTAGGTGGGCGAGCCACTGTTGCTGCGCTCACATAAAACTCAGCTTGCAGGCTCTGGTCATCCATGGCCCGCGTGTGTAGCATGGCGGGGGTCAGGGTGTGCGTTCCCTGTCGGAGGTACTCCTGTGCAGACTGGTCTCTGGGGGAGAGCTGAGCCCCGTAGCCATAGGGCTCAGTGCAGCCTGGTGTGCACATGTCCAAGGTCAGGGAAACATTGGAGCCCCTCCTGTGTGATGCATACTGAGTCACACAAATGCGTACAGATGTACAGTATGTGTTTATGTGATTTAAAATGCGTGAACACAGTAGATGCCTTTCTGCAGGTGCAGATAGAAATGCAAACAGATAAACATCCCCCCACAGTGCAGACCTCTGTGCCCCCTCTAACCTCTCCTGAAGCCCCACTGGCGTGACAGTGAGGGTGGCAGCATCGCCCTCCGTCCTGGTGTCAGAGCCCATTTCAAAGACCGGCGTCTGGGGCACGGGGTCCATGTCCAGCAGGTCCTCCTGAGCATCTGTCCACTCTGACAATGTGAAGGAGGGCTGGCGGCTCACAGACTGACGCCGATCACCAATGTCCCGCGACACTGGCCCAGACGACCACAAGCCAGTCCCGTAACGCCACTTCCACACCATGTGGACGACCTGGGGAGGTTAGCGGGCGGATGGGTGCAGTGAATGTGCAGCCATTCATCAGTAATAATTCAAATCCATCATATTCTTACAAATAATCTACTAAATGGCCCTTTCAGTGCTTTACCATAATAACACAGATGGCCACACCGATGCCTGCAGTGCCGTGGACAATCCAGTTGTGCTGTTTGGTGTTTACCACCTCCCTCATCAACACCATGGACTGGACAGTGCAAAGAGAGAAAAACATCGGCAGTTAGACAGCCCACAGCAGGTTCAGCACGTCTGTAAGGTTTTCATATTATCATACGTCTCCATCCAAAATAAGCAGCTCCACATCAGACACTTACGTCCATTCCAAAAATCGGGTGGCAGGGTAAGATGAAGCCAAGGTAGAAGTCGATGACCTGCAGGGCTTTGTAGATGGAGGAGAGCGGTCCATTTCCCTCCACCACAAAAAACACCCAGTACCCCTGGGAGGAGAGAGGGAGGGAAGGGAGGTTGTCACTGTGCACTGTCCAGTCATTCCCACACTGGTAATCAGGCAGAGCTGTGGCAGCTCTCAGGTGAAAAGTGAACAGGGAGGAAAAGGAGATTGCCTATTACGAAATGCATAAAAAATATGTAAATTGACCATGTGCGGTCTGGTGTCATAATCACGGCCGCATTTATAAGGCTCTTTTTAAATTTTTTTACATATGGTAATGTTGCACCTGTCCTTTTTTTCTTGAATGAATCAAACATGAAGTCAACACAGACAGAGATGGGAAGAGGGAATGAATACTAAAGAGGCGTCCAATTTTGGCCCCAAACATTTGCAGGAATAAAGTATGCTGTCGACTAGAGCACTGTAATGACGAAAAAGAAAAGGGGAAAAAAAGGGTCACGTTGAGAGAATACCTTGTGCTAAAGTGTTAAGGTGTCATTTGCATTGCTAATGATGCAATTAAACTACTGTGGGTTTGTCACGCAGCACAGCCAAAGCCAGTTTCATTTAAAGCAGACATTTGAGTACAAATCTAAAAAACGGTTTCATCCACATTTATTTAACACAATCGTTTTTCTGGCTCTTACCGATGTCCATTCACGTACCGTGACTTGGGAGACGACAAACAGTGCAGCCCAGCAGTGGATCTCAATCACCAGAGCGTACACCTTGTGCATAAACACCTCCTCCCCCTGTGGGCTTTGGCCCCCCGCTGGGCCATCTTTGCATTTTGGGAGCCCATCTTTTTTAGGGGCTCCGTCGCCTAATTTTTCAGTCTTTGTGGGCTCATCCAGCCAGACGGGGTCCTCATCTGGCCTCAAGAAGATGGAGTCCTCAGTGTGGGAACGGGTGGAGCTGCTCAGCCGGCGGGTCATGATCCCCCTGGTGAATGAGACATCTCTGTGTTAAAGGTAAGTCACCTCCATGTGAGCGTCATTTAAAAAAAAAAAAAACGAAACATTTATCATCTATTGTGTATTTACCATATATGCCATCTAAAATGAACAAAATAATGAAAGATTAAAAGTGTTTAAAAACAGTGTTTAAATCACATAACACAGTGTCTGTTTTAGTTGTTGCTTTGCTACAAAAAAAGATCTAGGTAGGTGGTGTTGTTTTATAGTTTTACACTCTATCAGCTGTAGAAAGGTTCCAATGTTCATGTTGCGTTAAAATGTCTTGGTAAATAATCAGACATGCATAGCAGAAAATTCAACAAAACGACATATTGATTTCCAGTTCAATTACGAGCTAGCTGTGTTTGTCAGACTGTGTGTGTGTGTGTTTGTCTGATGGTGTGTTTTTAAATGAGCGTGTGTATGACAGAGAGGGTTGCATTTATTCCACAGGCCTATTCAGATGTATAGCTAAGCGACTTGGAGTGGCTCTCATCTCCGGATCCTCTTGTCTCCCTCAGATTGGACTCTATTGTGTGAATGTGTGTGTGTGTATTTGTGTGTGTGTGTGTGTTAGAGAGAGAGTGAGAGAGAGAGAGAGAAAGAGGGAAAGAGAGAAAGAGAGAGGCTCTATTGTGGAGAGATGAGTCAGGGGTAGCGTGTTTACAGCCCTGTCCGTCGCCTTGGCAACAGAGTGGCTCTCATCCCTCTCATCCGTCCTGAGCATTATCATCTTGTGACAACACACACACACACACACACACATGCACACACACACACACGCACGCACACACACACACACACACACAGCCGCTATGTATCAGTCAGCAGTGTATTCAAAGCCCTTTTCCGCCCTGCTCTTTTGTCCTTCAACCATTAATAAAGGTGTTTTGTACATTTGGCTGATTACCACCACGTGGTTTGTGTGGATGTGTGAATGCGGGGGCCTGTGAGAGTGGTGGTGTGCTGTTTTGCGCACATATCACTTTTGTCTGAATGTGTCGCTGATGGCTAAATTTGTCACGGGTGAGTTTGGAACAAGTTTTCATCAATGACTACCAGAAGCAACAATACCAGGGAAAATAATCTCCCAGTGGCCTTCCTGGAATATCAGAAAGCTGTGAAGCCTGTTCACATGACTCACCTGTGATAGATGGAAGGGAACTGGGGAAGGAGTCAGATCACATGATCAAGTTAAATCCTGTATCCTGTGGCAACCAGCCGTTGTCAGACATGGTGAGGCAGAGTGAAATCTGAAGGACAAAATTCAGAAACGAGGGACAGAGAAATGAAACAGGACGTTGAAACACATTCTCAGTTGTGTCCCCAATGCTACACATATACTAGAGAGACCTCATGAATCAAACCTAACTGGTCATGCTGAGACAGATTTGGTAATTTCATCAAAAGATGGATCGGAGTAGCACCCTTGTCAGCTCCCAGCTGTGCTTCCGTGAGCGGAGGCTGGTGATGTAAGGTGACACAGTAAACTGTCAATTTTTCTTCAGCTCTCTTTCTTTCTCTGCTTCTTCGCTCTCTCTCCCTAAGAGGCGAGGATGACTCGAGCCAGACTGAGCAGACACCCTCAGAAATACATTCAGATTGCTCCGGTCGAATCAGTATGCATGAAGCTGAGCCTCCTCTGCTCTCCTCTCTCCTCTCTCTCATCTCCCCTCCTCTCCTTCTGTGCCACTGGACCCTGTTGAACGAATGAGGTGAGCTCAGCGGAATATGAGACCACACCAGTAGCAGGAGCTATGTCAGTGTGTGTGTGTGTGTGTGTGTGTGTGTTAGAGAGAGTGCAGGTGTTGAACAGAGGGGAGCTGCTTTGAGTCCTTTTCTATCTCTCTTTGCTTGCTGCGAAGGTGGTTTTGAAGTGATGACGCCAGTTAGCCTGGCCCGTAGTCATGGAAACGTGCATACATACAATGTACACACACATATAACGTACACACACACAAACACACAGGTTGTGTTGTATAAGAGAAACTGCTTCCGTTTTTAAACAATGGTTGGACAGGTAGGTGAGTGGATGGAGGGATGAATGGGAGGAAAAGCGGCTCTTTTTTTGTATGAAGGTTGTGAAAGGCAATGACGCAGTGAGGTTGGCGTTTTGGTAACTGTGGCAACCAACATACTGTAGCGCGCGCACACACACACACACACACACAAACACACTTTGGCAGACACACAGCATGAAGAATAAAAAACACAAACATACATCTGCACTGGGAGAACAGTGACAATATTCACAACAACCTGGCTCTTTGCTTTTACTCTTTGAGGTAAATATCTTTGTTTTTTAGTCACTCGCTTTGGCTGCTGAGTGCTTGCTTGCCTGGTTCATTTAACCAAGGCTGTAGCAGGGGTTTTAGAAATACAGAGCTCCCCCCTCCTGTTCAGGTGTATTGTCTGTATTTCAGTCCACAACATGCTGTGTCAAAGGTCTTTATCACTGACAGGAATTGTGGTTTGGATATACTAAATTAATATTTACTTATGAGCAAAATGTAGCAGAATTTATACGCAGTAATATAGAAAATACTATAACCATAATATAGAATGTAAAATATCAGTAATAATAAAGGGCATGACCTCAGTGTCCTGAAGTATGACCCTGCTATTAAATAATTAACAGTTCATCTCCTTTTCCCCTTATGAGCTCTGAGATGAGATTTATTTCACAATGTAAGTGTCCCTTTCATTTATATTCTGTCTCAGCTTCTTACACCCCCTTGTTGAAGCTATATGATGTAAACACTGTCATTAAACATTAAATTAAAGATTCCTTAATTTTGGTAGCCACGTCACCCACTGACTGGAAATATTCCACATATCTTGGGAATCATTTTAGCCACATTTCCCCAAAATTCAGCCTCATTTGACACACATATTTGGTATCTTTGTAGACTTTGGGATTCTCATTAGAATCTGAAATAAAGCCCTTTGGCTCTGAATAATGATGATCATGACAGTTATTTATACTCAGAGAGTGATAAAAAAAACAAAAAAGGCTGGCTGTGTCTAGCTTTTACACAATGTTCCTGTCGACTGTTGAGAAGATCACATCACACGCAGAAATTGTTATTCAAAATCGCACAAAATCAGAGAGTGATCGACAGCTCCAAGCTGCAGCAATCAGCTGAATATCACGCTGAAGTAAGTTCAAGTTACATCAGACAGTCGATTGCTAAACTTCAATAAGTAACAACATCACTATTCAAACATGAAAAATGCCCAATGAATTCACGGTAAACAAGTCAAACCTGAGTGATTCTGCCTCACTCCTCACTGTAGGTCTACTGTCTTTGGGTCCTTACAAACACCACCCCCTCAGTCTTCAAACAGAGAGTGTGTGTGTAGTGTTTCCATTGATCTGCGTCCATTCAAAGCACCCAACATCCAGCTGAGTCTCAAACGGAGCTATACGATAAGCCCGTGGCCTCTGTCTCAGGAGAATCACTGGGCCAGGAATGACTGTCTGCTGACAGCTGCGTAAAGCTCTTTTCCTGCAATCAGGAACAAGGGGAATTAACGTGATCTCTGTGTTTTTTTTCCTTTGGTGACAGCTGGCTCGAATTTTAATGGACATTCCTGATGCTCCCAGCATCTCCATCTGGAAAAATAACGTGCTCAAATCAGCTTTTTATTCGACTGTGCTTTGTTTATTTATTTTTTTTTTAAATGGTGAGGATTTGCTTTGCTTTGCCTTGTGGGTCTCCATCACGGCAGTGAACACCCCCCCCCCCCGGTGCAGCAGCGCTTCCTGTCTCTGGGAGTATCGAGCACGTTGCTGAAGTGCTGAATGTGGCAGGGAGACGAGGTAAGAGGAAGCTCTCACTGAAAGTGATGATGGGATGGTAACATGAGATAAAGTCACGAGGGCCAAGACCTGCCTCGTCAACCTTTCTCTGTCTCTCTCACACACACACACACTGGAAAAGGATGAAATCTTGATTTTAATACACACGCAAGCTCGCAGTGACCTTAAAATGAAACAGCCAGCAAGCTCCCTCCTGTACATCACAGAGACAGATAATCAATCGGCTCCATTGTTTACATACAACCTCTCGAAGCAGCTCTGGGGGTTATTTCAAAGAGACATTTCATTAACACGCATATAAACTTACAATTCAGCCATAAGCCATACTGTATGAATAATTGAAATGTGCTGCATAGCGGATTGATTTACAGGCTGCCAGAGATAAACTTGGATTCCCGGTGACAAAGGATCGTGTTACATGATTGCACTGCATCAAAACACCAGTGCAGGAATGGCATCCTCTGGCAGTCATTCATGCTAAGACAAAACACCATTCATATCACGTACATGGCTACGGTGAGCTAGAGCGACCACACAGTGCAGAGCTGGATGGATTAGTAATGAATCACCCGGGGAGGTGGACTGTTGCATCTCTCTCTGGTAACTCCCACATTGTCACACAGACATGATACAACACAAGAGGAAATTAAGCTGTGGGTGATGGCAGATGAGAGAGAGAGAGGAAGCGCGCAGTTAGAGCAGCACCGAAGGACCAACCTGTTGGCGAGCAATCAATTTTAATCGTCTGAAAATAAGCACGCACGCACGGGGGAGGCGACATCACAGATCCCCTACAGCCGGGAAAGCGCAGCAGCCATGCGAACCACGGGGGCTCTGCTGAGGAATTGGTATTCACCTCATGTCGCACAGGGGAGAAAACAGGGAGAGACAGAGGGAGTAGAGGAGGGCTGGAACAGTCAATCACCCCGAGCCTTAAGTCTGGTTAGGATAAGTCCTCTTACCTGGCTGAGCCCGTCTTCACATCGCCATCTGCCGCCCTCGCTCCCTCCAAGCCAAAGACCAGGAGCCAAACAACAAGAACCACGCCAATCCCTTTACCGCTCCTCTGTCTGGGAGGAGAAGGAGTGTGTTCGCATGTGAGAGGGAGACAGACCGACACTGAGAGGCAGAAAGAGGCAGAGGATGTGTGTGAGGTTAAGGGAGGCAGAATCTATGAATGTGTGTGTGTGTG
>JBAJHX010000081.1:17866116-17892151 GCA_037176925.1 Amniataba percoides | reverse complement strand
TGAAAGCGAGATAGAGGTATGAAAGTCTGATGGGTTTTCTTTTGTTTGTATCCTGGAGGAGAGCGAGATCCACAGGCGGCAGCTTCGTCTAGGTATATGCAGCAAGAGGCTGTACGGTAGCCTTGGCAACAGAGCCAGAATGAGGGAGAGGGAGGGAGGGAGCTAGAGAGAGAGAGGGGGAGAGAGAGAGAGATAGAGAGAGACTCTGTGTATGTGTGTGTGTATTAATCACACTGTGGGCACATAAATCTGCTCATACAGTCACATTATGGGGACTTACCTCTAAAAGATGGTCCCCCCATGGTAAACCACTAAATTTTAGTTAGAGTTAAAAGGTATTCTCTCTTTTCATTATTGTCAATGAATCCTGTAACGCTGCCAAAACCAACAGCAAGCGTTCCCACCAGTGTCACCAAAACTGCCATAGACCTCAACTGTAGCCCACAAAATATCAAACACACATCGGTGAGCTGCAGTAACGGAGCGTGTATCCCCTCATTACCACAAACGTGGACATTGTAGTTTGTTTTGAATCAACCCCCATCCTGCTGCTGTAAATACTCATCACAGCACATGTATTCATCCACAGCTGAAAATAGTCCTGTGTTAGGAAATGTTATAGCCTTTCATAAAACATTAATACTCAAGATGAATGTCTTCAATAGGAACATATGTGTTTTTGGTAAATAAAGAATATTTTTTAATCCTTTAGGGTAGGTCTCCATGAATGAGTGTAAGTCCTCCTAAGTGACAAAAGCGCGTTGGTGTGTGTGTGTGTGTGTGTGGGGGGGGTCAGATCATAACACATCACTGAGCAGTGAACACCCCCCCACTGTCACCTCCTCTGCTTCCAAGTTGTAGGCTTTGCCGCCCACCTCTCTCACCCGCTTTCTCACTCATCTTGAGTGAGAAACACATCATCACCCAGTTCTAGGCTCTTTTTCCAGTCTGCATCGTTTCTGTCGACCCCTGCGCGCTTGCTGCTCTTGTTTAAATCCCCCTCTCTCTTCCTACACACCCCACCGCCACCACACACACGCTCTGTACCTCTCCTTCTCTCTCTCTTTCCTTACAACCTCCTGTCATTTCTTGTCTCTCTCCCCTTCAGTATGTAGTGCTCTCTCTCTCTCTCTCTCTCTCTCTCTCTCTCTCTCCCTCCTTCCTGTCTTGCCATATGGTAGCCTCTTTGAACTGACCAGCAGAAAGCAGACACTATCTGATCAACACAAGTACCAAGGAACACAAACACTCTGTCAATTGTGTTTTTTTTCAAGTTCAAATTTGCTTTATTGACATGATCATATAGTGTTTCTAAAACACATTGTGTAAGGTTTGCAATATAAGAGGAGTGTTTCTAACCACAAACACACAAGAAATAGCATGCTAATTATTACACTGTAGAACATACACTATACTACACTAGAGTACATTTCATCCACCCTTAGGGGTGCTGGCATGTGAGTGTTCTTATGTGTGGATAGAGGCGTGTCTGAGGGGTGGCAAAAAACCAAACACTGAAATCTCACTGGCCATCCCATTATCCTAAGCTGCATCAGTTCATCTGTATGACCGGTGGCTGGACATTTATTTCTAACTGGCTGTTTGATGAGTAAACTAAGTGTTGGTTTAGAAAATATTCAAAAGCTTAATTAAGTGAGATAACAGGCAAATGAAACTATTTCTAATGTCCAGGATGGTTGTAATTAAAAAATGTATTGTTGGCTTCTTTGGCATTTTACTGCAGCACATTTCCTGTTTTGCACAATCTTGTTAATTAAATACAAACAAAATTTTGCTTCTTTGTTTTGTCTGCACAGGGTTTATATTTCAATTTACTTGTTATTTCTACTGTTACTGATACTTTATATTACATTTTTGTGGTAAAATTTGTAACAGGAAGAGAATATATGACAAGACGTGTGTGTGTATGTGTGAGTGTATATGTGTGTGTGCCCATACTTCATGCCAATCTCACTTGTGCCACCCCAGTCAAAACAGTCCGGACACACCGCTGCCTGTGGACAGAGCTGTTTTGGCAGGATATGCACAAACTAAACTGTTCCGAGCTCCTTCATAATCACATTTTTGTTTTTTTGTTTTTTAAATGTATCTCCTTCTTACTACTATCACTCTTGAAGTCGGTTGTTTAACTACATCTCATCTTATTGAACACACTTCCTGTCTCCCTCTCTCGCCCTCCTTTCTTCACTATTTACGACTCACTTCAGAGTCCTCTCTTCTCTGCGTCCATATATCTGTCCCACACATCCTCGCTTTCCTCCGCTCCAATCAACTAAATTAACTCCCCTGTCCTTCCTTATCTTCTTCTCCTCATCCCTTTTTAAAATGACCTCACCCCCACACAAACACACACACAAGGTCGCTGTCACACAGTGTAAACGGTGAGTGTGAAGGCATCATCTAACCTATTTAACGATACAGGAAGAGATGCTGATATCTGGCGGCCTTGAGCTGTCTGCTTCTCTGGAAGACACGCTGAAACAACACGTTACACCACTTCCTCATTTTCTCTCACTGCGATGCGCGCGTATGCCGCATTTATAAGAAGACATTTACTGAGATGTGGTGTTTCAGTTTGTGAGCTCCACATGGGGAGAGGCAGCAGCAGCTAAAAAAAAACTAGAAAATAAGAGTAAATATAGCACATTATGAATTACAATTCACAAACACATGAAATTAACAACACTTTAATTGGTCAAAATGTATGTGCCTGAAACGATGGAGGAGAAGGATTTCACTGGTAACAAATGGAGGCATCTAGTGGCCCCAATGGCTCATTGCCGGTGTCTTTATGAATGACGATCTATGGCCAGGCTGAGTCGGTATCATTGCTTCATGTATCTGGAATGTTTAGCCTGGTGATATTTAGTATGGTGAGCTAATTGGGCTCAAAGCTTTCCTGTCCTGTTTCTAAACCGATGCCAATCTCAGATTTGACTCACCGTGTCACATCCAGATGAGGACGGTAGCCTCCAGCCTGCCTATCTGGAGCCATAAAACACAGTCGAACAGAGACAGGCGGTCTAATCTCACTGCACATTTGCATTGGAGGGAATCAGGGAGCTGTTAAGTGTTCATCTGACGACCGCAGGCTGCTGCAGTCAGTTCGTTTCCTGTACATGCACTCTGATACGACAGAGCGATAGATCTGTGGGGAAGCAGTATTTACTGGAATGCTACGTGAAATATAGAAAAAAATATTCAGACTCAAGCAAAACACAAGTGAAACATCGAGGGGGTAAAAAAAAAGACCATTTATAGTCGCTGACACAGTGGTAACACTGTGCAGTCAGGTACGCAAATACCTGTGTATAAATAGAAACAAATTAGGAACAAAGTCAAAAGGGAACTTGACTGATTTTTAGATATAACAATTAGTTTACCAGTCACTGAAAGTGATGCTGAAATATTCGTATGGTCTGGTGACACTGCAGGGAGCCTTCTAAGATCTGAAATCTATTCATTCATCTGCCTATCCAGGTTTGGGCCTGAAGATGACACATTCATTACAGGAAGCTTGAGTTTAAAAATGGGGTGTGGACTTTGACTGGTGTAACCAACACTACTGGATGCATCATGGGAAATTTGGGATCCAGCAGTTTTGATGCCAAAAAGTTACAGAATCTGGCCTCTGCTGCTTGGCATTTCATTTTAAATTGTGTGACTCCTTCGACTTCATGCAGGTGTAATCCTGAATTGTTTGGGGTCTCTCAGGTATTTCCGAAGGAAGGATACATAATATCATTGAGTATCATACAGTAGAGCGGTTGGTGAAGAAATCAAAATGTCCATTATCACACTAGACACAAGTTCACTGGCACAGTATAGAGAGATCTGTTCTTAAGTAACTTATGATAATCTATTACTGCATGTGGTCCTTGATTCAGTTATTCAGTAACTTAAGAGCTGACTAGCTATCCATCAGTGAGCACTTACTTCCTGATTCATCGTTCACTCTTCTCTCATGATAAAATGTTACCTTTAAAAGCTTTAAAAGCGACCAAAGTCTACCCGGAAATACTTTTTTATTTTGCATGCTGTTCTGTAAATAAAATGACACTACACAGTCAGAAACACCTCCTCCCAGTTCCTGTGCCGTTATGTAAAACACTTTGACACATCTCTGTTGAACCAGAGATGTGAACTTGACCATGGTGGTGAAAAGTGATGTGTCTCAGGCCTGTTTTATGCAGCTTGTAACAAGATGATCACAGATATGAAGCAGAGAATATTAATCGTCTGACCCGATACTACTGTGTCACGTGCAGCGAAGACCGGATCAAACAGTGGTTGCCTGAGTGTGTGCGATGACATGAGCGGATTAATAACAGGATCTCAGTTTGCCCTTGTTTATGCGAAGTCCTTTTGGATGTGACACAATGTTTTATCTGTGAATGAGTGAGTCTGATTGAGTGTGTACAAAAAGTGCAAATTATTTTGCGTGTCCCACTTTCGCGAATGCGCGTGTGTGTTTTGGGACAAAAAAAGAGGAGTCTATCTGACGCAGAGAAGATGTCTTTAATCGAGTTTTTAATGGAGTGTGCAGAGATAATGTCTCTCCAGTGCATCTCCGCCCTCCCTGCAGGGCTCCGTCGCAGCAACTTCGCCACCACGCTGTTGTTACTGGCCCCTTGTCAATGTGGTACGATCCCATCGGGGGACAGGCCTTCAGATGGGACAGTTTCAAACGCTAGATTAGGGGTCCCTGTTTATCCCAGTGTTCAAATCTAAACAACAAGCTCTGACAGCGAAGATGTAAACACGCATGTTCATGGGTCGCGGCAGCAATTATGACCATTTGCTCAACATAAACAAACAAATGACAGACAGTCATGCAGATGAAAAGATTACAGAATTGCAGTAGAAATATCCTGCTGTGATAGTTGCTGCAAAAAGCTTTTTTTTTTTTTTGCACAAGCATAATTAGGAACTTTCTGTTTTCACCAAATCTAATACAGATTTAAAAGAAAACATCCACATCCACACTTCACTGTGACAGTGTGCAGTCAGACGGAGGGAGTGTGATCCGTGCCTCCGTCTGTTTAAAGCCTCTGCAGTTCTGTGGAATCAGGACTTAGAGGAGTATGTTTAGTTTGTGAGATGAGAAGGCGATGGGAAAGAGAGAGGGCGGGTGGTAGTGGGGGAAGTACAGATGAATCAGGAGGAGTGAGGTCACTGATGAGGCAGCAGCAGCACACACACAGGACTATGCATCAGTCACTTTTTTTTATCCGACGTACTCCCACGGCACCTTCAGCTGAACTCAGGGGTGCCGTCTTTCTCTCACCTATCACGTTTCAAATGTGTTCATTTAGATGTTTTTTTTTTCTTTTTACATAGCACTGTTATCCTCCATAAAACAATATTTTAATCCAGTTGAGCTCGTGTTTAGCTCAGTTTGATCAATCAGAACTGGCAGTAGATTTCCACCAGTGTTAACTGCTGGAGATCATGTGACTAACTGTGTTAATGTGTGTGTGCTGTAATGACTATGCAGTGTAGAATTTGGGCTGGGCCATGAACTCTTGACTGAAATATAACCAGAGGGCAGCCCCCTTCACACTCCTGTAACCAGTCAAAGGTACAAATTATGAAGTTAGCCGTTGCCTTTTTTGGGGTTGTTTGCAACTGTGTGACTGTTATCAACAACCTCCAGATGAAAATGAATCCATCACAGATTGAAGCACCTCACAAGTGAAGGACAGAGTAGGTTGAGTTTAGCAGCTAAGCAGATAGAGGGGGAAAAGCAAAAGTCTGTTTGCATTAACCATAATGAGTTTACAAGGTAAAGAAGACGAGAAATGGAATAAAGGAGAAGAATATTAAGAGACAACTTATCTAATAATAATAATAATTGATAATACAAAGTTGTGAATGTATGTGCGTATGGAGACACAGCGTAGTGCCATGTCAAGCTGCTGTTGCTTAAAAGTCAACACACTTTTTCAGTTAGAAGGTATTGTGTCAAAGTCTGTCGCTTGCTGTGTGTGTCTTTGTGGTAATATCGAGAATGGTTGTTCCACTAACTAATGCTTTTAAAAAAGTACTGTACTGCATGCCTTATGACATGTTTGCTTGGCAGAAAAGTGTCTCATTGACAGTCAGCTGTGGTGGTCAATTATTTCTTCATCCCACCTCATCATGCTACCCCTCCTTTACTGAACAAAGAGAATGAATCGGGTATTTCCTCGGGTGTTTCCCTTAGACCCAAAGAAATGAATGATCTCAGTTTGCGGCAGATTGTGTGAGAAAACTTCAAATGTCGACTCTTTTTTTGTCTTTTACTCCAGCTGGTTTCAGACCATTTTCAAAGGCAGCAATAATTCATATCAGACTTTTATAATTCGATCACACACCGCTGAGGAAAAGGCGGGGGCTCATTGGGGTTGGAGCCATTTGAAAACTTCCTCCCAGTCAATCCAAACTGAAAATAAAAGTTAAGTGTCAGTGATGTTAGCTGTGGAGAGAACATCTCAGAAAAGAAAATGTACTCCTTCCTTAGGTCCTAATGACCTCTTGAGTTGTTCTCATTAAAATGACTGTGTAAGCTTAAATGCACAGAAAATGTCAACTGGTTCAGAAAAATGAATGATATGATTTTATGTTGACTTTTATGCATATATGAACTTTAAAATCTCAAATAGCAGGCGACCACTTCTATTTTACTGCACACCTTAATCAACTAGAAGCCTTATTTATCTCTGATAATCTCCTTCAGTTTGAGTTTTGGCTGACAGCCAACATATGTAACCACTTTGGTTTAATTAGGAAATTCCTCCATTGTCTTCAGTATTTGGTCTGGAACTGAAATGCTTTTTCTTCTTTCCTGCTTACAACTTCTTTCAAGGAGAGCAAACATTCAAAGAATCACCTTTTGAGATTGATGTTTGAACTTAAACCGGGGCACTTTGTTTCCGTCTGTGCTGTTATTTGAAGCTCCTTCCAGCTGCTCTGATAAAACGCGCAATCAAAATAAAAAGTCAGTCATCATATAGACACCATCTAATGTAACCAGGCGCCTTTTCTTTTCTCTGTTTGCTTCCTCTCTTTCTGTCTGCCCTTTGATTGTTAGAAAAGAACAGTTATAGACACTTTGCTGTACAGTAACACTGGATGTCCATATGTCAACCAAAAACACAATTTACATAAAACTGGAGCCTGTATCTTTATGGAAATGTAATGACTGGGCCTGATTTGCATTATGTCTTGTTTAGAGTGTGTCAGCGTCACACGTAGGTGCATGACTCAGGCTGGTCAGACACTGGAAAATAATAAAAACAACAGTCATTTGAATGTGATGTGCATTATTAAAGTGAATTTCACAAATATGGTTGCCTGTGTTTGCACTTACACACACGGTGGACATACACACCTTTGGCAAGCACAGCAGTCATGCAAACTTTATAGCTTGATGTTTTACATCACCGTGCAACAGATAATTTCGAGAGATACGCTTAGTTTCTCGCTTGCAAGTGTTAGAAGAATCAGACTAGCCTTGTACAGCTATCGGCTGCTGGCTGCTTCACATTCAGGTGATTCACAGATGTGAATTTAGTTGTTTTTTTGCCATGCCCACTATGTGGCTCCAGGTATAAAAAATGTCCAGACTGAAATATCCCAACAAGTACTGAATGGATTGTCATACAATTTTGAAAAGACATTCATGGTCTCCACTGGATGAACATCACCAACTTTTTTTATGTTGTGGCATCATCAGTTTTTTGTTTGTATAATCAGGACAGTTCAGTATTCAGTCTTTTCACAGTCCTCTGTTAGACAGTCAAAAGAAATATGATGCATTTGGAGCACTTGAGTATGTCAGATAAGCTTAAGTTGCAAAATCAGAAACATCCAGGCATTTCTGACACATTTAAAAACCACTTACACTGAAGCTGTAATGCAATAGGGTGTTAGCATGCAATTTCAAACACAGCCATGGTGAGTGTAATTATCATAATAATCATCTTTATTTGTACAGCACTGTTCTTAACAAGGTGCTCCAGCTAACCTGAGGTCCCCAGGTGAACTGTTATTAGCAAAGGCCTGGTCACCCTCTGTCATCAGCTTTGACCAAGGCCCAACCAGTAGAGCTAAAAACGCACAGATGTGTTCCAACTTCCTCGAACCGGTGTTAAGTCACGCTAATTACGTCTAAGAAAAACATGAAACTAACACTAAAACACGAGATAAACATCAACAGCATGTTAGCGCTGCTGACGCCATGCTGATCTTAGTATTCAGCTCAAACCACCAGTCAGCTGCCAGCAGTTCTGGTTTTTGCACTTCTGTTCAGCTCAACAAATAATCGGTTAGTTTATTCTGTTTCTGGCTCACTGAAATGTCTCTTCCGCAAACCTAAAATCAGACATGGATATGAATATGATACCACATTGCACGAGTATCACTGTGGTGTGATATCAGCCTCCAAATCTGTATTTGATCCATACTTACAGGTTGTAATGACTTAAACCGTAGTCATCGTTGTTCGCTCCGGACCTCCACTCCACAGCTCTGCAGTTGTAGTTTCTTTTAAAAGATGCTGATTTATAGTAAAGAAAAGAGGTTACATTTGTATTCTTATAAAGGACTTATAAAATCAACTAAATTAATTGCATATTGGTAATGTACATAAATGAATATGCATATCTAAATGCAACTGTATGCTAATAAATGCACAAATAACTGATAATGAGGACAAAAAGTACAAGAGAACAGGAGAAAGAGAAAGAGTGAGGATAAAATGCCACCAGGATGAGAGCAGCTCCTGATGGGGCAGTTACGAATGATGTTCTCCGTTATTTGAACAAGATCATTGACATTTTGGAGAGTACTGTGAGTACGTGAGTGGCCAGAGCTTGAGAGAGTAGTGGTGTGGAGAGCAGTCCGCCAGGCTTACATCTGCAAATGTCCAGGTCAACAGAGGCAAACCAGTCGAAGAGGGGCTGAAGAGCGAATGTTTACACCACAAAAAAAAAAAGAAAGTCATACAAAAATAATCCTACAACTCTCTAGGGAAAACAGATAAAGTTTATTTTAATGTTACAGCTTTCATACATATGTGGGGCTACTTGTTGAGAAAAAAGGAACAGAGAAATAGGGTAAAGGGAAGTTGTTTAGAAAATATTACAACGAGAGCAGAGTAGAAATAGCTCTGTGCACGTAGTGTGAAAGCTACCACCACAACACGCACACATTTTACAGTGCAGTCCGGTATCACATCAGAGACATAACATATTAATCGTGACCATGTTATGTTGGATGTGGAGTAATAAGTCTTGAATACCAAACCGAAACTGTTGCTGTGTAAGTTACATGTACTTACACAGCATGTAACTTACACAGCAACATGTTTTTTTTAGGTTTAAGTGATGTGTGTATGTTTATGAATTCATGCAGATAGCACAACATTCCTTCCCTCTGCATGCACGCTATCAGCAGCATCTCACACATGAAACTACTTGATCTCTTGACAGAGGACAGTGAGGGGATGGCAGAGGACAAACACAGACAAACAACATATACTGTATTTGGCAACAAAAGTGGAGAGAGAGAGAGAGAGAGAGAAGGAGAACAGACAAACATGCTGCAACAATCCCCCCCCGAGGATTACATAACACTTCCATGGAAATGGTGGGTCATAGCGACGGGTTCATATCATCTCCATCTCCATTAGCCATCATCAGCGGGCCTCTCACAACAGCCATTAAAAAACTGTCCGTCACAAATCCGTGGCAGCTCCGGCATCAAGTGTACTATTTAAAGGTCAGAAAATCACCCACTCAACACGACGCATCTTTAGCGATGCAACGCGAGTATTAAGAGGTGTTAATGATGCATGGACACTTCAGAGCAATTCACAGCTAGATAAGCTGTCCAACTACTTTGAAGCGCTGCTAAATACAATGGATTTCCAGTTTCGTGATATTTTCAAATAATATTCCAGACAGAAGCTTTTCTGTCTTTTTGCGTGTGAAGCGCTCACCCACCCAGTCCCTCAGTATGCGACCAGGTATGTTGTCAGGACCAGCAGCTTTTGAGAGCATCGATCCTGCTGAGTGTTCTTGGCGTCAACACATGTTCGCCTGGAGGGGGTGGTGACTTCTGTGCAGGTGTGCTGTTGTGTGCCTCGAAACAGGCGAAGACGTCTTTCAGCTCATTTAGCAGAGAGGTGGGGCTGTCACAGGTCTACAGTGGGGGCCTGTGGTCCTCAGCCACGGCTTCTGATTGGCCCGAACAGTGATAGCAATCATATTTACATATTTTCATAACTGCTTACTTATTGTTAATCAGATACTCCTACACACATAAGAAAAGGAGCTACATTACTTTATTAATGACTCTGGAGCGAAAGTAAATACTTAGAGTTCTCTCTGCTCCACACCCACATACCTCAGATATTTAGAAATGAAAGAACAAACACGAGACCTTTGGGTTTAAAAAGCTGTCAGTATTTATTGACTGTGAACAGAAAGCTTAACCCTGGTGACTGCATGCGGCCCTCCAGAAGTCCTGTCAGAGATCTTGCGACATATTGGCATCTCTGGCTAACTTTTGAATTGTGCCGGCCTCACACGGCAACAAGTTTTCAGAACAGACACATTGCTGATGTCGGAATAAGATCGTGAGAATCCAGCTCATCGTTTGGCGTAAAGTTTAAGGTCTTGAGTCGGTCTTTTGCTTTAGCGAAGGGATTTCAGCTCTTTTCTAGCATGACAGCTCTTTTGGTTCAGGAATAATGGAAGACAGCTCTTTCCAGTCCCAAACGTGTCTTCAATTACAACTTGTGACTTTCATAATTCAGCCCAATAGTTTCACCCATGATTGGTAAGTGTGCGCTTAGGCTGGACTTGAATATTCAACTATGTTACTGTTTGTTTGAAAGTCCCACTAAACGCCTCAAAAGTGTCCGATTAAGCTGAAAAAGAATTTGGAAACACAAGAAAACAACACTAAAAATCGAAACGATTACGACGGTGCAGATAATAATTTTTTTTATTTTGGTGCTTCTCTGTTTTCTCCTCTATTTTAAACAATCCAGCAGTCTGCACAGTGCCATTTCAAGAGGCGATTTCTGCGATTTAAGTTCATTTTCTTCCACATGCTGGGCTCTGAGTGTTGCCAAAAAAAAGGCAACCTATACCTTTTATTGTGCCCATCTTGTGTGGACATGTAGGGAGAAATGCTGCTCACACTGCTCCCACAAACTGTCGACGTTATGGAGCTTGACAGGGATTAGGAAGTATACTCTAATTGCTGACTCTCAAATTATAATGCTGTACTACTGAAAATATGTTTTATATTTATATTATAATCACTTTACTGTAATCAGTGTGGCAGACAAAAGAGATGGCAAAGTTGGTCAGGTAACACAAATACAGTATGTTACACTAACTTCAGCGGTGAGGTTCGGTACTGGGATTTCCAAAACACTGTAATGTCTGGATGTGATGGTTTTTAGCTCTGTTGGATGTGTGTTTTTTTAAGTTGCAAAAAAAAAAAAAAAAAGTCAGAGTCAGTTAACCAATTAATCAATCCACAGGAAATAACCTACAGAAATTTTTACAATTAACTATTCCCAAATGCAAAGTGAAAACTTGAAATCTGCACTGGTCAACCCTCTGAAGCCTGAACCATGAGATAACTGCCAGAAAATTATAATTTTTAAGTTGAAATATTATGAGTTTGAATTTGCATAATTTTTGCTGCTTCCAGCATTTTTATTTATCTTTTGGTTACTCTGTCCTTTCAGACCTTTTGACGGTACACATCAAGTTTTTCATGAAAAAAAAAAAAAATCACACTTATGATGTAGAGGTCTCAAAAACTTTTCTGTTTTGACATGATTGCAAAGTGAATATATTTGGCCTTTGGACTGTTGGTTAGACAAACACACTCTTAACACTGAATTGTTGTATTTGTCTTATGAAGGCTCACGCTCACTCATTCACAGACACTTTGTCTCACCTGTCTTACCTGTGGACTATTATCACACCTGTTTTTCCTGCACTGGCTGAGCATGATGGGAGGCCCAATAAGACACATGTTGCTCCTTCAAGAACACATCCTCCACCCTGAACGGCCAAATTATGGCAAGAATGTGGAGGGGTGACTTTTTTTTTTTTTAATTTCTGAGTAGCCGGAAAGAGCTTTGAGGGTAAAGCAGAGAAAGAAAGAAAGAGAAAGAGAGAGAGAGAGAGAGAGAGAGAGGGGGGGTGAAGTGATGATGAGAGGAGTGGCAGCTTTATTAAAAAAAGCTCGAGTGACGCTCCTCCCCGTCCAGAGAAAGTTTCCTCTCCGGACTCTTTGACTCTCCTCACGCGCGGAGTCAGCCGGAGCGACACACGAAGCGTCTGTGTGAAGCCTTAAGGAGTTTTGGACATGAAAGTTCTGGGCTGGTAGAAAAAAGAAAAACAAGAAAGAAAGAAAGAAAGAAAGAAAGAAAAAAGAAGTCCCTTGAGTCTCTGTCCTCCTCCGCGGCATCATGAAGCGACTGCTGCTTCTGTGCGCGCTGCTGCAGGTAAGAAAGAAAGAAAGAAAAAACGCTCACATTTATTTATTTATTTATTTATTCATTCATTCCTCCTCACAGACTTAAAACAAGTGGCTTAGTTATTCCCCACGTTGAGGAGGGGGGGAAAAAGAGGACAACAGGGCGCTTTGTTTGGGTGGTGAAGGTCACTTTTCATCACCTGGACGCACCTGTTGCGCAGCTGCAAGTCTGAGAATAAAGTTTGAGAATAAAGTCAGAGAATAAAGTTTGAGAAGTTGAGAGAAATATCAGCAAGGACAAAACAGTTTCCTCCTGGTTTGGGTGGCTGACTCGGTGTCACTGTGAGATGGATTGTAGTTCTGTGAGAAAGTGAAGTGCTTTTTAGATTGGTCACCTGTTCACTTCAGAGGTTTAATTATAGTACATTTGGAGATATGGAGAGAACATAATGGGTCTAACAATTCTGCCTTTGTGTGGCAAAGATAAGGAAGCTGATGTGATAATTTGCTGGTGAGGTTATTTATTTGGGGAATCGATACCCACTGATGTGGCCTGTGGTGAGAAATGAGCGAAGGCTGCACATCAGAGCATCCAGGAGACTCAGACCCACCTGTCCTGTCCCACTGGTCTTTCCAAGAAAAAGAGGTGGGGGTACACGTGAACGAAGCTGAGAAAGGCTCGTGAGGAATGGAATGACGTGCAGCTCAGCCTCACCGGGAGACTGACGCTGACCTGCAGGTCGACCGGGTCAGGCTGCAGTCTGAGGTGGACGTTGCAAAGAGTGGACGTGTTGGATGGGACTGGTTTGTTAACAGTCATTAAAAGTTGTACTAAAAGTTTCAGAAGTTCAGATGTTTCGGTGTGGCCCGACTCACTGCAAGTGGTTAAGTGCTTTTATCAGGAAGTCCTTCTTCAGGATGCATAGATCCAGCTTTTTCTCTCATGACAAGCGACCTATTTCCCTTTTGGGTGCGAGTGTTTGTTGATAAAGTACGAGTTTAACGTTTTAAACGCTGATCAACAGGCTGCAAGGCTGCGGACCTCATTTGAGTAAGACGATGGAAATAAATACACACGCCGCCCATCTTCTAACCCGATACCTGCACACATGCAGATGTTTATCAATTAAATACTGCCATGATCACATGTACAATTATGTAACTCTGAGTTGCACAAAATGAATTTCCCCAATCTTCATCGCAGTCAAATTCGGCACTGATAATATTCCACTTCCTGTCCGTCATCTTGTGGAGTTCAGTGGGTTTGAGGCCCAACATTGAATGTAGTTGGATAGTGTGGTAAAATTAGAGTTAGGGTTAGGGTTAGGTGGAAAACGAATGGTGAAAACTAATTATGTTGCGTGTCTCTATTAATCCTACATGCTTACAATGTTAATCTAGTAATTTTCTGTTTTCTTTGTATAATAATGTGGTAGTATACTGTATAATGCAGTAGAGTATGATTTTCCAGATTGAAATAGTCCATTTTTCTTAAGTTAATGTGATGGTTCACGCTTAACTTTGGAAATATTAGTTTGATAAAATAATCATGATGAAGTCTGGGAAGTTAAAAGCTTCATAAAAACGTATTAAGTTGACCCTCATCAAGGTAATTTTAACTTTTTTGTTCTTAAATTAAATAATTGATTATATTATGATGACACACTGTGGCAACACAAAACACAGGCTTGATAACTATTAATTTCATTAAGGAAGTGAAAGTTGATTTAGTCAGCTTCTATGAAGAGTAAACATGTTAGCCACAGACTACATGGCACACATGCAAATGTAAACCTGCTATGGCTTTTATAACTGTGTTTCAGTATTAGACAGCATTAACTGCTTCATCATTTTTCACTCTGTAGTGCAGTCATGATGTCGTGTTTTGTTGTTGAGGTGAGACAAAGAATCCAGTGCGTCACTTTAAATTTTAGACAACCAAGCCTAAAGCTGTGATCAGAAGTAATTTATCAGGAAGTTATGCGACACGACATTCAGGACTTTCTCGTTTAAAGACAAAACTTTCTGCTCTTTTAGCGTCTTGTCTGTGGCTGAAATCAGATATTAGATTCTTGATCGTCTCCTTTGCAGCCTTTGGACTACTGGAATCAGCCCTCCATTACTTTACTGTAAGCACAAGTGTGCATGTCTGCTTCTATGGACTTTCATTCACTCTAACTTCTGATTTAAACGTCTTCATTATTTGTTTGCCACAGAAAAGATAAAACACATTTTAAACTTTTTTAAAACATTTTAAACATTTAATACCAAGGCATGTGATGTACATTTGATAAAATCTATGTCAGCAGGCCACAGCAGAGATGGAGACATTTTGAGATAAGATCTTTTTGTGGTTAAATGCAGACGGTGGCCAAACAGAGCGACACAAAAAAGTTCAGAGAGGCTAAAGTGTGATTATTTTTTCCGCTCTTTTCTGGTAGCGTCATTACAGTTGTAATCTTTTGTGCTCTTGTAAGATTTGCGTGTTGACATCTTCTATCCTCGCAGTGTCCATTTTAACATACTCCAATGAGTCGGGGGTTTGTGAACACTGAGCGGAGGTTTTAATGGAACTTCTTTGTAAAATGTAGGAAGTAAATGTAGTGGTGGAGCATTATGCCTTTGCGCCCCTCTTCGATCATCAAAATATGTAATACATTTAAAAGATACTACATAATATGAGTATTTTGTGTACCTCAGAAACAGTATTTGCATTTGCGTCATGTCTGGATTATTCTCAGTATCATTGCATCAGGTGATATGTTTCTTTCTAACAGCCGTATTTAAAAAAAAAAAAGTAAATTTAGAAACCTAATCCGTCTAAAAGCTGAAAGGAAGTTACAGTAGAAAAAGAGGAAATGTTATGCTTCCCTGAGAGGAATGTTTTTGCATACAGACATTTTCTATAATGCACTACATACATGGCTCAGTCTGTTAAAGCGCACTTGTTTTATTGAGTTTCCCCTTTGGAAAAGATTTGAGAACGTTTGATTTCTGACGTTATGCAACTGTGAGGGATTGATCGCCTCTTCGACATGAAGCTTATCAGCCGTCTCTGTATCTTATAGCCTGACTCTACTTAATTTATATTTCTATTTATTTGTATCACAAATCACTTTTTAACATGGTACTGATATATAATCCTGCATATGTCATATAACAATATTTTATGGCGTACACTGTTATATTACATTCCTTTGCTAAATGTGTTATATAAGATGTCATTTTTGTTTTACGGTGATAGACAGCTACTCTCACCTGGTTCAACCTGTTGAGGTTTCTGCAGTGCACCTACTTTAGTTTTAAGAATGAGACTTACTTAAATTCAGGATACAAGTTTTGTGGGAGCTTGTACAATTATGTATTCATTTGCCTGTTTAATTACAATATCAGTATTATTCCATATATTTGTCTGCTACTTTTTGAACCTAATTAAAGTCCATTAAAGTTATAAAAGAAGTGTTTCCCATTACATTTATATATGAAATGCTAAATTAAACAGAACTGCTACTACTCACTAGTTAATAGACTGAACATCCTCTTTTTTGTTTTGAGGAGCTTTTCTTGACATTTGCCCGGCCATCATACAGAACAGGATTAAATGACAGCTCAAAAATGAAGGGCGGTTTGTCCGTTTAGAGAAAGTGCATGCAAAGTCACAGCTTGACACACTGCGTGAGTGTTAATGACCCAGGAAATGTACAATACTTTGCATGAGTTCATCATGTTACGGAGCTTTTCTGTTCCCATCTACTCTGCCGGTCTCTCTCTTTCTCTTGTCTGCCCTTGCGAATTGCAGAAACGAGGGAATGCTGACGTTGCTATCGGTGGGAATTATCTTGGAACAAGGAAATGTGGTATTTTCTAACACTTAAAAGAACTGGCCAGTCTGTGGCGAAGGACGAGCAAGCTGCTATTGTAATGCTCGGCACCGCTATGAAATGTGTGTGACGTGCGATGACGTTTGCTGTGCATCTGTATACGAGCACCCCACCAAAATGTATTCTTCACTCTCTGTCCAAAGTAGAAAGCGTATAAGTCTCTCTGTGTCTCGCATCCCATAATTGATCTAAAGTGCAAAAGTCACAAGTCAAGTTGTTCGTTCTGGAATGCTGCACCCTTCGCCCACGCCCCCCCACCCCCCACCCCACCCCTCCCTTTAGCTGTGTCAAGACAGCCCAGTTTCAAATGAACATCCCCAAACATGCTCCCATCAACCAGCGCTGTGACGCGAAGCTCAGCATGTACAAAATGACTTACAAAGAGTCACAGTTCCCCAGTCCATGTAAATGAGACGCATGCTCCTCTCTCTGCCTCAAAGGCCTTATTGTCAGCTGATAGCTATCGTTTCACTGGTGGACGAGTCATGGCTCGGCTGGGCTGCGGTAGGGATTAAAAATCGTTAGTTCTTATAAGTGATTGTTTGTTTTACTCGTCTCTTTATTGCTCATTTGTGCTACGTCTCCAGATTGGGTAATAGAGTGTCATCGGAAGGATTTTTACTGCCCTGTCGGTAGAAAATGACCATATTAGAAGCTGAATATGGCATGTTGTTAGTATTATTGCTGTTAATAGCAATGACAACTTTATGAAATATTTGGTTTGGAAAAAAAAGAGACTCATTCTATTCTAATCTGTACTGAAGGCACAACATGGGGATGAAAATGTACAGGTGTTCAGCATGTGTACAAATGAATCTTTATCAAAGAGTCATCATTTCCACCTCTAAGGCAAAACAGCACTTTGTTTGCCAGCCTGTCACTTTGGTGCAGGAATGGATTGACATTAAAGTTCTTTTCTTGACCCTCAGAAGATATATTCTAATGATTTTGGACATCTCCTTAATTTTCCTTTATCACCACCAGCAGGCTGACATTTTTATTAAACTCTTCAACAACTACTAGATGGATTTCAATGAAATGTGATGCAGAAATTCATGTTCCCCTCAGGATATAACCTGTCAAGCATATATTGTACATCGGCTTAAAAAAAGGAAACAGACATGTATCGTGATAGTTTTGGTATCACAGAGGCAGCAATTACACCCTTAAACACGGCACAAAGACGGGAGTCACTAATAATACCAAAAGCAACAGCACACTTTATCTGCTCTTCCCTCCAAGCAGACAAGCCCACATCACACCCCACGCTCCACTTTAACACATTTCAGACATCGCGCTGATCACACCTCTACGATCAGCATAATGGCCCAGGCCTCTGTGTCCAGATTCTGTGGGTGTTGCGTGGCCAGCAGCGTTAGGAGGAAGCTCTATGGGCGAGAACATTGTCCTCAGATGGGTATCTGCACCCAGCTGCTCAGCACTCCGCACAGCGCCGTGGACAGTGTGTGCTACGTCACTCATTTCCATAGCCTCTGATGTGGCCCGTGATAGCGGCGGCAGGACTGTGTGGGAGGCTGATACTGTACCTGGAGACAAACAGGCTCATAGTTAAAGCCGTCATGCGCTGGCAGTTTTTGGAGGCGGCGGATATTTTTAGACATGGCTTCTTTTTTTTTTTTTTTTTTTAACGGTTCATGTTCATATAGTATTTCACCGGAAGACGCTCATATTGAATTTCTCTTGAATTTGAAATGCAATGTGAGAAAAAGGTAGTAGATTTTGCTGTACATTCCTCAGTTGTTTTCTCCCAAACTTATATGTGTAGTCATGTTGTTGCTGTCTGTCCTGGCAAGTGACACCAGATAAGTAAACATGAGACAAATTGAATGGAAATGGATGATTCAGGATTTAAATAACCCAAATAAAAAAAGTCTGCAGGTTTTCCTATAAAGCAGGTTATAATATATGATATTATATAATATAATAATAATAATATATTATATAATATTATAATATATAATTTGACAGGAAGTCCAGATTGTAACTCTATGACTTTTGTATATAGAGGTAAACTAAATAAGTAATCCTCTTGGCCTATATTCATAAATATAGACTAGTGAAACAAGAGAAGTACTGCTCACAAAGTTAAGTGACAAAATATTTTTGTCCTTTAAATCGTCTGACGGAATTTAATTTACGAAAACAAAGAGTCAGACTTCACTCATATAATTCAGGGAAACTGTTTGTCGAAAGAATCAGCTTCAAAAACATGTTGCACGGTACAGAGGAAGGAATGGTACAGTCTGTGAGGGGAGCAGCAATAAGTAAGTCAGCCTCATCGGTTTAAGTGAGATGAGCGATGATTTATTAGCCAATGTAGTGTGCCTCTTGTCTTCCTGTATTGACCTAAATGGGGTGGAGGCACTACGTAGAGCATGATGTTAAACTTATATGTTGTTCAGACTGGTTATCAGGGTGTCTGGGTGGGCTCAGGAAGTGCCAGGAAGTCATGTTAGAACAGAAACAATGAGTGGTTGCTCATGAGCCGCTGAGATAACAAGCTTTAAATAGACAATCTGCCAATTTATTAGAAGCTGACAGGATAGAGTGGGACTTTGAGAAATCTCACGGCACACTGTACGTGAAGTTTGGTCTTTGTTGTGAAAAGAAAAACGTATTTTACTGGAAATATTCTGTGATCTCACCACGACTCAACTTGTAAAACAAAAGCAGGCGTGTACGTTAAAAATGTGCACTAACATTAATAAAATACTATATATGCCATCATTTTCTGCACCCACTCAGTTATTCTCCCTAATGGTGGTCTAATCAGGTAGTGTGGGAGCTTTAAAAACATTTTGTTGTAAATGAAAGGTTTCCTAATTTCTCTTTATATGGTGCAACAACTATCTTAAAACACACACATGCCGTATTTTCCGGACTATAAAAAATACTATAAGGTGCACTTAAAATCCTTTAATTTTCTCAAAAATCGACAGTGTGCCTTATAATCTGTTGCGCCTTATGTATGAATTCTGGTTGTGCTTACTGACCTCGAACCGATTTTATGTGGTACACGGTGCTCAAAAATCTGTCAAAATGTTTTAGCACAACTTTGGTAAACTACGAAGATGTACTACTTGATGGATTGTCGAATCATTACGGCCACTGTAGTCAGGAGCCTCATGAAGTGATATGTACTGACTGTTTTGTTTCGCTTAATGTGCCTTATGTATGAAAATAGATCATTCATTGATTTTGCATTGATATTGCGCTTTATAATCCAATGCGCCTTAGAGTCCCAAAATTATGGTATATTAAGTATTTATAGTACTCCACCAGTTGCATTACAAATATGTATGGAGGTTGTACGTATTATTCGACTCACCTGTGCCTGTAGCAGCTAAGATGACAAAAAACCTATAAATCTATGTTGTTCAGTCAAGTAGAGTAAGCTGTAAGAGGAGAAAGGAATAAAACAAAGTGACGAGTCACTTCCATTGACCTGCATTGACAGCTGACATGGCTGCATTCTGTGTGTGTGTATGTGTGCTAATCATCATCATCACACACACACAGATATTTTGGTTTCAGTCAGACTACATGATTTTGCAGAAATGGCAGCCATAGAGGAATCCACTTTCTCTGCTCAGCAAATCAACAAGGGCACAACCTGCTACCCCTCCTGCGCTGCGTAATTCAAGGAGCAGAAATGAAACATTGTGCACTTTCTGTACACTTTTTTTTCTTTTTGTTTTTGTTTCAAGTTATCAGATGATGACGAGCTAAGGTTAAATGGGCCGATCCCAGAGCAAACATCTTTTAAGGTGATTTCTTGATTGTTTTTGGGTCTGAGTGTTATTATGGAGGAAGGAACCGCCGCGTTATCAGGAGGCGAGCAGCAAAGGCAGACTGTTAGGAATGGAAGGGAATCAGAGAGTGGCTGCCTTTAGGGTTGATGTAATGTTTATATAGTGGTCAGTACAGCCATTTCCTCCTCCTGCAGACGGCCCAGCCAAAGGGCACAGATACAGTACACAGGGCAAAGGGGTCATGGGCTGAGTCCCAGCCAAGTATGTTTCACAGTGAACTTCTAATGTTTACAATAAGCAACCCTGAGGAACATCTATGGCCTGTATATCTTCAGACTCTTAATTATTTGCTCTCAGTGGCTTCAATACAGTACTGAGCTGCTACGAATAGTGATCATTAGCACACATCTAACACTTATAAGGTAGAAAGAATAACAACCGTAGCCATCTGAGTCATAAAGTAAGAGCCTGTGGTTGAGATTAGATCTGAGGGTTAAAACACTGAGTGGGGATGTTCACATGGGTGGAGCTGAGTCCCACTGGATGAGTTCAAAAAATGACGTCCATTCTTTGAACTTCAGATTTCTGGGGCAGTATTTCCCAGATGGGACTGTGAGCTTGGGTTATTTCTGCTCCCTGGTTGGTTCCAAGTCATAATGGCTTGATACGTTATTTTGTTTATTTAGTCAGGAGAAAATAAATGGTACTCACGGGGCGCGCCAAGAGAAATAAAACATTTGGGAATCGTAGCTCAAAGAAAGTCATATCTCCAGAGGTTAGTTTTACATGGATATTTGTATGAAAACACGACACTGTCATGGTATTAAGATCCAGCTCTCACATACTGGTATGTGACCTTTAGCATATTCTTGTGGAGCTTGAAGAGTTTTATTTGTCAGATTCTGTCCAGACAGAGACAGCGAGCAGTTTTCAAACTGGAGCCAGCAACAGCTGTTCTTCAGTTCAAACTAAGTTTATGCACCCCTAAATAAAAAATGTCTTTCTGTGCAAAAGCTAGTTTTTAAATAAAGCTTACTAAATATATTAACCTATTAAATACTACATATCTGTTAAGATTTAGAGTTCATTCTTGACTTTGGAAGCAGCAGTTGAAAAACCACAACGCTTAGAAGTGGAGGTTCAAGGTAAACGTATCTGTTGCAGTAGTAGTTTATTAGGTAGTTTATTAGTTAATAATAAAAACTGTTTAAAAAAATAATGGTCTGATCCGACTTTGATTAAAACACTGACATTCAGATGACTCAGTAAGCTCCTGTCTTTGTCAGCACAATGATGATGACCGAACTAAATCTGATCCCGCAGGTCATGTTTTCCATGTTGTAAGAACTAAATATATGGATACAAACATTAATGTGATCTTGCATTTCATTTAAACTCTTTATTTCCATTAATGTTATTTGTCTGTTCCTTCTATGCTCTGAGAACAAAGGGGGTCTGCTAATGATTGTTGAGGCACCACATAAGTGATATTTGTTGGCTATAGAACCTAAACTAAGCTATTAAGTGCTGTGAATTACTAAGGCTGAAATAATTAGATAAGCAGTTCATTAAATTCAGGTGTATGAATTTAAAAGATGTTACATGGAACAGTAATTACAATAAACACGTATGACTAATAATTTGCATTATTGACGTGAGCAGGAAGTTCTCTTATTTTGAAGTCCAGTTCAGAGGAAATGACTTTGCTTGTGCTGACAGTAGCTTGTTGAAGAAATGACTCTCCGGTGAGAGATGCAGACAAGATTTGGTTTTACACCCCTTGTTTAAATTTTTTTCTCTTTTCCTCTTTGTAATGCTGCAGCATGTGTTTAGCACATTTTCACAATGACAGATACAGATGTGGTCATTAATAGAAGCTTCCGTGACACTACATTAAGTTAATGGGCTGGACACAGACTGAAATAAAGAAGGAAACAAAATGGCCATTAGAAACTACTATGTCCACTTTTATACAGTTCAGCTTGAGGCTTTATAGGCTTTATATAAAATAGAAAGTTTTACAGGTCAACACGTTCCTTAAATCTAATTTAACAGAAGCCTGGTAATTATTAGATCTTAACAGTATGAACTTTTTTGTGTCGTAACCCCACACCTGATGGCTATTGCTCAGTCTGAGTGAGTTAACTATTAGAGACTTTCAAGCCACCTGCCTCGGGCTTTAGAGACTGAACTGGCTAGAGCAACATTAAAGTTATTTTGTGTCATTAAATCCCATTGAAAAGTTTGGCTTATTCAACAATATGTGTGGACGATAATGGAGAAGCAACAAAGAGATAAGTTATATCAGATATAGATATAGATAAGATATATCTTATTTGAAGCAGATCAGTTCAGTGTTGGTTTCAGTGACAAATGTTATGGTGTGTGTGTTTTTTACTTGTTCATCCCAGGTTAATGTTGGATTTGCAGAAAAAGCAGAGATAGATTAGAGATAGACTACAAGATGTTTAAAATGACACAGTGAAACGGATCCACATCCTTATAATTCTGTGCGTTCATTTAGTCAGTGTATTGCATGTTTAACTTTTTTGTTAAGAAAAAAGGAGAGCTTTCTTGACCGAAAGTAATCATAAAGAGTTTTGATTCTGAGCGGTTTGTCTGACGAGCTGCTTAACTAAAGTGGCCGTCTTCAAGCTGTGTGTCTGAACCCAACCCTAACAGTGTCTATCTTTAACGCTGCGGGGATGCCCCTCTTTCATCACGTCTACAATAGTTGGAAACTTAGAGTGTGCCTCTGAAATATGGATAGTGAGAAGTGTCCTCATTGCCATTTACACTCTCCCCTGACAGGGCGTTAGTGTGAAGCTCAGCCGCGCTAACACCCTGCACAAACAGCAGAAGTGCAGTCCTGCAGATGAGGACTTCCTCATTCAGGCTGTTTCTGTTAATGTACAAAACCCACCCAGAGTGACAGGATTTTTATCATCCTGCCTAATTTAAAGTAAAGGTTTGTTAAGTGTTTAACGTCTTAGGTTTCAAAAAAGACTTTGAAGAATAAAATACAAACTTGATGAAACACCCAAATATGAATTCCTTTAACATAATTATGAATGCAGTTTCCTTTAAATAAAGTTCGACATGCTTGCACTGGTGATGATGAGTGTCAACACGCGGTATATTCTGTGCTTGTAACCCTCTCACACACCATGCAAACACCTTTCACTAGACCTCCCAAGAGTACTGAACCCTTGAACTCCTCATGCACCAGTGGCACAGTTGTACCTCAGAAAGAAGAATAGAGTCCCACAGGGCTGGAAGGAAGGGTAGGGTCACTGTGGTTAATAGAAAAAGAAAAGTTAAGGATAGAACACTGGTCTTCAGGGACATGTGGCTGAAAGGGGCAACCTTTAATACAGAATGGACCTTTTCTTTGTCAGTTTCCTTGTCTGACTATATTTGAGTTGTTTGGCCAGTTCTTTTAAATTCTGCTTTATACAGATTACAGAAGTATGTAACTCAGTAATTCAACAGCAAGTGTCCATCACAAAGCTGATTAAATGCTCTCTAAAACAATTTGAGATAAAAAAAGGAACATCATAGACTGAAGGTAGAGTTGTTGCATGAGACATTAGTGTTAAGTCAGCGGATGTGACCCAACTGGACTCAAGTCGAGATTAGTCTTCAGTTTTTTTTCCACATCTCCAGTTGCCCTGAAATAATCACTATTAAGTACAGCATTGTCATATTCCAGTGAACATTAAAGGACAACCTTGTCTGCTCTTTCATTGTGTGGAGTTAATGATTGACCCCACCTGCGATCTGTGTGCAGGAGAGAACCGTGCAGGTTTGAGCGGTGATGCCATGAGTTTAATGTTTAGCTGTGTGGCAAACAGAGTGAAAAGCAGCATGTCAGTGAGTAACTGGACTGTTTACGTTTTGGCTAATAAGTGATAAGTAGATTAAGAGATGTGTGTTTTAGTCCTGATCCCAGGATGCAGATGTTAACCACAGCAGAAATACAGCTGTGGCTGGAGATGTGAGGACATGTCTGTGATGTTAGTGATTTAATCCTACAAAGAGGAAGAACAGCATTTTCCAAAACAGTTTCCATTAACCAGAGGACACCATATGGTTAGATATTACCAGGGACTGCTTCCTTGTTTGTTCTGGCACTTTTAATCAATTATAATTTTTGTCCCTATTTTGTTTATTTGCACCATTAATAAGAAAGTGTCTTGATGAATAAAGCAAATATTTTATAAATATCTCTTTACAACTACAGGACTTACACATTCATTATGATAGATGCATTAGATGTTTTGAGTGCAAAAATGAGTAATTGTGGTTTAAAGAGTTATGTTAATAGATGATATACATAATTTGACAAGAATTAATCCAGAATAAGGACTAGATATCAAAAGCTGTTGGTCAGTTTACTGACGGCCTGTGACACTGAACAGGTGTTTTGTATTCTCGTTGATGCTCTGAAGCTGTTTAAAACCCAATGCTGACCTCTGCTGGTGTAACATGACTTATGTTTCTTTTTCTGCCCTCTACAGATCGCCCCAATAGGATGTGTCGGTAAGCACACGTGCTGTTTATCTGTTTTTATATATTCAAAAGAATATAAATGCTCTCACAACATCACAATGTATTTTGCATTTAATATTGGCTTATTAATTACATCACTCTTATTACTGCATCAAATCTGTAAAATAATTTGAAATTATTTGCAGAAATATAGCCTATTTTTAAATCTATCTGTGAACATTTCTTATCTGTGAACGGAAACAACAGCAACTACCACCAATACAACAACTACCACAGTCACAAATGGGTCTACGAGCGTCAACACCACCACCTCCTTGAGTAACACCACCTCCACAGGTAATGAAATCTCTGAACACACGATGGCTGAAAGCAAACAGCACTCTCAGCCTGAATAAGACTTTGTTGTACTAATGATGAACTATGACATCCTAAGATGTGGATTCTTTCTCCTGGCTGATCTCTCTCTGACTCACAGTGCGTGGAAGAGTGGAGAACCTCGCTGTCACTGAATTCACAACATCCTCTGTGTCTCTGCACTGGACTGCACCAGCAGAAAATACGTTTAACTATACCGTCCAGTGGAGTGGTGGAGGAAAAAATGGAACTAACACCACAGATGCAACATCTATAAAGATTACTAATCTGACTCCTGGTGTCAATTATAGTATAACTGTCACTGCAGTGGGAGTCAATGGCCAGGTTGAAGGAGGGTGGGACACTATTCATCAATACACAAGTAAGTGGACATTTAATATTGGGTTCTGAAGTATGATTAATTAAAGTCAGTTTACACATGACAGGGAAGTAAAGTGAGAGCAGACATTAGTCTTTTCGGATATAATGTTACTATGATACTATGATATAATGTTATTCCTGTACCTGTGGACCTCTTAAACAAAAGTCGGAATCTATATTTAAAGTGTAGCAGTGCAGTGAAGTTGGTGCAGGAGCAGTGATGAACGCGCCATCAGATACTCTCTTCTGATTGGTTGGTTTCGGTGCAGTACACTCTTGTCAAATGATAGTAGAGACAGCAAGATTTAGTAGACATATTCATGCCACCTTCAGGATGAATTGTAATCATTTTGTTCATCCTCTGACTTTTCCTTTAGTGCCATCATCAGATCAAATCGACATTTTGTCCAATATTGTGGTTTGTTACTAAATGCCTTCACGTGGCACCGGTTGATCAATCATCAATGTGAATCACAGAAAAATTATGAATATGATCCCTAAAAAAACACCTCAACTGTGAAGTTGTGTGGTTAATTTTAAAGATTCCTAGTACAGCTTAACATAGAAAATTATTGCTCACAGAACCTGAAGCTGTCAGGAATCTCACAGTCATTGAAATATATA
>JBAJHX010000081.1:17821469-17853631 GCA_037176925.1 Amniataba percoides | reverse complement strand
GATGGAAAAAAGGCTGTCCCAATATGGAAGTCCACCTGCACAAGTATGGTCATAAAAGATTGATTAATTTGCATAGACTAAGGGTTTTTTTTTTTTTTTTTTTTTTTTAAGATGTTTTCGAAAAAGGATTTATGAAGTTTTTCATCACAAAGTGAATCCTTTAGCCTTACAGCTTAGTAGTTTAGCAATGGAAAGCACGTCAGTCACAATATATCATACAGCAATATAATTGTTATTTCGTCTAATGTTTTTTTGACATGTCTTTTGTGTCATGCTGCAGTTGCAAGTCAAGTGAAAGACATTAAATGTGAAGGTCCGGACACAGAGGTTGCACAGCTCCTCTTGAACTGGACCAACCCCAGTGGCAAACACTCTGGTTTCCAGGTCACAGTTACAAAAGATAACGAGATCATCTATCAGACGGACGCCATATCAAGACCATATCATGTTGTCTCCAACCTTAGTCACTTTACTGACTATGAGCTCACTGTGAAGACGCTGAGCTGCGGGCCACCCAGCACCCCTGTACTTTGTAGGAGCAAAACAGGAATCACAAGTAAGACATTACGCTTTGTAATCATTGTAATTACATAGCTATAGCAGTATTTTGAAAAACATACAGCGAGCCTCTACAAGTCAGAAACCTTTTGCAGATGAGCGCTCAAAGGCATCCAGTCATTTCAGATGTTCTTCCATTTCATCCACTGTACACTGTATGTGTGGCAGCTTCCTTGACTGATTTATCTTTGATAGTATCTCTGTTACAGCAGTTGCGGCAGGTTTCCTTGTGTTGTTTTTCAGTTTGGACATCGTTATATATTTCACGATAATAGTGAGCTTAAGAGCTTAAAACAATTTTTGATGCTTCTGTGACATTTGAGTATAAAACATATAAAACATACTATTTTTTTCCAAAGACCCACCCATTCCAGTCAACTTTGAGACACTTTCGGTGGTGACCGAGAGGGTCTACAACAAGTTCTTCCTTCGTATTGAAAACAGCCTGCTGAACAGCACCAATGGGCCAGTCAAACATGTTGGGGTGCTGGTGACAAATAACGCCCCTGGTGGGTTTTTGTGTCTCTTCTTAATTGTTATAACTATATCATTACATTATATTATATCATTAATATTATCATCGCAATAAAATAGTAATCACACAAGCTGAAGTGGTCGTGAAATGAATTGCCATGTAAATAAATGTCAAAAGCCAATTACTTTTAATTCCTGTTCCTCCAGATAACCCAGCTAATTTCAAAAGTTACTTGAGGAATACATATACTGAGTGGAAAGCAAAGGAAAGATCAGTATACTTGGCAACAGTCAAAGAGAACCTACCCCAGGTACGCACCGAAAAGAGCTATCTGGAAATAGAAGTTGGAAGTGAATCCAAATGGAATGGCTACACGAATGGTCCACTGGACGCCAAAGGAAAATACCAGTAAGAAGAAAACAAACAGTGTGTGTGCAGAAATAGATAATATATGATATACAGTAGTAAAAATAATTGTAAGCTATTAGGGTAACATTACTTTCTTTATGGGTTATTGCAATGTAAAGTCATTAGTATGTACTAATTACTGTATTACTACTTAGGTGTCATAATTATGTGTATTTATTTCAAGAGCAGTGACTGACGACTGATGCACAGAGTATTAGATAATGATTTTATTTTAATAATTGTAATCTGGTAGTCGTCATTAGACTTTTGGTTGCTTGTCTAACACAAAGCGATACATAAATTAAGAATGATGCTGTATTTTTACTTTGAATGATCATAATATTATTCAGCAAATGTTACAGCACTATTTGTTTTTAGATATTCACTGAACAAACAAAGTGAAAACATGTCAGATTGTGACGCGTGTGTCTCTTTTGTTCAATTCAAAAGATTTGTTCAATCTTTGTTTAATTTTGTAGATATGCCATCGTACTGTTCACTCGCCTCACCCTCAATGGTGAACGTGTGGATGTTCAAAATTCACTGGTGTCAGTCACAAATTTTTATGTGACTGTTGTTGAACTCCCACAAAACCCAGGTACCCCATTTAGATTTTTCTTTGGCTGTCAAATGCTCCTGTGTTGTAAAGAAATGCTCACTGACCCCTGTCGTTCTTTTTCTGTCCTCATATTTATCCACATTTTAGTTTACACTACCATTGCTATTGGAGCAACACTTGGAATTTTTTTCCTTCTCTTCATCGTCCTCATCGGCTTCATCATCTACTGGAAACGGTTTGTCATTGTAATTGCTGATAAAAAATTACAATCAAGCCAGTGTGTGTAAGACAAAAACACTAAACATGCTCATTGTGTATAGCAGATTATCCAACAAAGAAGCACCAGACATCCAGATTCAGTCCATGAGGTAAGGATTTCATTTCTAACAGGTTATTACACGTTTTAAGTAAATGGATGACAAGCGTTTGTATAACTGCTGGTCAACGTTGCTTTTTCCTCTTTGTTTTTTTTCCAGAGCCAAAGTGTAAGTATAAATCCTTTAAATCAGAGAATACATATCTAGGGAGAGTGATTTCCATAGAAAAACTCATTACTTTTGTCTGACCTCTGGTGTCCTTTTGAGCAGAAGTGTCGCTGTGAGGGTGGAGGACTACGAGGACTACTACAGGAAGCAGAAAGCAGACTCCAACTGTGGCTTTGCTGAAGAATTTGAGGTCAAATATAAGCTTTATATAAATATGCTAGCCTACTCAGAGCAAGCATTTTTTGTTCAAATATTTGATTACAATATAAAAAAAACCCTGTCCAGTATATGCAGTTTCCTTGAGATTTAATCACTTTTTTATTTGACAATAAAACAATGTTAATGAGAATACCACTCATCCAATTTCAGTGTTAAAATCCAACTATCCATGCATTTCTGATTAAATGGAACTTTTATGACCACATAGTGGAGCAAATGTACAAAAATGTCATTTCAATTTAGGTGTCAAAGCCATTTTATGCAGTGGAGAGCAGAACAACAAGCTCATACTTGGCAGTGGAATGACAAAATGAATGGGGTTTAATGTAATTTTCTCCCTCAGACATTTCAGACACTTTAAAGGTGTACTGCTGTTATTCACTACTCCTGATGTAGTCGAGTGGTGGAAACAGGATGAACCTTGGAATCTCAGTAAAATAAAAAATAATTGTCTTTCCATGCCTTGGCCAAATGACCATGAACGTCTCGTGTAGCTGGAGATAACAATTTAGATGATGCATCAATCACACTTTTTTTTTGCCTTTCTCTTAAAAAGGACCTTAAGCTTGTTGGAACAGGTCAGTCAAAAACAAGTGCTCTGACTTTGGAGAACAAGCCCAAGAACCGCTACAACAACGTGCTTCCCTGTGAGTCACTTTAACAAATCCTGTGCTGCTGTCAGCAATAACACTCCTCTCTCTCAACTGTATCATCGCCCTATCCTACTGTATCTGCTACCATGATGCCATTTTTAGTCTGACATCGTTCAGTGTAGTAACACAGCGTAGGGAAATATACTGCAGTCATTTAATTCATTTGAAGTGCCACACCATGTTACACATTTCATTAACCCTCTACTCCTGCCTCCTAGATGATTCTTCTAGGGTGAAACTCTCTATTATCCATGGAAGTCCATATGATGACTACATCAATGCTAACTACATGCCGGTGCGTACTGACAGTCTTTCATGTCATTGCTTCAGATTCAGTCCTCATCCCACTGGACAACATAACAGCTTATTCTTCTGCTTAATGCTACCTAAACTGGTCTACCTTCATCCGTGTTGATGTTTGAAACACTTTGAGGACCTCCCGGAAAACTGAAGACGGGCGTTGTTCTGTGACGGTCCTGTGATGGCTGATGTTTTATTTGGCAGGGTTGCAACTCCAGGAAAGAGTTCATTGCGGCTCAGGGTCCTTTGCCCGGCACAGTCAACGAGTTCTGGAGGATGATCTGGGAGAAGAATGTACAGACTCTGGTCATGCTGACACGCTGCAATGAGCAGGGACGTGTAAGTGCAAACACAGCCACAGTGCTGTTGTGCTGACGACTGAATATCTCATCTTATCTCTCAGCGAATACATCTTCACAGTTAAACACTGGTGCACAATCTGCAGTCAGTGCATTACATTATAACTTAATTCACTTAAAGCAGTTTGCCTCTATGAGCAACGACTATTGGAATGAACAACATGTATGAAACATGTCTGCTCTAACCTCTGGAAAACAAAAACAGCGAAAAGCATAATACATTTCCATATTTATATTCTTTTTATTTGGTGTATACTTTTTCTAGGTGGTTTGAAGCAAAAATAGCAAAGTCAGTACACAACTATGGCACTACCAACCATAATTTATCCAGCAAACTTTAACGTTGTTGCCTTGTTTACTGAAATATTTTAAAATAACACAATATCTGACTTTATATTACACATAAACCCTGCAAAACTCATTCAAGATTCAAGGTTTTATTGTTAAAAGCAGTGTGTGTGTGTGTGTGTGTGTGTGTGTGTGTGTATATATGTATATATATAGAGAGAGATTAGATGTATATTTAAATTATGGATATCTCCATGGTCTAAAGGTAAATTACAACTGAACAACCACCTTTCTTTTCCAGGTAAAATGTGAGCAATACTGGAATTCTAGCACTAAGCACTTTGACAACATCACTGTAACAATGACCTCTGAAATACCCCTCGACGACTGGACCATCAGGGAGTTTGACATTAAAAATGTAAGTAGCAAGATGGTACACATGTCCTGGATGTATCTGTTTAGGCGGGTCAAAATCAGTTATCACCCCTCAGTGGTTATTAAGCACTTTTAGTCTGGAAAACTACAGCCATATAAACACACTAATGAATGTGTAGTAATCGTATAAAATATATACTGTATTAAACTAAATTACAATTCGAGGTTACCCTCTGAGCAAAGGAAGTGTGATCCAATGACATAAATGTCTTTCTTTCTCACAACTTGTGTTTGCAGTACTTGATTTCTCTGTTGCAGCTAATTTTGAGTATGTGCACGTTTGTCCTTCAGGTGAAAACAGCAGAGACCCGTTCAGTGCGTCATTTCCACTTCACAGCCTGGCCTGATCACGGGGTACCACAAACCACCGAGCTCCTCATCAGCTTCAGACATTTGGTCAGAGAGCACATGGACCAGTACTCCAGAAATTCTCCGACTGTTGTCCACTGCAGGTCCGACAGAACACACACACACAAACCTTAATTCATAAATAGCTGGTTCAGAAATGACCTCCAGATTCACCTGGTATGCTGTTTACCTCTCCTTCGTATAGTGCTGGTGTCGGACGCACAGGCACCTTCATTGCCATCGACCGCTTGATCTTCCAGATCGAAAGGGAAAATATTGTGGATGTGTACGGCATCGTCCACGATCTGCGCATGCACCGGCCGCTGATGGTGCAGACAGAGGTGGGGAGCGCTTACATGTACTTCCTGGTCTTGAAATGATGAATGTTATGCAGCTTACTGAACTTTTGTGTTTCATGTCACTGCAGGACCAGTACGTGTTCTTAAACCAGTGTGCCTTGGACATCATCAGATCAAGAACTGGAACCAATGTGGACTTAATCTACCAAAACACAGCTGCACTATCCATTTACGAGAACATAGAACCAAAAAGAGGTTATCACAAAAACGGGTACCACAATGCGTAGGCCTTCTTCATCTCTCTTTGATTAAAACAGAGTTCTTTTGTTTTTTATACCTTTACACTTTTGTTAAGATTTTTTTTTTTCACTTTCTGAATTTAAATATCTGTGTTAGGTATTTATTTGTTAAAATATTTGATAATGGAGAAAACTGCAATATGAGGAAGCAATAATGGACATCACTGACCAAAAATATTTCTTTGGATATTTGTTGAAATATATATATTCTCGTAGGATATAAATGACTTATTTTTGTATTGGTCAGTTGTTGTCTTTTTAACATTTTAACTTCTGCTTGTTTACTACTGTATATCACTTACTGATGATTACATATGATGCTCAGGTAATATGTTGAATGCTGTATAGGTATTATTACAGACAAAAACAAAGAAAAAACATGCAATTAATTAATCCTTTGCAATTGCCTTGTACAAAGAAATGGTGGTGTGACTACTATGTGGCTGTTCCAAAACCTTTATGCTTTATCACCAGTAGGTGGCACCCCTTTATATTTGATTTCAACTGAAAAAGGGGACCGTTATGCCGTTTACCGTTGTTAGAGGAAACTTAAGATTTAGTTTCTCAATATATTATATTTCATTGAAGTTTGTCAGATCATCCAGCCGCTTCTTTTTGCACCCTTTTTACGCCAATTTGAACTGTGCAATTACTTTTAATGAAGGAGTTTTATTGTTATAGAGACATTTGTATAGACATTTGTATGTATGCAATGTTCTGAGTAATGCACTGGATGCATTTGTCCCTCTACACTGTCAACGTTTTTAAGCTTTTTATATCAGTGTTGTTGATTTTATCTTGGCCAATGCTTTGTGAAACAATTTAGAACATTTTGCTGTTCAGCACTCATTTGATTGTTCCAGTTTTATGCAGATTTTTTTTTTTAGATTGAAGAGATGGGTCACATTGAACAGAAAGCTCAGGAACTCAAAACAATGAAAACTGAACCTTTTACAGAGAGCTATGGCGCACCAGTGAATTCTTTGAAGATCATAGCGGTTCATGCGTTGTTTTTGTTTTGTTAATGTCCCTCTTCTCTGCCTTGTACATTCCTCAAAGAAACAACAATGTTATGTCACTTCCTGCTGCACATCTTGCCTATCTATGGACATTTCCTGTGGTGTTAAAAAAAGAGGAGCACAAGATTTATTTTTAGCACAATTTTCCATGAGGCAGGTACATTTTCTTGATAAGATCATTGATTTGTGTGAGTAGACTGTAGATACTTTATTTGTATTGTATAATAATGTACTTAATGATTGAAAGCACTTATGCTTTAGAGTAGCTAATAGTCACAAAGTTTTAGGATGTTTTTGAAGTGCTTTATGAAATGCTTGCTGGTACAATGCAAAAATGTAAAAAGAGCAAGAATCTAAGGGTATATATATCCTTCAATGTGTCAAACAAAGTGAGATTAAAGTTGAACCCAACGGCACAAAGCTTTGACTCATAATCTCTTACTATCGTGATCTTTGATGTAGTCACAAATCTCCAATCCACCCTGGATATGTTTTTTTGTGTTGTGCAACAATATCATCAGGAACACACAACTTGACACGGCATTTTCAATGAATTCATTTTGTTTTTGAATTGTTTTAGTCAAATGGAAAGATCAAAAGCAAAAGCAAACAGTAGAAAATGCTGCATGCTGCAGGGGAGGACTAAGCTGGCACACCTCTGCATTATTCAGAGCAACTTTGAGGTTGCAGGTAGCTAAGTGCACCCTCAGAGGATGAATAAATAATGCCATTTCTGTTTCTTGCTTCATGAGAGAAAAAGCTTTTTTGCACAAACTTCAAAAAGTTCTAATTTTACAGCTCACATCAGGCCAAAAGTCAGGGGAGTCTTCTGTCATTTTTAGGTGTTTTAAGGGCAGTCATTTTCACACAGTACAAGACGTGCTTGGCATTGTGCTATAAAAGAATAGAATAGTTGGAATAAAAGATTTTGTCAGGATGTCGGCTTCAATAAGCCTGATATTTCTCATATCGTACCCGCACAAGCCCCCCCATTTCTCCATTGCTCCCCTCCACTCCTCCTTATCTGCCTTGTTCTCATGTCTCTCAGATCCACAAGTTGGATCCAAATATAGATTGTGCATTTTAATGCCTCTTTCTAGTCTCCCATGCTGCGATTCACAATGAAAAGCATACAGACTGCTAGAGCTATTATGACGACAGTCCAACCTACAAATACAAAATTAAAATAGGACGGGAGGTAACTGGGTGATCCAAATTTAACGATGAGCTCAAATGGTTATGTGCCAGTAAATCCACCATAATGGATTAGACCGGGATATTTCTGATTCTGAGGCGATAATAGCTTTTTTTTTTTGGCTGTCTCTGACAATATAAAAAAATTCTCAAATGAGGATTGTGTCCCATTACAGTAAGTGGAGGAACACACAGTCACACGGCTAAGCAGAGGTCTTGAGTTGACCTTCTTAGGGAATCTGCCGTACACATAGCTGTTGATGTTTGGCCTGCGGTGCAATATTAGCATGCTTTTTACATGCTACAAGCTCTCACTTGGCTGAACACCATTCACTTCCCTTTCAGTTTGCAGCAAGTTGCAATGAAAGCACAATGGCTTTGCAAATTAATGCAAAATGATGAGGACAAATACTTATCATCAAAATGCTGGCGGCAGAAGAGGTGGCTAAAATCTTACCAAAACAATAACATTCCAGTGTTAAAAAGTAAATAAGGACATTTACACAAGTAGAGTTTTGAGGGTCCTGTTTTGTACTTCACTAAGTCCAGTCACTGTTAAATACTTTCTGAGCAACACTGCAGTTGAACAGCTCAAAGTTTTAGTTAAACAATCCACATTTTGAAAAACTTATCTGTAACAACTCTGTTGCACTGATATTTAATTTTGAGGCATTTACACTTATTTAAGTGTATCCCTTTGCTTCCATTTTGCACTTTTAATTAGATACGTTTCAGAAAAAAATGATTGCCTTCTTAATCTAATTTGTACACATATCAGCCACAGCATTAAGCACACCTGTACAACCTGATGTGATCAAATACAACAGCTGTATCATGAATTCTACTTTTATGCAGCTCATAATTTTTCGGTTTGTTGTTGCTGTCAGAAAGGTATTAATTCAACT
Organism: Amniataba percoides; assembly: GCA_037176925.1. NCBI lineage: Eukaryota > Metazoa > Chordata > Actinopteri > Centrarchiformes > Terapontidae > Amniataba > Amniataba percoides. The sequence goes on along the minus strand of JBAJHX010000081.1, from coordinate 17,844,828 downwards.
TCATCACTGAGGTTGTGGTGGATGGTGGTGTTGAACTGGAGTGCATTATATTGAAAGGTGGTTTAAATATTCTGCCCCTCTTCTGTATGTAAATGGGATGAGCAAAATATTAAAACCACCTTTCACTATAATGCACTCCAGCACATCATCAACACCCACTACAACCTCAATAATGAACACAAAGTATAATTATTACCTCTCTGACAGTGTCGACAGAAACTGAGAAATTATGGGGTTTGTAAAAGTAGAATTCATGGCAGAGCTGCTGCACTGGATCACATCTGATTTATCTGTGTACTAACTTAAGTATATATCATAGATTAAGATCGTAATATTTGTTTCTGAAAATGAGTGAAGTAAAAGAATAAACTGGAAAAAATCAAATTTAAGCAGAAAACTAGAGTTCTAATATTTAGATCACTTACATTAATGCCATACATTTTAAGATAAACTTCATTTATCCAACATCGGGGAAATCCACATTACAGCAGCTCAATAGTGAGACAAATATAAGCACGCTATCACTTTATCCCACTTTATTCACTTTAACCAGACCACAAGCTAGCTCAGGTTCTTTGCACCATAACCATATATATTTGCACTGACAAACTGACATTTGCCTTTATTTCTATTTATCTCAATGTCATTTTAAGTTGTCTAGTTTGATTGTTGTTTTGTTTATTTTTTGTTGTGGTTGGCCTATTTTTTGTATTCCATGCACCAAGATTTCTATCCTCAGTTTGTCCTGAACATGTCCTGAATTGACAATAAAGTTGACTCTGACTTTGATTTAGAAAAGAATCACAAAGAGCAGACATAAAAATATAGGAGGGAAAATGGCACAAATATGCTATTAAGTAAATACACTATGTACATCCTGCACATGTACAGATTGTTATTGCACTAGATAATAAATTGTACATGGTATGAGTACAGTAATTTAGTGATTAGGGTGAGAGATGGTGATGACTACAGGTGTACTTAATGTTGTTGCTGCTGGGTGTCAAGTGTAGTTAGACTTTTTTCATATGAGAAACATTATGCATAGATTATAATAAGTGAGAAACATGACACATTGATTACAAAAAGTAACAAACATGATGCATAGATTAAAATAAGTGAAAAACCATGATGCATAGATTATAATAAGTAACAAACATGATGCAAAGATTAAAGTAAGTTAAAAACATGATGCATAGATTAAATGAAGTCAGTCAAAGTCAAAGTCTTTTTGTCAGTTCTGCAGCATGTACAGGACAAACAGAGAATTGAAATTACGGTTCTCTCAAACCTTGGTGCATGAAATACAAAAAATATTAACCAATAAACAAAATAAGCAAAACAAGTACGATCAACTAGAAGAATAAATAAACATAATAAATAGACATGGCAGATTGCAGTCAGTTAAGTATACGAACTACTATATAACCAGCAGCTAAATGAGCTTTACATCAATGCAGCAGGAATAAAAAACCAATAAGGTGATAAATAAAAGTGCATCCCTCGGCTTGCACACACCTGATGACAGCCTCCCCTGCTCAGTCTCACTCTCCTGCCTCAGCAGCAGCAGGTGTTGTGCGCCGCTGCGGCCACAGGTGTCGCCGGAGCTCCCGGCGGTCTGTGCGGCCAGATGAACCGCAGCAGCAGCGGCGTCCAGTCGGCTCCTCTCTCTCTCTCTCCATGTTGAAGCGGAGCAACTTCTCCTCCAGCCGACACCGTCCTCCGCTCCTCTCCGCTCCGCCCGGCTGTCTCTCCGCCGCAGCTCCGTGCTATGACGCCGCGCCGGGACGGGAGCTCGGACGCCGCCGTGTGAGCGCTCCACGCCGGCTCGACACCGAGTAAGTTTGCGCTCCGTGAGCCCGAAGCCTCCGCCGCTCGGCTCGCCCTCAACTAACGGTATGTTTTCCCTTCATGAGCTAACTAGCTAGCGCGGTTCACATGGCTTCAGCTGGTACAATAAGGGGAGAGCAGAGAGGGAGGGGTGCTTCTTTTTTTTTTTTACATTTATTGCCCCCCTCCTGCCCTGTAGTTTACAGACGTGTAGTTTTAAGCATCCCGACGTCGCCGGCGTGTGGAGCAGCGCGCTCCGCCGCGGTGCGGAGCTTTTCTGCGGCTAACGCTCCGAGCTAGCTCCGCGGAGTCAGCGGGCTCCTCCGCGTCCGCAGCCCGAGCTCGGCGCGGCGGCGGCGGCTTGGCTGTCACCCGTCTGCATGGCAACCGCGGAGCCGGCGACGGAGGCAAACCAGCAAGTACATCAGTCACGGACACCCTCCTCCTCCTCCTCCTCTTCCACTCCTCTCGCGTTTATACATATTTTTACCCCATTGCATCTTTGGAAAGAGCACTTAAGGAGTCACCATTAATGGTACTTTCAAACAACAGCCATTAATTACCGAGAGCATGTATGATGCCCGCGTCATCATGGCGTGCTGCATGCGGTGTGTTTAAGCTGAGGACATGATGCAGCGAGGCCGGGTGGTTCAAAGCAGAGCCGTGCCAGACATTTAAATGTCACAGATCTGCATAATGTGCAGGCCGAGACGTCTTCAGCGAGGTTCAGAGAGGCTGGTGTGAGGCCAAAGCTGTAACCTTTGACATGAGCTCACTGTGTCAGCTGCCTCTTCTGCAGAGACCCCTCCCTGTCAGCATGTGGAGCACAGAGGTGAAAAATGAAGCAGTCACTGAAATGTTATGAGACAATGACAAGTGCAATGTCCAAGTAGCAGGTGCATTTAAAAAAAAAGGTAAAGTGTGTTATAATAAGATGTTATGAATAAAGCGTTGTGGTGTTGCAAAGAAGCTTCTGCTGACAGATCTTTTTCAGATGTAAGAGAACAGCAAGGATCACATCATCATCATCTATGTGTATTTTTATGGATTCTTTCAGTGAAAATGAAATTCACACTGGCATCATAATTTATATCACAATCGATTGCCTCATTTCTTTTTGTTTCTATATGTTTTTGTTTGTCGTGCCACAGCTTTTATAATATGACATTCTCGACTCAAATGAAGCTTTCTCTTGAATTGAACGAGGCGGATCCTCCCTCCATTACTAGCCTGGCGTAGACATGTTGACATGCAACTAAAGGGTATTCTTATAATTGACTAATCGTCTTTTTCTGGATTCATTGATCAGTTGTTTTGCCCAGAAAATGTCAGATATCAGAGTGATAACCTCAGGTGTCTCTTTTTGTCTGTAGTGATACTCCGTTTACTGTCAAATAGGCTAAAGAAACCGGAAGATATGAGCATTTGAGAAGCTGAAATCAGAGGGCACTTTGGGGACTTTTTTCTTCTAAAAAAAAGAAACTCAAATCTGTTTGAGGTAAAAACTGTGTCTCTGTTACAATTAGTTCACCACAAACCCTTGACATTTTTTAAACTGCAGAGTGTCTTCCTGAGTACATATCTGGGTCAGTCATTGGGAAAAAAGCTAATTGAAGAGATCCTTTACAGAAATGTTTGTTTTTGGAAAAATAATCATAACAAACATGTTCACATGTTAAATGATAGTCTTTAAAAGCTTCAAATGACACGAGTCCCGGCCTCAAAAATCCAGCGCGGGTCGGGCTCTACTTGTGATAGTTGATCTTGATGAGAAAATGACTAAATGAGAAGTTTTTTCCAGTGCCACTTCGCCTCATCCATCTCCGTCTATTCCTAGTGCAGACAAAGATAGAAGAGCTCATCATCTTTAATCGTGTGGTATTCATGTGGAGTTGGGCTTCGCTGGGGATGAGAATAACACAGAAGTGCACTTTAGTTAATAGTTAAAAAGGGTTACTGGAACGTGTCGCTCAAAATTCTGGAGGGGAGGGGGGGGACCTCAACAAAAACTCTCAAGTGAAAGCAGTCAAGCAGTCTAAACACAAGAGGAACCGATTACTGCCGGAGAGCTGGAAGTGAAATGTCTGCTGATATTTGGGAAATTGCCGCTGAGTGAGAAAAGTCAGTTTAACAGTCTGTCTCTTCTTCCCCACTTTCTCTTTCTTTTGGTCATAGCTCTGTGGAGTCCTTATTTGCTTTGTGTGATCTGCCAGCACTTTTCATTTGACTCCATCTTTCATAGTGGGTTATACTGAATGATAAAGGCCTGATAGGAGTCTCTGTCAGGCCAGCTGTGGACGAAAATTGATCTCATATTGAATGGCCGCAAAATGTCAGACTGCAAATGGTGTCAGTAACGGGGATAGTAACGTATGAGGCGTTTGTAGGTCATTAATACTGTGTGGCTATAGGAAATGGGTTATGAGACCAACAACACACTCTATTTGAGTCTCCGGTTTTGATCATGTCCGTGTTGCTTTAAGTCCACTAATGCCCGTCATTAGATTGAGTCTTAATCCTCCATAACCAGACAAATCAACATCTATTTCATTTTTCTGTTGTTTTCCAACTTGGCTTTTATTGTGATTGGAGGTTTTGTGCGCTGATCTGTTAACACCCCAAAGTCTCCTCCTGCCATGTGACAGTCTACCTTGCACTAATCAGGTGGGGATATTTAATGGTGTTGCTCCCTAAGCCTATCAACTTGAGCTGTGGCTTTGCTCTGCTGTGAAAGACGAGTGGGGAGAGATTAGTCGTGAATGAAGGCAAGAGAAAAATGCTGGTGAGAATGTGAAGAGCTGTTTCTGTGGGTGGTTAGTGCTTTTTTTTTTTTTTTTTTTTTTTTTTTTAATCACTGTTTTTTCTAGCAGAAAGACTCAGCAACAGATGTCCCAACCTTCACGCTGTGCTGTGAGGAACACTCACGTCCAACCACACACTGTATATCTGACTCTATAGGAGCGGCCGCCCAAGGGCGTCCTGGCGGCCAGAGGGTTTAAGACGCTGTGTAATTGCAGTGTTCCTGGTTTGAGTTGAGCTTCAGAAGTTTGCCACGCTTTATCCCTCCTCTCTCTCTCTCTCCCCTTCAATTTCCAGCCTAATCTGCAATGTCCACTATAATAATAGAGGCTCTCTGTGTCAAAAGGGGGGAATTTATAATCGTTCTTTTTGTCAGCCGAGCGCTGCAAGGATTGTGGATTGTTTTAAGTGACCAATTGGATTTTTCTTTTTGCTGTCATTGTAAACTGTGACAGTTCAGAGAGACAGAGAGAGAGAGAGGAGGTTGTGATGGATCAATCTGGAAAATGTCAAGGTTAACGTTTCATGGTATGTTGGTGATCATGGGATTCTTACTTTCAGGTATCGGTAAAATCGAAACGATAACAAGTGACAGTCAAAGTAGGGGGCAAATCCTTACCTCGTTATCGTAAAACATAGAGGTTTAGTTATTCTCATTTCTCTTTTTTTTTTTTTTTTTTTTTTAACAGGCTTCCTATTCATTCAACAGGTGGGAGCACCACCACTGTCTGTGTAGCTCTGATGTTTTGTCAGAGCTGTAATGATTTTGGTTCATCCCACATATAGTTTTTCATATGTTTGTTTTAAAGACAAAAGGCTAATGAGGCCGTTGACCTCAAGCCGACTGTTCCGAGCTGTCGTCGTCACGTTGTCATGCAAATTCTGTTGCCTCTTGTTCAGTATTCAACTTTGTGTGTGGCGCGTTGCCATGGTCATGTATTAATAGTGGCATCGGTGAGAGGAGATGAAGCCGCTGATGATGTTTAATTTCAAGCTCAAGGAGTAGAGGCGAAACACTGTGGAGGGGCCAAACGAGGAGAATTGTGAAGTTTTGCCTGACATACCTGATTTTTTTGTTTGTTTGATGATGCAGAACGTCTCCATATTGTCAAAAAGGTTTACATTTACAATCATTACAAAAAAAACCTTTTGGCCACATTTGATTGTCAGTAAGTGTCAAGTGTGAAAATCCCTCAAAATGCAGAATCCCTTAAACTATTAGTCTGAATTTGGCTGCTCTTAACAGTGGACGTTTCCTACTCCAGGGTTTGATAAGTGGCTTAGTGCTGTTCCAGTCCCCCTGAGATATAAATGCTTTCCCCGACATCTAGTGGGGGAATCTAGGCTAATACTGCTCCATATTGAATCTGTCTCTTTGCCCCCAGAGAGCAAACGCACTTTTAGCAAGCTCCATTGTGCCAAGACTCCCGTCCCCTCCCATGGTCTTGCAGAGGTTTTTTTTTCTCTTCTTCTTTTTTTTTTTTGTCCAAAGTTACTTTATAGCTGTAAGTTGGCCTTTATGTCTAAAAACCAGGTGCCTTTTCAACACAGAATATCACTTTTCTTTCTCAGAGTAAAAAACTCATCTGTTTGAACACAATAAGGCTTTGCTGATCATTAGACTGGGAAACAGAGAGCACACAAGGAGACATATACTGCATGCTGAATGGTCCCATATATACGTAGAAAGATTTTAGCCAAGTGAATGCAATATTGAAATCATTATTAATTTTGTCATAGTCTGTGAGATGCAGATCCAATCAGGCCCAGTTTAAACCTCAACAGAACTTCAACACCTTTTAATATCTGTAGACTGTCTTGTGTGGAGGCAGTTTTCCCTTTTCTCTTTACAAAATTGTGGCAAAGACATACAGTCCTTTTTAAGACCTGAAACCATATTTATGGCTCATATGCAACTTTTTACCATATAACCGAAAGAGACATTTTCCATTATGACATTTTGCTACACATTGTAGTGCTGGTAATGTTACTTGCAGAGTTTGTATCATAACATTTAATAACATAGTTTTTGGTTTTGTTATTGCTGTTTCACACTATATCCTGCCACAAGCTTTTTTTCTCCCACATCGCTTTCATTCATCAAACAGGAAAAAATATAGGACTCTGTGCCTCAGGGATCATCACTCTTTGTCTGTTTCACACATTTAGGGTTTGCCACTAACCTCTTGACCCTTTGACGTTTGTTTGTAGGCTGCTGGGCGGTGTGTGTATTTTTAGAGCAGGTTTAACACCACAGATCCACTGCTCTTCTTTATACAGAGGCAGTGGCGGTCGGAGCTTTCTCACGGTTGCCAGCGCCTCTGCAATCGATATCCACCTCTCACTCATCTCTGGCTTAATGTATGGAGCCGCTGCTTTATAAATGCTGCCAGATTCACTCAGTGGTTTTACTTTGTGGAAGTCGGCAGCGCAGGTGAAAAACTTCAAAATCTCACAAATGCAAATACCAAGAAAATGTGTGGTGTGAAGAATAGTTTTGTGTCTGTACACTTGCATGTTTTGTGTACATGGAATAAAGGCAATAGTGTGAAATAATAAGAGAGCGTTCAGACTGAGGTTACAGTTTTGAAGCAGCGGTCAGTACCGTACGTCCTGCTCTTTCTGAGAGCCGGGCCTCAAACAGGGACGGCGTCCAGTCCCTGGAATGATTGGCACTGTATACACCCCATGTCAGATGCTGATAATCTGCAGTTTAAAGGGATAAGCTGCAGCGTCTGTGTTGAGTTTACAGCTGGGTTGTAGGTTTTTGACATGCTTTTATTACGTTGAGTGTTTTATTATGAAAGACGTGTCGCTGAGAGGCTTGATTACGTCACAGATTTAACGTCAGCCTGTTAAAGCCCTTTTGGAGGGTCATCACGGTGCCCTGTGTAGACTGTGTCAGATTGGATTTTTTTATGTCCCAGCCTTTCATTGGCTACAGACACAGTTAATAACTTTAAATGCAATGTCACAACATTTTTGCTTTAGAGAATAATTACCCAAGAGTCAGCATTGTATTTGCGAGGCTGTGTGTAGTCTCCGTTTCCCTTATGGAGTAGTCAGGTGAGAGGAGAAAGTGACACTGCGTTACATTACACTAAGAGGAAACTTGTGACACTCAGGCGTAGCTGACTTTGCCAAGGAGCTCCAAGAAGGCAAGCATCGTTTTAACCTTTCAGAAAGACCTCAGGTTTCAGAACATGGACAGTTTCCATGACACGGGACCTCTTAAAGTCTTAAAGTGATACTCTGCGCAAAATCTTCTAGCTGCACATGCCTCAGTTGTGTGTTGGAAATTTGGCAGTAAAAGGGTTTCTGCTTCGACTTTTACCTGAAAACATTGTTTGAATTTGCGCTGGTTGCAGTGGTTTCCAACAGTGACCAGGTGTCACACAGGAAACAAATAAACTACATTCACAGAAACTTCCTAAACCACTGCTGCAGCATTCATTTCTTCACCCCGTCTGTTTATGTTTCTCTGCTTCTAGCACCCCCCCACCGCTTCAGCTCTTTTGTACCTTGATAAACATGCCTCGATCTGATCTCTACACTGAATGCACAGAGATGAAATTGACATCGATCTACTATTCAACTCTCAGTATGGGACCGAACGAGTGTGTTTCTCTAAAATGTCAGAAGATTCCTGTGATGCCAGATTAGGATGGTTTTGCTGATGCAGCACTGCTGGTTTTGACATTTAAGCTTCTTTTAGTGATTGATCGGTGTCATCTGCCAATCATGCTGATAATTTCCTCACACGACCAACACAGCTCCATTAACCTTTTTCACTAACGTGTCTTTATTTAGAAGCAGACATTAACACTTGACAGCACAGTGAAAGAAACAAAACCTTATCCAGTCCATGCAGACAGACACAGTGTGTGAAGCACATTGGTGGTTCATCTGATTGGGTCCACAGATTTCTCCCAGCCTGTTTGAACGCAGGTCAGATACTACGAGGCCTTGGTGAAAAGGTGTCTCTGTTCGGGCTGGAAACTTACTTTATGATGTCGTTGTTAAAATGTTATTTAACTGCCTCCCAGGAGAGAGAGAAGGCATGAGTGGGCGAACATGAAAAGCAAGTGAATACAGGGCTGAAACTAAAATTTATTTAGTACTTATGTGAGGTTTAGAAGAACCTTGTCACACCTGTGTCTCTAAAGACCTCTCCTTGAAGACTATAACTCTTTGAGGCTGCTGTGTTATTTTGCCTATGGTTGTTCATTAAATGCCTAACATTTAATGAACAACCTGGTGATCACAGCCTTAATTTATAAACTTTGCCGCCCACAGCCACAGTTCCCTTATGAAGATTAATTGTCATTTGCTGTTAATTCTTTGGTAATTATGCAGCATGTTGGGCTGTACATCAAGTAGATGACTAATGTCAGTGGTCCTCATGTGTACAGCAGGGTATTATCTATAAAAAAACACGCATCTTTTTAGAAGTATATTTCTAAAGCAAGCTGTTTTAACAGTGTGACACAATACAGAAACTTTTTACATCTACTTGCTTTATTCTTAATAATCTGCACAGGGACAACACACTCAGTTAGATGGAAAAAAAACAGCTACAGTTGTTTATTCTGTCCGTCTACCGTGCAATGCGAAGCTATGTAAAGACTATCTTTCATTTTAGTTCATTCTCTATCATCATCAAATTCCCAGATCGCAATCACGCTGGCATGAGCAAACGGAAAAATGGTGCAAGATGTTCCAGTGCAGTATGCCAAAGTGAAAACATAATTATCAGGTTTTGTAGGTTATGTTATGCTGGAAAGAAAAAAAACAGTGGATGGTGAATATTTTTTAAAGGCAAAATATCATCAAGACTCTGAAGGGTTAAGGGCCCCTTCACGCCTGCTTTGTTTGATCCAGGCTCTTAAGCTCTACCTAAAAGTGTGAAGCTTCCCCTGAACCGCGGTCCAATCGAAAAGGCAAGATCCAAAAGAAGTTGTGTCAGTCCAGATTAAATTGAACTATAGTTGAGTTAGATTCAAAGATTCAGAGATTCAAATGTCAAAACCTTTTTTTTATTTATTTTTTTTTTGTAAGGCTCAGTTTGGAAGTCCTGTTCTATCTTCAGATCTTTAAAATGGAAAAGACAATGTAACAAAACAAAATTAACCATAGTAGCACACAGTGAGAGGAGAGGCCGATATTTAATTCAAAGTATTACAATGGTGGCAACCTCATGGTGTGTGTGTGTGTGTCATGTACACTTTCACTTGGTAAGCACACACTTTCGGGTGTGAAAAGGCCTGAAGAACCAATACTTTGTGGCAAACCAATCAGTCATTGCTTCCTCACAAAGTATTGGGACACAGGGCTCATTTTACAGGGTTGCTGTTGGCAGTTGGTCTCCATTGCTGGATCCTGTAATTCAGTTTCTGACTAGTGTTATTGTGCAGAAGAAACTAATGGCACAGACATCAGGCCCTGTGGCAGGAGGGCATGTGATGAGCAATAATTGGCCTGTGGGGCATTTGAGTGGACTTAATGGTTAGTGCCCCCAGACCTAGTGCCATTCCTGTAAAGTCTAATCTGCTGTCATTATGAACAGCGAGTGCTCACTTTGTCCTTGTGTCTCAGGCTTGTGATTTTTCTGCCTTCATGCAGGCAGAATGATGATTAGGTTTATGGTCTGTTTGCCTGTGCGCCATGGCTTAACTTGACAAACAGTCCCTGTATACCTAAGGGCACTTGTACACATCGGCCTCCATGCACTCGGATTAGATTCTCAGTTCCAGGAGACGATGAAGGACTTTATCGAATAATCAGTTAATTGAAAATATAGTCCCTTGAAAAATACATTTGTTTTTTTTCAGCACTGTCTGCTCTCACAGCAGAACCACATGTGACTTGCTACAAGCTTTAAAAAATTTTTAAGATTATATTAAGCTAAATGGGTCTAAGTAGATAGAGATGAAGACGAATAGAGAGAGGAGTGTTGCTGCTGAGGAGATGCTTAACTTCATGTGTTCGTGTTTTTGCTTGTTTTTTTCCACTGAACACATTTTGAGTTAGAATTTCCCTAAAGCTGTAGGTACACGGTAAGAGGAGTGATGATTATTTACCCCTTTAGGGGAATAATTTATAGATGAAAGAACTATACACAACTTGGACAGGTAAATGAAAGGAATTGTAGATACTGAATAGTGATGTGGACAGCTCAAAAAGGGACTTTGCGTGTCGCCGCCATGCTTGTTCACTTGTCAGTTTAGCCTTGGTTTCTCTTGCCACTACTGTACTCTCAGTTGGAGCGCCTACTTCTAGCCTCAAGTTATTACTCACGCCCTTCCTATTGTTTCCCTTAATGGAGCCAGAGACACAACTATAAATCAGTGGGCAGGATCTGGCCTGGACCCCTCCTATGAGTCAGTCTCTGCCCTCTGCTGGGAAAAGTTGGCGAGCTTGCAGTGTTCTTATGTAAATGCTGCTAAGTCGTATGCTTGCAAAGAAGCATGCAGAGCTCTGGTTATACAATGTGCATGTGGCAGCGTTTCACCCATCCATAACCATATTTTTTTCCGACGCAGGGCTGGTGCTGCTAATCGTTCCCTCGCTCTATTCTGTCCCAGATACTTGGAAGCCACGAGTAGCATCTGAAATTAAATTAATCAGGCAAACCCACAAGTCTCTACAGTAAGTGATGGTGTTGTGCATCAGCTTTCACAGTGACAAGTAGCTTTAACCGGGTAAATCCAACCAGTCAGAGTTTAAAATGTTATTTTTGTAGGCAGTTGCTGTGTTATTGTTGGCGTCATAAAGGAGAGCATGTGGTGAAACAGAAGCAGCCTCATAATATTCCAACGTCGCTTCTACACGTGGCGTGTAGATTTAGTTTATTGCACTGTGAATCAGCCCGGAGAACAGATAACTTGAACGTGTGGTCTGAATGAGAAAATGTAGGACAGCTGGGAGTGAGCATTAGAAAGTGGTGAAGTTCTGGACTCCTTCCGTCCAAATCGTGCCACATTCTGGGTCACAGTGTCTTCTTCCACTTCTCACACATAGAAATCTTTTTTTGTTTTTTTGACATTACATCATTCTCACCCTATATATTTAACATATATAGGTGTCATACAAATCCTTATTTTGTGTAGTTATTTTTAGAAGGCCGTGGTCCTCTCAGAAGATCCTCAATTACCCGTTCCTTCCCTCTTTTCCACGTCTTTCTCTTTTCCTCTGGTTGCTGTCTGGGTTTGGCTCCCATCTCCTCCGCACTGCTTCTCTCCTTTGTCTTTGCCCCTCAAGCGCTGTCAGCTCAGGGATTCTCTCTCAGTTCACTTCTTATTTAGGTTAGACGTATTCAAGTGTTATGGCTTCCTCCTTTGCTCAGCGATAGCATTTAAAGGCACAGTTTCCGACCCCACTGCCCAACCCATTTTACACTTGTTGGTTTGCCAGTAGATCATTAACCGGGGTGTTATCCACAGATATCTGTGCCAAGTTCTTCTTTTTTTTCTTTTTTTTGAGTTGCTAGTGTAGTTTGTGATATTATTTTTTCAGGTTATAGATAGTTGTAGACAGTGTCAGTTTGCACAAACTAGGCAGGGATTGAAGGGATGAAGTTCTCTTACCTGTGAAATGGTGACGATCCACCAATAGTACATGTGTTCCTCTGTGGCAACACTGTTACTGCATTGTTTGGGGTTGAGTGACTACAATATTAGATTTGTGAATGTGACTCTGCATCTGTTAGGAATCACATTCATATATGTATCGTGTGTGTGTGTGTATGCGTGTGCTTGCTACAGCGTGAATGGATGTGTGTGTTGTTTTGGTTTTTGGATTTGTGGCTTATCACACATCCCAGCTGTTCGAGAATGCATTGTTCTTTGCGCAGGCAGGATTAAGAGGCATTTCAAGGAAAAACAAAAGTCACACCAGAGCCGGGTGTTGAAAACAGACTTTTTTAAGCTGTAAGCAATACAGTGTATGTCAAGTGCTGTCAATTGAAGTCAAAATTTAAACAAAAATGGGTTCGCTTTAAATTTGACATTACACTGTCGTCAGGAGTGAGATTTCTCCAGGCTACCAGGACTCACAACCTACCAGGGCGTGTATTTGTCTAGTCCTCCAGGAATATTGAAGTGTGAGTGATGTCTGTCTGTTTGAGTATGGTTAACTGTAACTTGTGCTTTTTCTCTGTTGGCTTAGTAAACACACACACACTGAATAGAGTCCTGTTTCCTTTCCACATAAAAAACATTGGGAGTGTTATCAGTTATACGGTTATTTTAAACTTTAAAAATGACCTGTTTTTTTTGTTTTTTTTTTACTGGATTGGAGCCGTGATAGCCGTGATGATTTTTTTTTTGCACCAAATCTACACTAGCTTGAGACTAGCTGTGAACGACTGACAGTGGTGTGTGTGTGCGTGCGTGTGTGTGTGTGTGTGTGAGTGAGTGAGTGAGTGTGCAGGTGGCAAACAGACTGTGCGTTTGGCCCAGAGAGACGTTAGCGGCTCCCTCAGGCCTCGGACTGGGTGGGGCTCCTCCCTCTTGAGCAAAGTGGTGTGACCAGGAGGAGCATGGGAAGGAGAGACACCGGGAGCGAGCCAGTTTGTCTGTTTAAAAATTAAACTGTACACTAACTTTTGTATCTCTTCAGGTGAGAGAGGCTGCTCCGACAAAGGCTTCTGGATGCGGTGTCTCCCGCGGCTCAGGTGAAAGGTAAGCTGAGCTCTCACCCGGAGGCCCACTCTTTAATGTCTTAATAATGCAGCCGCTCACTTAAATTGGCTAGCTGGGTGTTTAGGCTTCATTTGATCGATCGGTTTGCAATGCAAGTCTATGGTTTCATTTGTGGACCTGTTTTCTCTCCGGCGTCAGTCTACTTTCATTATTTGACACAAATGTACGTTTTTACCCAGTGTTGCCAGGAGGGATAACTCACTTTCTGAACAGAACAGACAATTAGGGCATGTCTCTTATCTACTGTCTACATCTACTGTCTGTTTATGCCAGTTTTTTATTACATCACATACTTGCTTTCCGCATCTATTTGATCACAGCATCAGCTAAGCCAGAACGATTACATCTCTTCTACTTTAGTGACTTCTGCATTTCCATGTGAGCAATCGTGCCTCTGTGTAGCAAATTCAGGGCACAGTGGAGCACGCTGAAAGAAGAGAAACTGTTTTACAGAACTGAGATCAGCAGCTTACTGGGTGTGTCAGATTCATTTGGGTTAGAAGGGAGTAAATGTTTGGGGTTGCACAAGGACAGTTTGCTGCAGAGTGATACTTCAGAGAGATTTGCAAAGCCCTAAAACAGGCAGTTTGCCTGGAGTGCATGTTGATCTTTCATACAGCGGCACAGAAAGTGTAATGACTAGTTACTATTTGCGTTTTAGGCCTTCTATCCTTAGTAGACTGTGTATTCCTGTCTGAATGCTGGTTAGTTGTATAAACAGTGCAATCATCCGTTGGGCGTAAAGAAGATAGAAACCAGGTGTTGTTATTACGCTCTAGTTTAGCTGTACAAAACTGTAATAATAAGTTCATTTTGGTGTATGAGTTGGAAATTTTGCTTTTTTGCTTTTCAGTCTTAAGATAATAGCAGACAGTGCTTTGGAAGTTGTGAAATAAAAAGAAGACCACTTGCCCGCTCATAGCAGTCAGGAAGCGTTTGGATTCAGCCTTGCCCAAGCTGTTTATCTTGGCATGTGTTTGCAGCACGAAGACGTATGAGATTTAACAGCAAATTACACATTAACCAGGAAAAATGTCTAACCTGTACCCGGCAGCACACCCAGGCTACTCATGTCCATTTTATCCCTTCTACCATAAAAGCCACACGCACTCTCAGAACATCACAGTTACTGCAGATGCTGAGATAATAGTTGTAAATACTTTATAGTTTATGTTTTTGTCACCTGACCGACTAACTGCACAGTTCCTCATCTGTTCTCTGTTTCGCTAATAAAGTTGGGTATGTGGTATATAATGTACTGTCCACTGACCGGGCAAAGAAAGAAATTCATGTAATGTGTGTCAACAGAGAGGATGTCTTGATTTTTCTCTTCATCTATCACATCTGCCAAGACTCCAGACTAACTTTTTCCACTCTGGCCTTTAGCATTTCAGAAGCTCCAGCACAAAATTTAGGAGCACGACTCTTCTTGACAATCAACAAAACACAATAATTTTCCTTCCATCTCAGCTGTATCGCTGATAAGTGCTTAGGTGTTCTTACTGGAAGTTAAATAGTGCTTTTTCATCCATATGAAATGCCTGAGCCAGTGCTGTCAGAAAGGGTAGGTGTTTGCCTTTTTCAACACCAAATGACCTGTATATTTGCAAGGCACACTGCTGCACGTAGTTATAGAATTTAGGAGCACTGTCTACAAAAATGACTAAATGGTTGCAGTTTGGAGTGCTGCCAGTGATGAATCACTCTGGTTTTATTTTTTTCCCCAGTGAACCATAATAACAGTTTCAAGTTCATACTGTGATCATAATTTTGCACACGTGGGAAGTGCTGAAAGAAGAAAATGGTCATGTTCTATATTCAGTTTCCCCACTAACTCGACCTTAAACTTATTTTCACCTCTGTTTGATTAAATGGTAGACATAGTGGTGGGTCTGTCCATCACTTTGTCATACACATCTGTTCCTCTGCTTACAGTGACCAAATAACAGAGGAGACTTCATAACCTCCATTAGCTGCTAATTTAGTTTTAAAGAATGATTTAACTGGTCTTTAATGTGTTTTAACAGGATAAATAGAAATATGGACGTTGTTGTTGTTAATAGCATTCTTTCTTCCATATTCGGTCTTTCCCAAGATAATGATGCATTTATCAACATATTGCTTGATGTAGCATTTTAATGTATGTGTGTAAATGTATGATTTAAAGTGCAGTCAGAGGAATAGGATGGGAAGGCTTAGGGTTATGCACTATATTATTATTAACATATTTTACTTATTGTTATCCTGAAACAACTAAATCAGAAGAAGGAAAAGTAAATCCAGACTTCTGACTGTTTTTAAGGCAGAATAAATGAAACATCTGCATTGGGTATTGTAGAACTCTATTCAATGAGAATAAAGTAGCCAATAGTCTCTTTTGATCAGCAAGTGTCATTTACTGAGATCAGCACAGAGGGAGCTGCAGTCAGGCTTGAGTTTATTTGTTGTGTTTGCAATGGTTGGAGAGTGGCCTTATCCGTGTTTGTATTGGGTCTGACACTCTGTGTGTTAACAACATGGCCAAATCCCATCTCTACTTCCTATTGTGTGTGAAACTGCAAAATTGTAGCAAAAGAAAAGTGCTGCTATGGAAATATAGATCTCCATTTTATTAGAGTGGCAGAGATCGGAGCTTGGCTGGCCAAAAGAGAAATATGGTGGAGGGAAAGCCTCATTGATGTTGCAGCGTCTCTTGGCTCATGCCTGATCATAACACCTAACACTCTTTCCTTCTTGACAATGCACTTACGTTGTTACGTTTTCATGTGTCAGATTTACGGTCCCTCTCTTCCTCCGACCTATGCATGGGTACGAGCATCTCCTTTGCTGTCTGGCTGGAATAGTGTTGTCTGACTTGATTTGGGCCACTCTGCCTGTTTCCTCTTTTCACCAAATCAGGGCTGTGTTTGAACACCGGATTTTTGTTTTATTCAATGCACACACTGAACAGACACCGAAGGGACCGTGAGGAGAAATGAGCTAAATTTGACAAAAGTGTATTGGATCACAGTCACATCTTTTCAAAAGGTTCTGGGTTTGAACCTGACGCTGGACTGGGCCTATGTAGAGCTCTCTTGTTTTTTATCAAGATTTTCATCTGGGTTTACCACAGGTCATTCCGGCCATAGGTGTGAATGTGAGTATGAATGCGATCTGTCTCTGTATGTCATGTTTGTATGCCCTGTGATAGACTGTCACCCTGTCCAGGGTGTACCCCACCTCTTGCCCAATGTCAGCTGGGATTTGCACCCAAAAGCAATAAAGCCCCCACAACCCTTCAAAGGATAAGCAAGTATAGCTAATGACCCTTACTTATAAGTGGCATCCTTTCCATCCACCATATGATTAGCACTCGGGTTACAATAAGCCTGTGTGTCTCTCAGTGAAAGGCCTGGGAGCTGCTGACATCTTCTCTAAAAGTGTCCGTCTGTGTGGACTTGATGAAGGGACAGAAAGAGGCCAGGTGGTAGACAAGAAAGAGGGAGCTTGACAGGCTGTGGGAAGTGTTGATCTGTTGGCCTAAAGCTTAATTACCATTTTCTAATCGGCACAGGAGCACAGGAAGGGGATGAAGTGAGAATGTGGCAGAGCGATAAAGTCCACAGAGTTCACAGCACAAGACAGACGAGAGCAGAGCAGCCATGGCATCAATTGTGCAAATTTCACAAATAAGCTATATGCTAGTCTTTGGATTATTCATCAAAGTTATATTCTATGTATGTTGAGTCTAATGTACAGAATGGTAATAGTATACAAGTAGATCAGAGTATAAAACCTGTTTTGAATTTGACTCAACAGAAATTTGCAGATAACTCAACAAATCTGCTTCTCTAACTAGTTTTGCACTAATTCCTCATAAAGATGAAATGCTGGACAAGAATGAGCTGATTTCACATAGACAGGAGCATGAGTGGAGCACAGTGACTCTTCAGTCATTAGATCTATAGAAAAAGTCCCCCCTCATTACATTACGTGAATTTAGCTCATGGGCCAGACTGTGACACGACTATCAAGTGACTGCTTGGACAAAGAGCAGAACTTGTGCTTTTGGGCAGGTTGACCCAATTACTTCCCATCCAATGTTTTACAAATCATGAGCAAGTCTCGCTGTGGCAGCATCCATTCATCTCTGGTGTGAGAGCACCCAGCAGCCCAATACAGAGTCGACAGCCAACTTTTTTTTTGTTGTTGTTGTTTTTTTAAAGAGTTTCTCTTTTTTTCATCCTACATATGAGAAAATTGGAGTCCGGAGAGAAGCGATGTGAAGGTGGTTTGTTCTCTCTCTCAGAGAACCTCGCTGGGATGAGAGTTTGAAGGAGTATCTCAGTTTTATAGTGATGATTGTTGTGTGGATTAAATTAAGTATTTGCTTATTTTGCATAGTGCTAGAAACGCTAACATCTGAAATTTGCATCATGTAGTCACTATTCGTTCTTTTTTTGGTAGATAAACTCATACTGTAAACAAGGTTGGGCATTGTGATAGTCTAATACAAATAAAAATCATTTTACCTTTATCACACTCCTGTGTGTCTCCATTCTACAATATGTTGCCATTAAAAGTGTTGTTTTAGAAATGGCTGGCAACCTCAGTGTATAGGACCAAAGGTTACAGCTGAACAAGGCGTCTGATTTTATTTGCACAAATTGTACTTTTGACTGCAATGTGATCTAACTATTTAATTGAATCTTATTTGACTGCTTACGTTTTTGTAATCCAGGTTTATTTTCAGTACACCGACAACGCACAGAGAGCACAGACATCAGCTCTTCCCAGCCAGCAACATTCACCAGTGCTGTGTGTGCTAAATGTGCCAGTGTAGGTGTGTGATAGCTCAGACTCTGACTCATTTCAAAATTTACCAGGAGCCTTTTCTTATTTTTCCCTTCATCCTATGCTTTTTTCCCTCCAGATTGTTCATTCATAAAGTTGTGCAGCTTCAGCAAAGACCAGAGCCATTTGCTCAAGTTTAATACTTTACTTTTAGGAAGCTTTTTCACTGGTTTAGCTAGCAATGCAGTTTTCTGTTCATACCCACTGTGTTTTTATTCAGTTTTTTAAAATGCGCAGGCAGTGTTTGGGCTCACTTCCACCTCCGGGTCAGTGCAGCAGGTCTGTGTTGCTGAGCAGACAACAGCTAGATTTGCTTAAAGTAAACCAAATTAAATTTCATTTGAGAAAATATATTCACCACCATTTATTCTTCTTTAGCAGCTGGTTGTCGATGAAATGGTTTCAGGCTGAGGAGTCAATAACGAGCTTCTGCCCTCTGCCTCCCGCTGGGCTGCTCTTTTCTTCAGCATCATTAATTAAAGCATCATTTATCCGACACCTTGTCATTTACCATCCCTTGCTTAATGACCCTCCTTCTGTCCAGTCGGGATAGCCAGCCTCCATCTTCCTCCCAGCCTCTCACACCTCCTTTCTCTCTCCAGCAGACAGAAGTCACTCCCCTAAGGACCGCACATCGCCCAGCCCTTAGCCTGAGCTGGCTTAATCAGACACAGGCTCATTTTCTGCTCCTTTTTTATGTACCTATTTCTCTTTCCACGCAACCTCCACAGCTTATTATTTCCCCTCTTCGCCACAGAGGTTTTCAGCTCTATAAAAAGGCCTCGTCATGATGTAACAGGGCCTTTTTAAATCGCTGCAGAGACTCGAAGTGGAGCAAGAATCTCATTTGCATAGTCCTTATATATTATTCAAGGAGCAATGTGATAAGTAAAATTGGCTGATACATTGCTTTTTCATGCCTCGACTTCTTCAGCTTCGGGAGCGGAGATGCAGGACTGACATTTAGAGCTGAAGGGAAGGTAGATACGGCACGGTGTCACTTAGACAGATACTTCCACAAATAAACTGCTCTTTTGGCATATGAGTATAATAATGTGTGACCAAGACATATACTCTACTTTGATGTTTATGTAACCAATGTAAGGTTTTCTCATAGCGCTTATTCTTTTTTAGCAACTTCCTACTATGTTCTCAAGCAGATACATAGTGGAAACTGAGGGCAGCCTTTTTAATATAAAGGAAATTGCTGTTCACCCTTGCTTTTTCCTTGCCACAGTCTTGGATCGCTGAAGGGCTCTTGAAAATAAATTGGACAGGGAAAACCTGTCCCAATCAGATTCAGATTTTTTTTTATCAGCTTTGATGTTACCAGCCCACTTTCCTTAGTTAGTCATTATACCTTGAACTAGTTTTATCCTTTCTCCACTATTGTGTTCATAAACCACCGCTCTTCTGTTCTGTCTACCAAGTTATTGAAAAATACTTTAAGAGTGTGTGAGACAGCACAGACTCACAAATCATCAGAGGCAACACATCTTAATTATGATATTTGGTCTAATTCCCTCACTATTAGTGCTTTTATCGAGCTGATGTAGCTCTGCTGATGTTTCCGAGTATGTCAGTGAAAGACAGACAAACAGAAAATGAAAGCTACTTCACATGCTATTGGTATTTTTTTAATACAGCTTCATTGAAAAGAAAACTGTCAGCCTGTCAATCACATTCAGTCTTGTCACGTCACTGTTTTGGGCGATGTTGGCTCATGAGCAGGATGCCAGTTACAATTTACTCAACAGCCACGTCTCGCTGTTAAAAAGCATTTTCTGAGTGTTACATACAGAAGCTTAAATGTTCACAGAAACTAAAAATTAAACAGCATGCTCAAAAGTTAGCAGAGGAATATGCGCTTAAAGAAATGTGCAAAATCACTGGTGTGGTCTTTTGACAAGCACATTTTTGTAGGTTGTCGGATGTTTTTATAATGGTGTTTTTATTACCTCGGCGTCACTATTTACTGCAACCCTTAGCCTAGCCAGACCGGCCTAAGGCTGGTTCTCACGCACAGCCACCCCTGGCCTGAATCCAACAGTACAGACAGCCAGCTGGCTTCGTCTGTGTACCGGTCAGACGTGGCTCCGGTGTGTGGCATTGGTGAAGAGTAGAGGTTCCAGATTTATTGAGAGAGGGGAACACGAGTGCTTCATCAAAACAGTTCACTATAGCAGGGATATAAACTCTCAAAGTGACTAACACATATTTGTCCAACTTCATGGTCCAACACAAACATAATACAGATGAATTTCTAAAAAATATGATTGCTACTACATTGAGTATTGAGGTTGGTGTTATCTCTGCCAGCTCTTTTGCACTCTGCTGTTCTCGTGAGATATCAGACTGTGTGCAAAAGAGATATCTGATCGACAAGATACAAACACACACACACACAAGGCTGAAATCGAGATAGCTGAGGAGATCCTTTTTGATATGCAGAATTTGTTTTGGATGTGAACTTGTGTTTAGATGTACCCTGTCTCAGGCTCTGTTTTCAGATGCATGTTGGTTAATCTTTTGTATGCCTACTATTCACCCTCAGGCTGAACCAGACTCTGAGACCATTTCCCAGCCCCTTGTAGGGAAGCCTAGGTCTCACTTTCAGACTGTGTTTGCCTTGCTCTTGCCCTGACAGAAGCCTCTGTTCTCAAAGAGACTGACTGTGTGTGTATGGAGGGAGGTCAGATCTCCTCCCAGTCTAACCTAAGCCACAGGGAACAGAAGAGGCTCCCTGCCCAGTTGACGAAATCGCAGCCCCTCTACCTCCCCTCAACACTCAGGTCACAGCTGATAACCTCTGACAACTTTCCTGGAATAAATACAAGCTGAAATGCTCCATCAGTTGAGCGAGACCTTTGAAGGAAGTTAATAGATGGTAATAGAACAGCTACATGGTGTACAGCTGTCAGCACCACGGCATCGGGAAGGGGCATGCTGGGTAGAACAAGGTGGTGGAGATTTTGGTTGCAAAGGTGTAGTGAAGATTTACCCAGCTTATGGACCACCACAGTCCCCGCACAAAAGGGGTGGTGGATGGGGGTCCTATTTTGAGCAAGATCAAATGGGAAGTCTGGCTGGAAGGCATTTTCTCCATGTGAGTTCCTCAAAATATACCTGCAACCCCCGCAAGACTGAGAATAGAACAACTAAACCACACATCCTCCCACAGAGTGTCACAAAATTAGACTCCCGCGTCTCCTTTTTAAAAAGAGTAACAGTAGACCTAGTTCTGCTTCCTTCATGTCCTCTAAGAGACAGTTTTTGAGTTTTAATGTGTTTTTGTTTATTTCAATATTTAGTTTACTTTAGATACATTTTTAGATGTAAAAAATGTCAGCGTATAACATTTTCTAAAGCTGTTTCTTCCATTTCCTAGTGAGGACAACAGCTATATCTTGGTGGATCTGTGACCATCACTTATTTCTATTGCCTAAGCTTGATAAAGGTATTTCTTCATGAACATATGCGTTACTGGGTGGTTTTGTAAATGTCTTCACCTGAATTTTGAATTATTTTGCCTGTGATGTTAAAATGCAAATCGTGTTTGTTTTGTAGTTGCGTAATATATATTTTTATGCTTTATATGGAAATTGTGTTTGCACCTATAATTTTTTTCTACTAATTTTTATTAATAAGGGCTGCATTTGGAAAGAACTTAATTACCACCTGCGGAATTTTTTGATGTGGCAGTAGCTGAAAAATGTCTTTGCATGAATGATGAAGACAATTGAACAGGTGGATGTTGTGAGGATAAAGGCGCTGCCTGTGAGCAGTCCTGCTGCAGCAGCAGAAGAGGCAGTGGTTGAAATGCACTGCACGTGACTACATGGAGGAAGAAATGTCTCCCCGCTGTACCATGTGAAGGAAAAACAAGCGGCCTGTCTGCCACAGTATGTCTCAGTGTTCATTGTTGATACACATACTGTATTTGGCGACTGCCTATTGGTGTATATCTAGGTCATACGGCCATCCATTAGTCCTGTCGTCACTGGAGACGGGGGTTAACAGGGTTGGGGGTGCTGAGAGAGGACAGATGGAGTGATGGAAGGATGGAAGGAGTGTCTGGACTTAATCTGTGTCATTATATTAGCAACAGCTGGCTTGATGTGGGCTGTCAGTGTTGCAAGGCTCTCACTCTCACACACAAGCTGAGCACTTACTGCAGTAGGCGCACACACATCTGGGATGGGCACACTAAAGTGTGTGTGTTTCTTCATTTTGATTAGACATATTTATGTTGCATATCTGTGCAGAGACTGAATGTGTATCTACTTGCGTACTTGGGCCATTAGTTTCTGTTTAACCAGATGACTTCACCACGACATCTCCCAGTGAGCAAAGGGGTGGCAAATGAAAATGTAGCAAAGTGCATCAGTCAGCGCAGAGCTTGTTGAATTATTTATATCCCATGTAGCTTCTGGAAGTGCAGTAGCAAATGGCCACGAGTGAGCTGAGGATGTGTAACCAACCCTTCACAACCTTTCTCTTTCTTTAATTGCAGCACAGATAGAATAGCAATTGTTCTATCGACAGTGTCAGGCCAACACACTTTGTGCATTTTGTCTCCCCTCCTGTCTTCAGAGGAGACGCTATCAAGCTTTTTCAAACTTGATGTTGTTTATGCAATATGCAGTTTTTGTGGAGTCATGGTGAAAGATGTAGCTCAGGCAAACTGTGCCACTTCATGGTGATTATCACAAAATAGCCTTTAAAGCAGAAGTAAGAAATGTATTTAGAAATTACTTTTAGTCGTAGTTGTTGAAACTGTCTCAGCATCCTGTCAGTAGTATATGAGACATGTAATCTGAGAAAAAATCCTCCTCCTCTGGCTCCATGAGCTGCCTTTTTTTTTTTTTTAAAGTAACATATCTTTACTTTACTTTCTTTACTTGTCTCTTGCTCTGTTTGTTTGTGAGAGGGTTTTTGGTGTTTGGTTTTATGTTCTCTCTCAATTTTTTAAAGACATTTAAGTCAGGCTGGGTGTTTTTCATTACGGTGCAAGATTGCAAGATAATGGTAAAAGCAACAAATAACTGAAGGGAAGGGAAGTCATCAAATAAATATCTAGTCCTGTCTCATTTGACATATCCCCCTGAATTCATAATGAAATAGTGTGTGTGTGTGTGTGTGTGTGTGTGTGTGTGTGTGTGTGTGTGTGTGTGTGTGTGTGTGTGTGTGTGTGT
>JBAJHX010000081.1:17802185-17821369 GCA_037176925.1 Amniataba percoides | reverse complement strand
TGTGTGTGTGTGTGTGTGTGTGTGTGTGTGTGTGTGTGTGTGTGTGTGTGTGTGTGTGTGTGTGTGTGTGTCTGCAGAGACTTAGGGGGAAACGACAGCAGGGACAGAGGGCGCTGGGGCCAACATGAGTGCTAAATCAGGGAACTTAAACTCCATATGACATTTGCTGCTTTAAATAGCTGTAGTGTTGACAAATTGGGTGTCAGTGTATAATTTAGGATTACTGGATATTATTTATACCAAAACAAATGGCCTTCTTTTCAGTGGGAACTGAACTGGAAAACTTGTACACACTGAGTCGACCTCATTAGTCCGCGAGCTGACAAAACAAAGTTGCACTTTCCAGGAGTGGCACACACCCAGCCTGGTTACTCTGCATGATCACAGAGATGATGTGAGATATCTAAAAGTCTGAAAACACTCTCTGTTAACCCTCAGCCCCTTCTGCAGTGCTGCATTGACACAGCTGATCTTATCTCTTACTGCTAGTGTTTGTGAAACATTATTAGAAATCCAAGGCAGTGGCATTGTGTATCGCGTGATTGGCTATATTTGCATTGAAAATTAGGAACAGCAGAGAGAGCTGAAGACAGTGAAAACAACATGGTCTTAATGTTACCAGCAGAAATTACAAGGCATATGTCAAGAGTTTGGAAAAAGCTTCATTTTCTCCCACTGCTCACTGAGGCATGAATTCAGACTTTTCATGTTGGGATTGTTTTCAAAAAGTACGGTTTTGGCCAAGGTTACTGTCAGCTGCTTGCATCTAAACCGAGCCTTGTACGTCCCTGAGAGAGACTGAGATTTATGCTCGTTAGATCAGTCAAGCACATTAACAGTATACAGGTCAGAACATGTCGACATGTTCCCCTGCGCACACCTCCCTCTGTTTTCACTCCCTCCCTACGAATGATTACTAAAAACGAGCATGCCCCACGTGACAGCGGGACCAGTGCTTTCGCACCGACGAGGTAACTGCGGGTCAGATGCGTTTGTTGTTGTTGGCTTTTCCCCGTCCTCCTTCTCAAGTTCAAGGTCAGTGTGCGACAGGGGAATGTGTGTTATTGACTGGCCTGGTGCTGCTACGTCACGGTTATCTTTTCCACAAGATGTTCCTATCGCTGGGTAAATATTAGCCTCCCACCTGTGCAGCATGACTGTGTTTTTTTAAAAAAAAAAAAGTTAACGTTAGCTTAGCTTGGCGAACTTCAGGGAGTGTGAGAGTTTAGGCACGACTGCCTGTTGTGTTTTCAGTGTTATTAAAAGGTCAGTCAAGGGGTAGAATGGCTGCGTAGAATCTCTCTTTGGATAGGTTCTTTCATATTTGTCAGTATATATAAATCAGTTTCAGTTTTCCTAGCTTGTCCCAGCCGGTTCATAGAAGGTGAAGCGTCACTAGTGAATGCTTCATTTCCAGCTTATCTGAATTTATGAGGGCTGTGCTCGTATTGGTCCCTCTGATATATCTGCCTGTCCTTTGGCTGTTGATGTCTAGTTATGTTTCCTCTCACAGTGTCACCTTCTCTGATGCTCATGCTGCGTATTCTCTTACATTTGTAAAGGCCAACGCTGAACTCCTTCAACTCAGATGGCACAGCAGCCAAATGTTCAGATTTATATTTGGCCAAGAAATCACCTCGATTGTGTGACGTGTGCTCTTTTGTCTTGAATGTTATAATGCATGTCAGTTTTATAATAAAACCAGTAATATGGGTTAAAGTTTGACTTTGTTAGATAGACCCGATGTACTCAGAACGTAACTCAAAGTACAAAAGCTGGTGTTTGTGTTTGTGTTTGTGTGTGTGTGATCTGTGCACTCATGCACGTATGTTTGTGAGCAATGCGCACTAAATGCGACCTGCTCCTCCGTTGCTGCTTGGGTTGGCTGCTTCGAGAGGAGCAGTTTCCCCCTCTCCTTTGGCGCTACATCATGTTCATGTGTAATCCTTTCTTCAGTCTGCGGCAACAAGGCGGGCACTCACACACAGTCACGTACACACAAGCACACGCTCACACTTAACACTTACGTCATTCACCAAACGCCACACAAACACACTCTGGGAATGGCCCAGTCACACACATACACACATAACACAAACACATTAAGCATGCGTGGATTCCACACCCATGCTCAGTCTAGACTACGTAATATGCTCCTGCACACACACTCTTCCTCCCAACAAATCGGCCCTGCAGCTGCAAGAATCAGCTGTGATTGGCTTGTCCCTTCAGTCTGCCCACATCTGGACCCGCCTCGGGGGGCCTGCACTTTAAGTGGTATTAATTCTGTGTGTCTGTCCCGGTACAGTTTGGCAGCCCGTTGTGTTTACTGTTGTGTAATGCTAAAGCTTCAGGCTTTTTTTTCCATGCAGCCTGCGCCGCACTCAGCACTGTGCCACACATGCACACATGCACTGCAGCAATGGAAATCTATTTTTAGACTTGCCCCACAAGGAGAGATAAGGCTCCTTTTTTCTGGAAGAATAAATTTACCTTTTCACTCCCATATCTTCATCATGCATAGCTGCCTCCTTGAAAGGACAAAGGAGCAGAGGGCAGGAGGAAGAAATGCACAGACGAGATTGCGAGATCACAAATGAGAAGGCAGTCAGGAGGTTGAGAGAATGAGTCACAGAGGCAGGCAGGGTAGAAAACGGACGGAAGCAGGGAGTGGTGTGACAAGTACACGGATATGACTGCGCTTGTGTATTTTTAATGCATATATATATTTATATAGGGAGGGTACAGCTTGTTAACTGCCAAGACTCCTCCAGGATCACATGTGGTTTCCAATTATAGGTTTAATTCAAAATCAACCCACAGGATTTCTTTCAGTCACCTACCAGCATGTATACTTTGACATACTGCACTTGCACCAGTATAATCACAGCTGAATAATGTGGGAGAGTCTAAAGATGAATCAGTCTGTGAGAATGTTCTATGAATGAATTTTATGTAACACGCTGTTCTTGGATGTCGTAATTGAGGACTTGTGGGCGAGACTGCTCCGTAGGCTGGGAGTCAGAGGGTCTCGTCTACTCTGTGTTTGTGCAGTGAGAGAAAATGAATGGGATTATATTGATCTGAGCAGAGCACAGTGTGTCCGTCCAGACAGACCCAGGTGGTAACAGCTCCGCTCCATTAACCTTAGTGTTTCACCGTCAGCTCCGATTTGCTGTGATCAGCTCGCCACCCGTTTGAACGAACCACATGAGTGTAATGATCCGTCTGGAAACAGCCATGACCCTCAGCATTTGTTAATGACATGCTATTAATAGTTTGCAGCGTGTCAATAGTTATATAGAGCTCAATAGAGGAGAAAACAAGGCATTATAGAGAGGAGATATCATTAACGGCACACAGACTCAGAGGAGACTTAAAGTCTTAACATTTCTGTGTCTTTATGTGTCTCCCTTTTATGTGGGCATGATGGCTAGAAAATATGACTAATTCACTCTGTGCTGTTAGTTAACAACATCATTATGACAATATTATGCTGCAGAGCCACAGCTTGATCCTGCCCACATCTGCAGCCGCTGCATTTGCCACCTTTTGTTTGCTGAGATGTGCATAGCATGAGATGGGAGCCTTGTGGATAGCAATGAAACAAATGAGGAAGGAACATTTTTTTTGGCGGGGGTGGTGGTGGTGGTGGTGGTGGTGGGGGGGGGGATAGAGGATAGATGAGCAGTGGTTATGGTGGCAGGGATCCTCTTGGACAGTGGGTCTCTATGGACAGAGTCTGCACTATCTATCACATACTCTGACAGTGTGCAGTCTGCGCTGCTTGTCACTGCCACGCACAGTGCTATTATGTGGACAGGCTGACATGTCTGCTTACAGTAGGTCTTTGTTGGTGTTGGAGAGGAGAGACAGGGTGGGGGTGCCGGACAGACCAATAGATATACACAAGGAGAAGGAGTGAGGATGGAGTTCAAGAGCTCAACAAGTAGGATCATATTTAAAGGAAGAAGCGCTACTAAGAAAGGATATATCACTTCAAATTTTTTGCATCCTAATATTGGATGAGCATGGAAAAATCTGGAAAGCAACAGTTCGTTCTAATTACAGTTTTCTTTGTTCTGTTCCTCTGTTTCCTCCTTCCTTTCCCCTCCCTCCTTTATTCCTTCCGCCCTTCTGCGTCTCCTTCTCCCCCCCCCCACCCCTTTGCAGAGGACGAGCAGGTTGTCAGGATGAAGGAGGAGAATTTGTTCCATCGGAGGTTTTCTCTGTGCCCCAATGCCACCTCCCCACCCAAAATTGACCCCCGCACCCTCACCCGGAACTTGTCTTATGGAGGAGACAACGACCTCTACAACCTCAGCCCAGGTATAGAAGGCCAGGAGGTTCAAGCTGACGAATGAAATGTGAAAATGACAAAAGAAATGATGACATTTTCAGACATTTATGTTGATGATGATGATGATGTTGTTGATGAAGATGATGATGTTATGTATGGACTCTCTGTATGGTGTCTGTGAAATGATGGTGTGCTGTGCTATATTGTACTTATTCCATACAAATCAACCAACCTCAGCTGCTGCTTACTAGCTGCTTTTGGGGGCTGCCATGCTTTAATTGTCTGTCATGCAGATTTATTCACGGAGTTCATTTGTATGTGACTGTGTGTTGTGGGTTCCCACCAGGCAGTGAGACAGACAGGAACGGTCTCTCCATGCTGAGTAATGAACTTAGTCCTGCCCAATCACCAGGCAGCAAGGTAAGAACACAGCTCCTGATTGGGCAGCTGCTCAACAGCTCAATATAACCGACTCATTAGGTGAGCCTCATCATTAAAAGATTATTGTTTTTTTGTTTTTTTTATGATCACTTGCAGCGTTCACAACCTGAATTATCTTTTTAGACAATTAGACAAACCTACAGCTGTGTCATGAAATATACAAGTGTGCGATTTCTACATTGTTTCAAACATTCAGTGCATTTGAATATATATATATTTTTTTAAAGTAAATCAGCACTAACAAACCAAGAGTGGATGTTTTTTTAAGTCAGGCACCAGTGTAATGATGTCATATAAAAACTGTGGGATTTTATATGTCAGGGCCATGGTGGGAACTGTGTCTTTAGCACCACAAGCCATTTATTTGGCAATCCAGGCCTTGTATGGTCCCCGGTGCTGCCTTTCTCGCTTATGTGGCATTAGTCCGAACAATCTGTGTCCATTCTTAAATAATACTAATCAGGGGCGGCCGATAAATGTTTCCAGTGGCAACCAGGCAGTCTCATCTTGTCTTGTCTCCTCTCCTCTTGTCGCTTCGCCTCGTCCCCGCAGTATTGTCTATTTATATGTGGAATAGTTCACAGGCGCAGCTGCATCTCTGGCCTTTTGCCCTTACTCCCATCCTGAAAGCCCCTACGGGACAATAGGACACTGAGCACAGCATTAGCCTTGCATGTTTTTGTCTGTGCAGGGTTGTAGTAGTGTACTACGCTTTAAGAATGGCTTATTTAACGTAGATCATAGATAAGACTAAACCCCTTGTGTGGGCTCACTAAATAATATTGTGAGTCACGTTGGTTTAGTGCATAAAGACCAAGTGGTTATGTAATTACATGTCACAGCAAAATCACAAATGGTACTTGCAGCTAATCTCTACTTGCTGATCAAAAGAGACCATCAAACAGTCTGTGCCCTTTGCTGTTCAACACAGGAAGTCAGTGGGTTTGTGGTCACAACACCAGCAGCAGGCAGTCAGCTAAACTGCCCAAAAGGGCCACCCTCCTGCTTCATATAGACTTGTGGCAGGTCAGATGTGCTATGTTGCAAAGGGAACAGTCAAACAATGTGGTGTGCATAATGTCAGCGAGTGAAGGGAGTTAACTCTTGTAGCAGCACATCACAAGAGCTGACCTTTACTGTTTGTTTCAATGGGATGCACTGTTATATTCTAAAATATGATCCCAGAGGTGTTTTTTAAAATGCTGTTGTCATTAGAAATTATTAATTATTTGCTAAGAGCCAGAACTTTATCTGTACTTTCCAGGCTAATAATTTTCATTGAAGTCTCAACAGCAGTTGTTATACTAAGTTAGTTTTAATCATGGTTAAAATCTTTCTTTGTGCTCTGAATATTTCCCTCCTGCAGTCTGAGTCCAGGATGTTTAATGGTGTGGAGAAGGATTGTCCCTCCCCCACAGAGAAGCTGGCCCGGAAGGAGTCTCTCAAGGTACACATCACTTCCCTGCATTGAGAAAGTAGTGAAAAATGTGGAGCCGTATCATGCAGCTGGATTCATCATACAGTTTTGATATGACTCAGCTCTTCAGTACCTCTGTCAGTGAAGGATCAGTGTTTGAGATTTAAATGAGCCATTTTTGAACATTTTAAATTATATTTTAAAACCCTTTCGTTTTTTTTTAAACAATCAATATTGAATCACATTAATAATGATCACAGACCACATTATGCTCAGGCACGTTTGCCAGCATTAGTTTGAGTCTGCCTCCACCTAGTGTTGGTCCTCTGACTGGTGAGACCGATGACTCATTCATATGTTATTGTTTGTTTCCTCTTTCACAGGTCCAAAAGCAGAATTACAGACAAGAAAAGAAACGGGCAGCTAAAGAACTGTTTAGCGCACTAAAGGATCCCAGTGTTGTCATCATGTCCAACTGGCTGAAGGTGAGGATGTTGTCTGTTAGACAGAGCTGCTACGATGACACCCAGAATAATTATATGTCTCTGCAGTCACACTGACAGCAAGCTATTCAGACTTTGTGTCCTCTGTCATTTACACATTTCAATAATTATCTTCCTAGTTGTAATTTGTGCATTTGCTGATACACACACTCAGTTTCACAGCGGAACAGTTCAGACTGTATCCATGTTTACTAAACACAAAGTTAACCTTTTTTGCACTTTGCATGCCAGTTCAGTAGTTTATTATTATGTGTAATCGTCCCTGAATGTTCTGTTACTAAATTTCCCTCCTGTCTAAACCCTTGGCCTCCTGTAGATCCGTGGCTCTTTAAAGAGTTGGACCAAGCTGTGGTGTGCCCTGAAGCCTGGAGTTCTTTTGATCTACAAGACCCCCAAAACGGACCACTGGGTGGGCACCATCCTGCTCAGCGCATGCAAGCTGATTGAGAGACCCTCCAAGAAAGACGGCTTCTGCTTCAAGCTCTACCACCCGCTGGACAAATCTATCTGGGCTGTCAAGGTCAGACATCTTCGTAGGCTCACTGGCATTTTTAGAAACCCAGTTCATCTCAGTGAGAGAGACCAACATCTAAATACAAGTTTGCTTAATACTAGGATTTTGTATTTTTTATATTTAGAAATGTCATTTCTCACTGTTTCTTGTTTTATTTAATCTTGTTTAAGAATCAAGAATTGGAAATTTGTCACTTTAGTGCCTCCTAGTGGTAATATAAGAAGACATTGCCTTGTGATGATATACGTCAGAATTAATGTGCAGTTACTAATTAGAAATTAATAGCCATGCATTAAATGGTCAAAATAACACTTAAGTTGTAAAAAAGACTGTTTCCAAGGGAGCTGTAGTTAATACTTGAGTTTTTAAAACAAATGGTTTAACCACATTTATGGAAAAATGCAAACAAAAGAAATTTAGTCTTTGATTATGTTTAATTTCAGGTCATTTTGTTGTGTGCATCAGTGCTCTTTTTTGGCAGTGTTTTTATTTTTATGTTTTATTTTCATTCGGGTTAATCTTTCAGCGATAATTATCCAGTTCAGTGTTCCATTATGCTGACGGCCCTTGAGAGAGCCATTTGTTTCTGTTGGTACAACATGACTAAAATGGCGTGAAGCGTGACTCACTGTCTCATCCATATGCTCAGGGTCCCAAAGGAGAGAATGTTGGCTCCATCACGCAGCCTCTACCCAGCAACTACCTGATCTTCAGAGCAGCATCCGAGTCCGACGGTGAGGCTCTTGTGTGTGTTTGTGTGTGTGTGTGCTTGGTTGCATGTTGCGCTTTCTGTCTGATGAGATGATTTTACGAGCTGAATTTATTGAAACTACACCTTCTCTTTTCTAAAATGTGCCTGTCTTTCCAGGCCGCTGCTGGATGGATGCCTTGGAGCTGGCTCTCAGCTGCTCCAGCCTCTACAAGCTGACAGCCAAAGCTGGGAGAGAAGCAGATATTAGCACGTCTTCAGAGTCCTCCCATATACTCCACCTGCTGCAGTCTACCGCACTCAGTGATGCAGATCTGCTCCAGTAAGTAAAGTAATTCTCATACATAAACTGAGAGACTGAGATATAATTTATGTCTAGCAGAATTTATTCACTGTTCCTGTTGGATTTTCCTGTAATCACAGTCCAAGTTGTTGCGCTTTCACCCAGGAAACTGTTGGCATTTGTTCCAAACACATATATGCTGTCTTATGTATGCTGTATGTGGTCAGTCTCTGTGATTTCTGGACATCACATCAAAAAAACAGCTGAAGAAACATGGACTCCCAGAGATATTCCTTGCTAAACTCAAAACACTGGGCCCCTCAATGCAATAAACAGATCCAGGACTCCATATTGTATTTTGAATTTATAATTAGACGGCTGCGTTAAAGAAAAATACACGTGTGCATTACTGTTTCTTGTTATCCTCTGATTGTAACACTGAATCTTACCAGTGTCTATCAGATACAAGTGCACATCATTGAGGCTGTCATACATACTTGAATATGAACAGTAATAGCAGCATGCTCAGACATCAACTTTATGTAATGCTGTGGCAACAACACACAAGACAGCAGCAGCAGAAAGGAAAAATAGTTGATCCTGAGCATTTTCATATTCAAGCCTTGATGCTAATGGTTGCCCAGTTGCCCTAGGCAACCGCTTTGATTCACTGTAGAACATTTTATTTATAGTCTTGTGGGCCATATCAAAAATCATGTTTCCTCTCGCCTGTGACATAGAATACAAACTTCAGTGGAAACTTTTAAAAACTTGAGACGAGAAACCACTCTGATAAACAGACAAATAATTAAAAAAATACACCTGACACTACACAACAGACTCCTAAATTCAAAATAGACGCACATCAAAATGACTTTCCAAGAGCACTAAACTACATTCTCAAATACAGAACGTTTCCAGTCTCATAGCCTCTTTCGAACAACTGCGACTGCCTCTAATCTTGTAGTCGTGTAGGAGGTAGCTACTACAGAGTGCTGCAGCAATGACATATTTCCATCACATTTTTTTAAGTATACATGCAAACACCAGTAGTAAAAAGCCAGCTACAGGATACAATCATTTGATTTTGCACGCTTATTTCTTCTACTAAAACCTTTCTTCTCTGTTTGACCTGATCTTGCTAGTGATTACAAGGTTAGTCAGTTAGAATAGTTTGATAAAGACTGTAAAGGGGGACTCTTGAGTAGATGAGTTTCAGTTTTCAGTATTACGAAGTATAATGTCCCAGAGAACCTCTGTAGTCTCGTGTATCCTCTTGCTAGCAACAACCTTTTTAAAGACACACAAGTGGCTTCAATCCACTTTCTGAGACGAGGAAATCAGACGTCAGAACATCAAACTTTTTGGTTTTCGAGCTCACTCCAAGAGCACTTTGTAGCCACTTTGCCTATTGTGGCTAATTTACCATAAAAACCACTCCCATTTGCAAATGGGAGTGCATGACTGTAGTTGCAAATCTAGGTGTTCATGTGTTTTCTCATGGAGAGACTAGGAAAACCTATATTATAAACTTTTTTTCTTTTTTGTTGGTGGTATGTCATTTTTCATTGTAATTACACAGCAGCAGTATGACGTTTTTTTCTCTTTTCCTGGAACAGTGTGAACGTTGTGAGTGATTTTGCCCTAATTTGAGTCTCATGTAATCCTTTCATTTTATTTTTTTCTTTCATTTGAACACTGGAGCCAGTAAACATCTATTGGTCATCTGTCCTTTTGCTGAGTGAATTAAATAGGACCTTGTTGGACTTCACTGAGCAGAATATTTATTATAAGTTGATCTTCAACAGCATTACATAAATTGCAGTGTTTTTTTTTAACTTGTCATATATTTTGCTGACATTTATAGAGTCTATAAAAGATATTCAAAACACAGCTTTATTTACCAAGTTTTGAATTGAAATATATATAAGAATAAATCGCAGCATTAAAAGTGACACTACTGGCAGGGAAACTGAATGTTTTCTTAGCAACCTCTCAGCAGATGCTTTTATTGTGCCCTCAAGCAAGGCAGGGAACACCATAAGGCAACCGTACAGGACTCTGAACATGTGACCAAGTGAATGTGATGAGGAGAATTACGGGGGAAACAAGCAATTTGGTTGTTTGTGTGTGTACATGCTCCAGTGTGACAGCCCATTAACCGCTGTGAAACAAGAACGCTGTAAAACTATAAAAACTATTAAGTGTCAGCTACACCAATGATAATATATGAGCTGATCCATCCAGGGTGTGGATGCAGTTTCTATTAATAGATCAGTATATATCAGATTCTACCCTGTTTTTTTATCTGCAATGATCAGAAAGATTTGACATCATAACGGCGGTTTGTTTTTTCTATATCCTTTAAATACATTAAAGGATACAGAAAAAGTAAAGTCGTTTTTCTCTTGAAAGCGTGCAGCGTTGTTCATGTTACTGTTTACATCCTACATCAGACATCCTTTATCCTCACCCCACCCCCCCTTCCCCTTACTCTCCCCTAACCTCCCCCAATGGCTGAACCCTCCCTCTGGCCATCTATCCCAGCTCTCCCTCCTCTCCTGCTACACTCCCAGCCAATCACAGCAGCTCGTACGGTCACGTGACCAACAGAGGAGCAGGAAGATGGAATAGAATGTTAACCAACACACCGCCCAGATAGAGACGGCAGCAACACAGGCACCGCGAGCCCGGACACACACACACAGACACACACACATATACACACACACAAACTGGCACACAGAAAGAAATATACCCATTCAGGAAGCAGGCGTGTCAAGAGTCGACAAAACAATACTGCAGCTTTGATAGTTGCCAGGTTAAAAACATTTGTGTGCACCCAGGAGAGGAGAGGAGAGGAGATAAGGACAGGCTGTGACTGTGTTTGGATTTACTGCTCACATCATCGCTGGGTGTTTTGATTTCTGAGGAAGAGTTTGCCTGTATGCTGGATGTCTTTGAGGTAAGGTAAGCTGCCTCAGTCCCAGGGCGTGTTTGGGTTAATAAATAACTATGTGTCGGTTAGCGATTCACACGGTGTGCAGAAATGTGATTCTTCTCGTCTGTCGAGCCCTCTGGCATTTTGAAAATTGAACTCCCTTCCATTGTTGTTTGGCAAATAAGCTGCTTCCTTGTTTTCTGGGATCATAATAAGGTTTCTGAATATGGTTTGTAAAGCATATGACACACTGCAATTATCTTCCACTGTCCTAATGTTTGTGTTTGTCAGGATCCCGAGTGTGGGGATCTGTGAAGTATCTGCTTTAAAACCTTTGAGTATGCAAATGATCCAAGATCTGCTTTCATTTCTGTGTCTGTCTGCTTGTGTGTCCCTTTGAATATGTGTGTGTGTGCACATGATTCACAGACTGTCTGAGTGTAAAATGGCTGTAGGACTGGAACCATGATGTTCCCTTTTAACTATCGATTTTCACTCCCTCCCC
The DNA here is from genome assembly GCA_037176925.1 of Amniataba percoides. Classification (NCBI taxonomy): domain Eukaryota; kingdom Metazoa; phylum Chordata; class Actinopteri; order Centrarchiformes; family Terapontidae; genus Amniataba; species Amniataba percoides. The sequence goes on along the minus strand of JBAJHX010000081.1, from coordinate 17,809,756 downwards.
AGCGTCTCTCTTCTCCTGTGTCATTCTCGCTTCTCCTTTCTTTGGCTATTTAGAAGCTGCTGCGTGACTTTCTTCACTCAGTTTCTGTCCATTTTCCACTTTGCTCTTGTAGTAAGTGCTGACACATCTGATGTCAGCATTTTGATTAGTCCGAGACTGGAAAATTCCAAATTGAGAAAGATGATGATAAATCGGTACAGGATGTGATTTGAATGAGTTCCCTCTCAACTTTGCATCTGCATACTTCATCCTGTTTGTGCCCGTCCCGATTCTAGCTGGTCACATTCAGATCGGGTGAAGGTGAGGTGGGAAATGAAAGAGGATGAGGATGAAGTGGTGGGGCCTGGTTGTCCCGGCAACCAGACATGTCTGATACACGAAGTACTCTAGACCCTGCAGGTCAGAGAGGTTTTTAGTGGATGGTCTCTAATACAGTGGGCTTACTCACGATAGTTGTGAGGATGACGAGGATCTGAGAGAACATCACAGATTCACATTCAGGGCCTATTCAGGGCCACGAAGGTTCATAGATTTTCATTTCTGTCTGCGCCATGTTTTAGCTTTTTGTAGACCTCCTGACTGGAGAGGCAATCATCAAAGCTTTGGCAGCACTGTAGGAAAACTGAGTGAGATGTTTGAAATGTCTTCTGGCATTGGTCATCTTGAGTCTCTAATTAAAACTTCCCCAAGCTTCCACACTCAATTGAATTATCTCTGGTAATGGCTGGCTGACATTATGAGAGCCTCATACGATACTGGTTAGAATCTATTAAGCTACAACCATAAGTCAAAGATCAGAGCACAAAGCTTTTTACCATGCGATTATCCTTTGTGTGTAACTCGTAACTTCATGAACAGAAAACATTTGTCTAAGCTTATTCGGCAACAGGACACGCAGTAGCGATAAAATGGTAGAATGTCACTTAATGTAGTTCTAACCTTGGTGCTCACTTCTCCTCTGTTCAGGTTAAATGACACTGTGCTGCTGGGCAGTCACCTCATGGAGCATGACGGGTTTTCAGACAAATCCGAGCGCGAGGCTCACGACGACTGGGACACGGCAGCTAATGAGAACGGTGGAAGGTTAACGGAGGAGAGCGACATGGACCAATCGGACGAGCTGTCCCCGGGGCCGCAGGCCACAGCCTATGTAGAGCAGAGCACAGAGGAGATGGCTGAGGTGAGGCGCTGTGTTTACGGTCACAATATTTATGTAGGGAGCTCGGCCTTGTTTTGTTTCAGTTACGGTGCTCTCAAAGCAGTTTTCTTTTTACCTTTTTTATGTTCAAAATGACAACTGAAAAATACATTTTCTTTTTCTTATATTCAGATATAGCCACCATAGTTCAGTTCACCAACTTCTTGTAACTTTACGGCACCCAGGTCTCAGACCAGAAAGCCTCTGCTAACCACTCCACATACACTAATGTCTATATGTTTTACTCAAGGCTGGAGAGGCGTCCCAGGTGGAGACTGTATCGGAGGAGAACAAGGGTCTGATTTGGGGCCTGCTGAAGCAGCTGCGGCCGGGCATGGACCTGTCCAAGGTGGTGCTGCCCACCTTCATCCTGGAGCCACGCTCTTTCCTTGACAAGTTGTCCGACTACTATTACCACGCCGATTTGCTCTCACAGTCAGTAACTTAAAACCACTATACTTTTTATACATGTCCACATGAGTGTGCATATTTTACTATTTTTATTCAAGGTCAAGTGAAGATTTGACCGTAGACCAGTTATTATCAGCTTGCCTTGTCATGATTGTGTCCCCTGCACCATCTTTCCTGCCACAGAGCTGCACTGGAGGAGAGCGCGTACGGTCGGATGAAGCAGGTGTTGAGATGGTACTTGTCTGGCTTCTACAAGAAGCCTAAGGTAAGATTTGTTTACTACTATACCAGGTGGGTCATTGTTATAATGGCTCAAGTACAGGAGAGTTCTCATTATGAGATGCATTAACTGTTAATGAGGAAAGGTAGCTATACTGTATCAGCCTCTCCTCAAAGTATTGTTACTTTACATACAATAAGGTAGTGCACAAGTACATACGTTTTTTCAAATGAATAAATTAGTATTATTAGATAAATACAGAAAGGCTAAACAAATATAGAAAAACCATCTTTCATATTCATATGTTCATATGTTTCAGTCTCAAATATCAGCAATTTGGATTCAGCTGTTTGGTGACTGCCAGAGGCTTTCAGCTGAGTAACAGCTCTGTTAATGAGCATACCTCTGCTCACACTCTCCTGTCAAGCTCTTGGAAAAGGTCCTTTTTTTGGGAGCCCTGGAAGATTTTCTCTGAGCGTTAGCATTTTCCAGGCATCTCTTAACATTTAATTTTCTGGCTGTGTATTTCTTGGCTGCTGTGACAAATGACCCTGTCCTGTTTGGGGGAAAAAAAAAGGGAAAAGAAAGAAAAACGGCAGGAGACACTGGTTAGGAATTTATTTCCTCAGATGCAGCCAACATGAGCCAGCAGATAACGCCTGTAGATTAAACTGGGCTTGCTCAACACTTTTGGGGCTGACCAGGAGTCTCACTGGAGATGGATGGGGAGAAAGCTGACAACAGTCATTATTAGAACATCTTCAAGACGGTTGGCCTGCAGTGCTGTGTATTATTTCCTGCTGAACTGTTAAGTCCAAACAAGTGATTTTGAAATCTCAGGAGTGAAGCAAGTTTGCAATGTAATTGGTCCTCAGCATTGCTCCTTCAGTAAGTGTTAAGAAACTGTAATCTTGTCCAACTCAGACAAAAGACCATCCAACGATTTCCACATTTTACTTAAGAGAGAGCTCACAAGGTCACTGGGTGCTTGATAATAATGCTGCTGTATGTGTTTGTGTTTTTCAGGGTCTGAAGAAGCCTTACAACCCAATCCTGGGGGAAACGTTTCGCTGCTGCTGGCTTCACCCTCAAACCGACAGCTGCTCTTTCTACATAGCTGAACAGGTTAAACCAGTCTCATTGCTAGAACATGTAAATGAACAGAACACTATTCATCCCTTGTGCGAAATATTCTGCACATTTCAGCAAAACACAGAGAGCATGCACTTGTGTAAGTGTAAGAAGAAGAAGATGATGTGTCAGAGGGTATGTAACACCTCCTTTTCTCACCCTCTTGTTTAAATCTCTCTATCTCTCTCCTCTGCCAGGTGTCCCACCATCCACCCATCTCTGCCTTTTATGTCTGCAATAGGAAGGATGGTTTTTCTATCAGTGGGAGCATCCTGGCCAAGTCCAAGTTCTACGGTACAATATATTATGTGTTTGTCACGGCTGAATACTCAACATAGACGACACGCATATTTAAAATCATGCATGGACAAAACAATGTGGTTTGATTGAGCTCTTGATCCCTTTGTCCCTGCATGTCTTCAGCCTCACTCAAGGCACGATAAACAGCTTGTCACCATAAGCTATATCTAGAATAAAATGGGCGCCTGTGTTCTTTTGATCAGTGCTTCTCTGTCTTTCTGCCTTGTAGGTAACTCTCTGTCGGCCATTCTGGATGGCAAAGCCAGGCTGCTGTTCCTGAGCAGGGGAGAAGAGTATGTCATCACCATGCCCTACGCTCACTGCAAAGGTAACTGATCTGCAGTAAATACTTATTACTGGCATAACAATTAATCTGTCCCTGTTGCTGTGTTAATGTTTCCAAAATCTCCTAATATTGTCTCTTTTTGGGACAAAACTACATCCAGAGGTTTTTATTGCCACACATTATTAGGAAACACCAAAGCAGGACAAAAGATCAATTTTGGTGTCAATATTGCTCTTAATGCTGCTATGTTGACAACAATCTAAATTGTCAGCTTTACTGTCCCTTTTAATACTGTTGGATCAGTTTTCCAGCTAATTACACGATTAGGATAAGATAAGTACACCACATTAGATTATTTGAATTTAAGTAAGTCAAAACAAGGACATGCACTGTCACAGACGTTAAGTATGCTACACTGACAGGACAGAAATGACAGGAGATTGGATGACTTTCAGGTTTTCAAAGACAGACTCTACGAGGCAGATGAGATATTTTGAAGACTTTATTTATTTATGTGCATCTAAATATACGATTGATCAAAGCTGTTAATAATTTAGAAAGTTAAAAGCTGAGTTCCATTTAGTAGGTGAAATTCAAAAGCATTTAGTCTACTTATCTGCAGCATACACCTCTCAGCAATCAAAGTTCGTAAATGGCAAACAAACCTCACCCAAGTTACTTGAGTTTGTTGCCAAGCTGCACATTGTCACAGTTCAATTACCAAACACACCCACAACGCAGGGGGTTGACACAAGCTCATCTACCGTGGATACGATGAGATCTGTCCGTTTCACAAATCACAGGTGGGCTTTAACTCCTGCAGCCAATATGTCTGAGCTCCTGGAAATCAAATAGCCCCCTGCCCTGCTCTCAGCATGAACTCTCATGTGGCGCACAGCCAAAATAGAGATGGATGGAAACTAAGTCAGGTCAAATTTCTGTTCCTTCTGCAAATATAAGTGGGTATGTTGTAAATTATCATCTTTAGTCATACAATCCAGTCGAGGAGAGCTCTGTGAGACTCCCTAAATCCTAAATTATATTCCAAACTGTATGTTAATATGGTGAATACTATCTATCTTTGGCCTTTCAATATGAATTTACTTCTTACCTGCATTCTGTTCATTGATGTACTGCTGATCCGATGCTGTAATTCTGTACCTGTGCCTCCTGCAGGAATCCTCTATGGCACCATGACACTAGAGCTGGGCGGTAAGGTCACCATCGAGTGTGAGAAAACCAAATGTTTTACAGAGCTGGAGTTCAAACTCAAGGTAATTCATTTCTTTATTTGGCTTGACTAATCAGAATAATTGATAATTGTACACTCTGAGATAACGACAGTTTTAATAAAGGTGTGACATGTTCACCGCAGCCTTTCCTCGGAGGCTCCTGCTCTGTGAATCAGATCAGCGGGAAGATCTCTGTGGGCGACGAGCTGCTAGCCACTGTTGATGGACACTGGGTGAGAGCCTTCATCCAGCTTTATCCCCGAGGCAGCCAGTCTCCTTACTAATGTGTCAGCGTTCCTCCCTGCTTCTCAGTATTCAGTAGTTGTCTGAGTGTCTCCATTGAGTGTCTCCATTTTGTAATTAGAGGCTCAGGAGGTTTGATCGTGATCTTAGTCTTTTATTGTTTTGGAAATGAACAAAAAGTGTACATATTTTCCAGTGTTTTCACTTTTACCTCCATGTGAAAACAGGAAAAAAGAATTTCACAAAATACCACATCCTAAGATTTTTATTACATAATTTATTAACCTTGATAGCACTGTGTGATTAATTTACTTAATTTATTACTGAACATGTTGTTACATTTGTATTCAGGACAGCGAGGTGTTCATTCACGAGAAGCGCTCGGGCCAGCCGGAGACGTTGTGGAACCCGACGCCCGACATTCGCAGCAGCCGCCTTAAGAGACAAGTGGTCCAAATAGACCAGCAGGGAGAGTTTGAGTCTGAAAGGTAAACCACTCTTAACCCAGTTCAGCCGCGTTTGTCGATTATTCTTCATTTGAAGGTCGTGCATTGGAGGAAACAAATGTGAAAACGATTAGTCTTTGTCAGTGTGCGTTTTGCAGTTCAAACACAGTCATAGTTGATAACATTAATAATGGCAGCCGCTTAGGTGTGTCAGTACGTAATGTCAACATACCAACAGGCACACATCAATAAAAAGCACGCATTATTCATCTAATTAGATACGCCTGCACTTAAGAAGCTGTGTGAGGGATCAGACACTTTTATGCTCAAAATGTCTGTCCCATGTTCAAGCAGTGTAACTGTGCTCTTTGACAGACTGTGGCAGCATGTCACCAGAGCCATCATGGATCGAGACCAGGTCCGAGCCACCCAGGAGAAGTTTGTGCTGGAGGAAGCTCAGCGAAAGGAGGCCAGGGAGAGAGGAGACAAACCCTGGACCCCGCGGCTTTTCCATCAGGACCCCGTCACCTCTGAGTGGACCTACAGGCACATGGAGTATGAACACTCAAAACAAGCACATGTGTAGTCTTTTTAGTTTCTGCAAAGACTGAGCTATGGAGAGGAGTAAAAACATGGAACTAATAACCTGCTTAGATTTAAATGACTGCTTAGTATTATTATTATTATTATATTGTCCTGTTTGACAGCACGCAGCCGTGGGACGTTGAGCGCTGTCTGGTTCAGTTTGAGAAGGACGGAGTGATTCAGACGCATGAAAAAAGCCAGAGGCAGCACAATGGGCTCTCGTACAGCCACAGCTGGGCCAGCCAACAGAAGGTTAGTCAGACCAGCCACTCACCTCCAAACTAGAGCTGTATGTTTTTATATTATTGCTTGACATTGACGTTTAATCTGTCAGTCCAGACTGAACCTGATGTTTACATCCTCCAAAATCAGCGACAGGCAGGATCAGCCCCTTTTCCTTTCTAGCTTGCTATTCACTGCAGTTTGTTTTTTCAGCCATTAGTATGTTGTAGCAGCTTAAACAGTGAAGTTTGAAGGGCTCAAAGACTCTACTGCCTCCTTGCAGGCTGAGGTGAACGGAAAACACAGGAAGGCCAGCAGCCAGCCGTCCAGCTGTAGCCAGAACACAGAGAGCAGCAGCACTACACCTGAACCCACACACGAGTCCTCAGATAATGAAGGTGAGGCACACACGCACACACACACACACACACACTTAAAACCAGGAGAATCTCAAAATTCACTGTGTAAATGTTATTTTCTCTGACTTTCATGTGCCCAGCATTCTCAAACCAGTGTGCACGGTGCAATAAAGAGGTGAAGGACATCGCCCTGATAGAGGCCTCTATAACGTCAATACAGAAGACTCAGCAGGATATCCAGAGGTGAAAACATCACACATACTTACGCTCACACACGCATTTGTGGAGGAAATTGGGGTAGCATAATGTTTTTACATGGACTAATAAAACAGAATCGGTGCCTAAAGGCTGCCTGAACTATTAACAAAGCGCAAAAAGACGATCTATATAAGCCACATTCAAAAAGGTCTTTTTTTTATTGCTAATGGAGATTTAAACTTTTGAACAACATATTTGTTATTGACAGTTAAATGTATAAATATGAATAAATACATAACATCTGATCTAAAGGGAGGGATGAATTTTGTACGGTGATCAGCTCCAGTAGATATCATTTGTTAGAACTCATCCATTTTGGCACTGGGTATCAGTACCCAGCCCTCATGAAAAGACCTGAAATAACATAAAATAAAATAAAATAAATACAGAGTGAGGTTATTTTAAGATATTTATTAATGAGCAGAATTGGGAATTAACTCATATCGACTATGGGATGCACACAAAATGGGGTCTGTACATCTTTATTAGAAACATCTATAACCAGTGTTTGATTTAGAAATCTCTCTTTGAAAGATTTTTGTTGCTAACTGTGGTAATTTGACTTTTTTTAAACTAGGCTGTTGCTCAGCAGTCACTGACGCTGACCTCTCTCTCTCTCTCTCTCTCTCTCTCTCTCTCTCTCTCTCTCTCTCTCTCTCTCTCTCTCTCTCTCTCTCTCT
>JBAJHX010000081.1:17786449-17800441 GCA_037176925.1 Amniataba percoides | reverse complement strand
TGTGTGTGTGTGTGTGTGTGTGTGTGTGTGTGTGTGTGTGTGTGTGTGTGTGTGTGTGTGTGTGTGTGTATGTATGTATGTGTGTGTGTGTCTGTGTGAAGGAGCACAGGTGTGCGAGAAAGCCATTTTGGTTGTGCTATACAAAGCCAGGTCTGTGATCTTGGTTTTTACTGGTTTTAAACCCTTGAATTTCAGTCTCCATTTGCCAGTACTGATACACCCAACGGGGGAGAGAATCGGACAGCACAAGAAGGACGTCGACTCTTTGAATGCTTTTATTTACACCTTAATTTGTTTATTTTCCTGTTTTCTACTCTACTGCCATGTTATGGGAATTCTACATGCCAGATATTTTTGTCATATGGAACGAAACTACAGAACATGATGTTGCCCGACGTTTTCATTCATACCTGTTGCGTACTGTAGCACTACAGTAAAACATTTTAACCCTGACGACGCCTTTGCTTCTCATCAATGTCTTATTAAAAAATGTATCCACTGGTGGACAAACAATGAGAAACACTGTACAGAAGAAATCATCTCTTTGGTGGTCAAACATTCACCATTAGAGGGAGATGTTGTCCCGTCTGTAAACTGGGACTGTACAATCTGTGCTTCCCTTTACATAACACAGCAGCAGTTAAACTGAATGATCTTGCCGGTACAAATGAAAGAAAACATTGGAGTAGACAAAGCTGGAAAGCAGCTGAAGGTGACAATCCTTCCCTAAATACAACAAAGACGGTAGCCTACACACAAGGTTTAACGGCGGCGGTGGCAACGTTTCGTGAAAACTGTGAGAATTGAGATGAGAGGTTGACGCTGTGGATAAGCCACCTCACAGGCCTCAGAGTCAAACCACAGCAGGTGAAAATCTCTGTAGACGACACATGGATCAACATCTCTGCCACACACACAGATTTAAGCCTCAGTGAGGGTAACGGTATTGTAGGATAAGAGTCTCACAATGCCTCCAAAATGACGGATGATCACTCACACATCTGTTAATAAAGTGTCTTTATGTATGAAAAAACTAAAGATGATTAATTTTCTTATGTGTTCAAAATTCCTAAATTAGATTTTAGTAAAAAGAAGAACATTTATACATGAATTCAACGTAGATTCAGTGAAATAGAAATATTGTACTTTACAAAATAATGCTCTTAAAGAACTTTGTTCTATTTACCAAGTGTCACATTTACAATATCACAAATGTGTCTCAATTTATGATTTCTGTCATACAAAACCCCCTATTTAAACACAAAACCCCCCAAACATAACAATCAACTCCATTAACTGATTTCTGCAACCTTGCCTGTAGTAGTAGTAGTAGTATAGTTGTATGAAACTGACTAAATGTTTCGTGTCTCAGCTAGTGAAATGAAGTACACCCCTGCCAATAAATCTCAACAGGCCAAAACCTGAAAGTGTTACAAATGAAAGTAAATTAAATGTTTAGTAATTGGCAGATGACAGAGATAGATATCTTCGATAACGACGTTGCAAGTTTTGTCTTGAAAATCAGATAATGACACCTACGAGACGACATGCTAATATTTTATCAGGGAATATCAACTTGAAGGAGAAATGACATTTCTTGTGTTGCAACTGACAGCCTGTCGCTTCCCTCTGTTTCTGCAGAGACGGCGTGATTGACGGCACCGTAGAGTCTGGTTTCCGCCCGCTTCACAGAGAAGCCTCTGAAGTGTGATGAGGTGGATACCTGGCATATCAAAGTGTCAGGTCTATCCAAACAGAGATTAATCTGCTGAAGTGGAATGTGTTTGCGGTTTTCAGTGCTCGCTGTAGTTACCTGGAGCCTCTTGTGTGCGACTCGACCTGATCTGAACTCTCTTTCTGTCACTGGAAACACTCAGTTGTTTGAAACTGCCAACCGTCTATTGTTGCAAGGCCTATAATGCTACACCAGACAGCGGTACCCTGCTGCCATGTCACATTGTGCTGTACGTTTACCACCTCAAAAAAGTGAGGCTTTAGCACCAGAACAATCACATGACCGAATGACGTCCAGACATCCTGCTGAGAGAAACTAAAGCAAGACACTTGCTATAACACAGAGAGTGAACCCAAAGTGAACACATGGTGTCATCCCGGAGAGACGATTGAACCACTATGCCTCCAAACCAGCAACTCAACCTGTCTGCCATATCTCACTCCAATCTGAGCGAGATAGTCTCTTGTTTTCTTTTCTATTCTAAAAACGAGGAGCTGGCTGGGTGACTGGGGTGAGGAATGGGGTTGAAGCAGCAGCAGAGTGGGCAGTTTGGTAGCAGAGTAAAGATCAAGAGGTGATCTCCTCCCCCATTGCTTGCTTCTCCTCTCCAGTAAGCCGAATGTTTGAGTGGGTGCACACTGCACCATTGTGTCATCTGACTGTGCGTGTGGGTCCGACGGAAGGAGCTGCGGCCCAAATTAGGCCCGGAGAAGATCGAGCTCGTGTTTATTTTCCAGGCAGTGAGCAGTCCATCAAAGGAGGCTCCTCTCGGTGTGCGCGCCAGAGTTTGTAACAGCTTCCCTGCTCCGGATCCCTCTCTGTCACCGCGTGTGTCGGTGTGTGTTTACTTCTGCTGGCACAGGACGAGCGAAGGGTGTAAACTGGTCAAACAGCGGCCCACGTGCTGCCAACATCAACGAACACGCTGAGGGGAACGTTCAAACAGCACTGAGTCAGATGGAAGTGGAGGAACATGACCATATTCAACCACACTGAAAACATTTTTTTTATTTTCTCTAATGTTCACCTAAATGTTGCCCATACAAACACTTTTCTCATTACTGAAAATGTAAAGGAACAGCTTGACATTTTGAGAAAGAAGTTTGTTTCGGTCTCATGCTTAAAAATTAATTTGCTCAGCAGTTTGCCCAGAACTTTACAAAATCCATCTGAAATTTAAATGTAATGTTTTACATGTGTGGGGTTTTGATGAGGCTATTTCTTGGCGGGAGCAGATGCCAGATACTAAGAAGTTACTGAGCCTGGCCAGGTAATAGTCCAGACCCCTCATAAAACCACAAATTACCATTTAGCTTCAGTCCACATCAAACAAACAAGATATAATGTGTAAATTAGCGAGCTTCAAATTCAGATGCAGGCCTGAGAAAAGTAATTCACATTTCCATCTAAACAAAAAGGAAAATGCTTTTGAATGACAAATCACAAGTCAAATATGAACTTAAATGTTTTTCCATGATGGGCATAAATTGAATTCAGAAATCATTTTGAGGGGTGGTGAGTGATTTATTAATTTTTTTTTTTAGCTTTTATTCCTCCTCCATTCAACATCAGCAAGCCATACTTAGACACACTTAATCCTTTTCTCCTCTCTCTGTGATCCATGGCCTCCCCACCCTCTCCTCCCTGCTGTTCTCTCCTCAGGTAAGCGAGTGAGAGGCCAGCTGCGCCAAGGTGTGTCCTGCTTGTTTTGGCTGAAGCGCAGCGGGACCCTGCTCGGATGTTTGCTCCGCGGCTTCTCCTGAACAGGAGAGAGGGAGGCAGAGACGGGAGGGCTTGTCCGGACTTGCCTTTGAGATGGCAGAGGAGAGGATGGAGAGCTGAGGGAGGGAGTCTGGCAGGCTGATGCGCCCTGAGGCAGTGTGTGTCATGTTTCTATTTCTTTATGTGTGCTGCATGAGATTAAACGCTGTCAGGTTTAACTTCACCACTAAGGAAACCGGCGAATCACTGCTGGGAGCTCGATCCTGATATCTGAGCGAACTCCAACGGCCTTTCAACAGTCGGTGGAGAAGAAATACGTACAGCATCTCAAGTATAGCACTTTAATATTAAAGTGCTTGTGTTTGAGTGGTGCTTCAGTATGTCTCTTTTATGCTGCTTTAACAGCTGTCACTCAAAGTCCACTTACTTCTTCCAAAGCTTTTGGCCCTGACAAATGCTGTTCATCAGCCATTAAGCAAACGTTCCATTATTTCCTCATCACTGTTGGCTTTTATACAGTTCAAGTTCCCGGACAAAAGTATAACATTTTCACAACGTGATGATGTTGAGGAAGGCCACGTGGTGACTCCCTCTCTGTTCTGCTCTTCTAACAGCTTTCAGGGACAAGTGTTATACTTTTACTATTATTTCACAGCTTTTGATCACTTCTTCTTCCTCAGGACTAAAAATGTCATCTGATGAGAGTTTTTGATGTTTTTAAATACCATACTACTAATGCTAGTTAAGACTACAGCACTCTGAACCGTCCTCTGTGTTTGATGTCAAACCCTGATATGAGTCAGTGTGTGCAGATAGATCTGTCTGACTTTGTACCTTTCATTAGTATTTACTGCGCCTGACAATCTGTTTCCTTGAAGGGATAATGAAGCCAAACACAGACTTTTTTTTATTCCATCAAAAAAAAAACCTTGGCCTTTGATGATTCAAAGGATGAATCATTTTGTTTCACTATAAAAGTAAAACTCTTCAAGGCGAGTACTGATTTGTGAGGGTTGCTGCAGCGATGCCCTGCCTGTCTGTTGCCGTGCCAACCACCCACACCATGTGTTGTAATTGCAAAGAAAAAGGATGTGGGGTGGTCGTCTTGTGCAGACAGGTAGACGCGACTTGTTAAAGCACATCTTCTTCTTCTTTTTTTATCTCCCAGGATGCAACATTTTCCTCAGAACTTGATGTGAAAATTGTCAAAAGCAGCGAGGCGTGATTTTGAACTGTCTCTCAGTATCTTCTAACCTGATGGAATAACTTCCAGCAATCCATTACACAATCCTCAAATACAGTTATTACCACTTGTGCAGTGTAACGCTTTGATTTGTTGCCACGGCGATGGCCCTGCCTGCCTCTGGGGTTTCCATATTGGAGCTGCTGGTCTTGTCGAGTCTTGTCCCGGAGCCTGTCCCAGTTTAACGAGACAGACACACGCTCGCTTAGAGGGGATTTACCACCACACGCCCATCATCACCTCACTGTAACGTGAACGCGCCTGAGCAGACACAAAAAGAGAGGAATCCATCATTTTTATCATGTCCCTTAAGCATTTACGAAACATGATGTCAACAGACTAGTGACCTTTGACCTCTGCAGCATGTGGGCAATTCTGCCACCGCATGAGGATGTGTATTGTCTAAATATAGTCATGGCATCTATGTATGGAGCGCGGTTGCAGATTGTGTTTGATCCCGTCCTTTTGTATGATGGTTTACATGTTAAAAGCTACTGCTGACTGATCTCTGCTTCCTGCTTCCTGTCTGTGTCTCATTGTTACTGTAGGTCAGGAAAGTCCGATTGTTCTTCACGGACCCTCTGATCTGACATCCAAGTTATTTTTTCATGCCACTTTGTCCTTAAATTCTTTCATCTCTTCTGCCCCTCGTCTCCTCATTTCTGCTGTCTTCTTCTCCTCTTACTTCTCGTCCTCTCACTTCCATCGGTTGCTCAAACAGTTGCTTGTGATCTAATAAACAGGAGAGTGAAAGCTGTGACATGAGGTCACAGCTGGTGTATATATATATCTATATATGTGTGAGTGTGTGTGTGTGTGTGTGTGTGTTAGAAACCCTATACAGACGTTACACTTGCTACCAGGATCATTGTCGGCATTAACACGGGGATGTGACACGAGGCAGTTTGTTGCCAGGAGGTTGTTGCTTGTTGTTGTTTTTTGGAACAAACATGCTTGTGTCTCAGACTTGAACATTTAGGGACACCACGCCACAGCACAAACGCCTGAGAGAGCGACATCAAACTAAAGGAAATATATGGAAAACCACTAAACTTATTTGACTAAACAGAATTTCTTAGTAAGATCATAAAAAACTGAATCTGTTTCCACACACACACACACACAGTTTCACAGTGTGTATACCAGCTCACTATGGAAAGATAATAAATTGCATTGCACTTACACAAAGCACAGATAAGTACACACTGTACGTGCACCCTTCACATACTTTACAGTAGAAGCCTTTGTTGTAGCGGCCACATCCTCTGTGGTGAGATCCTGACCCTAGTTAGGGAGACAAAAAGTGTGTGTGAGAGTGTGTGTGTGTGCGCGGTCGTCCATGTGTATGCACACTGTATGCGGCCTGCCCACTCAGCTCTTCCATCCATAGGCCCAGATTCCAGCAGACCTCCCTGCTCGGGTGTTAGAGGGGGCGTTGGGGTTGGAGAGCAGACTTTGAAGGAGGCTCCAGTGACTCATTACCCAACAATCCACCCACCCTTCGTGTCCTCTACACACCACACCCCCACCCCCCCAAACATCTCCATCCTCGCCCCGGCCCTCTGTGTCCTCTGGCACAGACAGCGACACACAGCTCCCCACACACACACTGGCTGGTCGTTGAATGAAGAAAAGAGATTCTGTTTCAGTGGAACGGGGACTGTGTGGACCGAACCGCTGTGAAAGACTCCTCTGTGTGTGTGTGTGTGTGTGTGTGTGTGTGTGTGTGTGTGTGTAGATGTTGTCTATCACTCTGCATGCTGACATACATACATGCAGAGCTGCAGCACAATCTCATTTATGCTTTTTAATTTTTACAGGACCAAGTTTTATCAGACAAGATATCAGTTTTCATACTTAAATGCTCCAAACTTTCATGTATAAACCTGACATCCTAATCTCTGCCTCCATCTCTCCTGCTGGAGTCATTGCTTAATGTTTCCTTGGGGTTTGTGTAAACCTACACCACAAAGTCCTGTTCCCACAGCTCACACAGGCTGTACCCCCCACCTTTAGCTGGTGCAAACACACATCTGTGCACCTCATGGGGACAAAACCAGACATCTGCGCCCATGTTTTAGCAATCGGACCAGGAAATGTATATGTTTTTAACATACCACCGGGTGTCTGTATGCAGCGCGTTCATTAAAGATGACATCCACAGGAGATGACATCATCTGGTCTTCCTGTCTGGAGCGCAAAGAGCAAAATCATAGTTTCAAATGCGTACTGATTCACAAAACATTAAAATAATGTGCCTCCACATTCATGGGAAAATGTTTCCAATGAGCTGAAATGCAATGAAATGAGTATCAAATGTAATGTAACACTCCTGGCTCATAGGCTGTGCCCAGTTTTCAGACTTAATCAATGTGAAATGTGTAACAGCGTGGAGAACAAAAGGAGTCAGTGAGGCTGCTGTGCATTGCATGCAAGTCACATACTGTGATCTGCAGTACTTTTACAAACTACTTGGATGCTTTTTATCAAAACTGAAGCCAGTGTTAAATTTATGAGTGAAGAAAATAACTTAATAGAAAATAGAAAATAAACACCATTACACGTGATGCAAATTCTGTTTTATTTGCATGTATGTTACATGCATGATACATAACGATGGATCAGGCTCCAAATTTCTGCAGAGATAACAGATCCATACAGATGCGTAGTTGTTGAAAATGCCTATGTTTACATTGCTGAAGCGTGCTCGAGCTGAATTTTAAGCGTGCTGTCTAATGTGATTAATGCTGACCTCCAATACAGCCGTAGCCCATTTGGCAAAAGGTTGCCACTGTGCTTCAGTCTCGGGGCAGCGTGTGGACAGAGAGGACCATTGTGAGTTCCCCTTCTCCTTGGGAAAGACCCTTGAGCCATGACAAACAGGATTTCCTCTTATTTCAGGCTTTAGTCTCCCCATGTCCTTCCTCTAGAGGTTTATAAAGCAGCTACTTACAGCGCTGTAATGTCACATAAATTCAGCCTCCGGCAGCAGCAGGTTGGATTGGGCCACAGTGTCCTCTGACTGACCATTTTGTGTGACAGACGCTTTTCACACCAGACATTTTGACTTTGAACAGGCCTAACTGGTGATATAAAAGATGTCTCTGTTTCACTGAAGAGATCCAGTTCACTTTCTGGTGTTGAACATGCTGCCTTAATTGGTGATCACACACCACAGTGTGAGTCTGCAGAGAAAAAAGCTTAACTGTCCGCTGTTGATACTCGTCAGTGCTCATTAGTAATTATCAGCTGATTGCCGACTGGACCTGCATTTTAGTTCAAATCACAACATCAGTGTGCTTCATGGTGATTCTCACACTCTCACAAATGAATCGAAATGACTGACACCAAAGTTAATAGTTAAATAATCAAGTAGCAAAGAGGCTGCGTGCTGTGATGGAGGAAGATCACGCTCTGATCCTCCTCAGCTCTGCAGAGGATCTCACGTCTTCAGCTCACTGTGACCGTTCTGGATCACTCTGACCACTTTCACCAGTGTTTATCTTTAACTGCAGCAGCCGTTACAATAAGTAAAAACGTGGTTTATTACAACTGAATGCCATCAGTTTGTTTTATCATTCCACTCAAAATGCACAGCTCATGTTTGTTGGACCTACTTTTAGCCACAAAGCACTTTCAAGATGCAGGCATTTATTTTGGTGACTTCAATAAAACCGGCGTCATGATAAATGAAAGTTTTCCTTTAATAATAGTAAGAAAAAAAACCCATAAAATTGATAAAACTGGGTGTTGATGTGTGTTTCCTTTGTCTTCTTTGTCTCCAAATCCCTGCCCTTCATTCATCTGTCCATCCATTCATAGATCAACCCACACAGGCATCCAAGTCTCGGGTGACTGCTGAGAGATCACATCACCTCAGTGAAAGGTGTGCAGACTCGGAAACACAAGCCCACAGCCCGATCGGTGGCGATTAAACCCCTACTGCCGTTTCTACGAACAATGCGCCTCTGTCGTGTCCTATTTTGATTGATGGAGACATTTGTTGTTGGGTCAGTACCACGCTGCTGAAGTGATCAGGGAGCTGGAGCCAAGCGGCGAAACAATACATAGGACTGCTGGAATGCATTGTGTGAGAACCTGCACTCTTATAAAGGGACTTTCCAGCTTCCGCGGCCTGCTCCTTCTGGTCCTATCACACTGAGAAAGACGTTTTCAGATAGACAAATTCCCTGCAGTAACACTAACTATCAAGCAGAACGTAACGTTTTCCAAATGTTTCCCACAAAACTCTCTGAACAAAGGTGAATGATAGACAGCTAAAGTGCTTGCAAAGGTGATCTTTTTATTGTAAACCATGAATATAATTAATTTTCCATCTGAAGATAAATGAAAGCAAAGATTGACAGTAAAGTCACTGATGTTTGTGACTTCTTCCAAAGCAAATTTACTGCTCCTGTAAGCCTGACTGTCTACCTGCCATTCCTAACACACTGAAAATTTCAAATGTTACTTCACTTTATGACTCCGTGCTTAATTATGAATACTTCCTCAACAAATTATGAAATTACAGTTAATGCTGATGTATTTCTGAGGAACAGCGTTTGGTGCCAAATAAACTAAGAAGTGCTCTCATCAGGTTTTCTGCTTCCTTTGTAATATCAGCTATTCGATTCCTTTGCTCGTGTCACGCCATTTCCTGACAGCAAAGGCAGAGAAATCATTTAGCTGGCTGTTTGTGCAGGGTGCTGCGTCCCTGATGAATTGCCAGTTGATTGGATTGTGGCTGGCATGTTGTTGGCTTTGGTGTGGCTCAGGGGGAATTCCTGCACCCATTTCTCTCCTCTTGTGCAAACCCCTTGCAATATTCTCTGTGCTGGAATTTTTCCTCCCTCCCTTTATGTGCTCATTTATCTTTCTTTCTCTTTCACTTGCTTTCCTCTTGTGTGATATCTAGCGCTGAGCTAATTTCCTCTCGCCCTGATAACGGCTCTGGACCCGGGGTCATCATTACAGGTTATTACAGCCATTCATTTCACCTTCCGCTCCACGTCGGGGCAAAGTTGCTCGGGAGTGTGGTGTAACCGTGTAACTCATGTGAGTGATGATCGGCTGCTGTGGAGCTGTTAAGCGGCACCTTGAAGACGTGACACTGCTATCGCGTAGTGGAACCAGCACTTTGCCCCAGAATATAAAATCATCAATGAACTACAGATTGTATCACAGCCTAACTATACTGCATATAATGAACAAGGAATGTAGAGAAAATGGGGAAGTAATGAAACAATAATCATTCCTGCTTTTCTCCGGACTTGGCACCAGCTGCATGATTGAGATGAAAAATCTGCAGAGATGGTCAAAGCAGATGTTTGCATGAAAACATAACAAAGTTGACGATTTTAAGTTCTGTCTTGCATGAGACTTCCAAGTTGCAAACTTTAATGTTATTGTAATCTGTTCTCGGTCATCTCTTCACACACCCACTCAGGCAGGTGTTCGTAACTAAACCCCCCCTCAGGAGCCCATTTACAGTAGACAGTGATCAGACTCCTGAAGCCCAGCTGCTCTGCTCCACTGCTTGCAGCCCCATCGTGTGATCTACGCCCCCCCCCCGTTACAGACAGCTTAAAGGATTGCTTCACCAACATGAAATCAGTCGCCTCGCACGTAGCTGTGGTTTTATTTGTCCAGGTTTTGGGAATATTGTCTCTTAGACTCCAAAACATGAGAGATTTGAACGTGAGAAGCAGCATTTCTTTGCTGTTTGCTGGTGATAATCCACAGCAGTCACTGTCAGCTTTCAACAGGAATATTTTTTGGTAGAGAGTATATGTAATAAAACCTGTTGAGATTAAGGTCTGTGGATTATCTGATGAGTAACAGGGACATTGTTTGTGGAAAGAGATGTTTCTGTTGACCTTTTCAGCCGGCATTGCTGTCCCCTCAGAGCTGCACTCGCTTTTCAGCTCGCCACAGTCCAGACTGTAATATCTCGAGAGTTATTGGATTGGTCGGCACAAAGGTTTGTGCGGTCATTAATCATCTCCAGAGAATGAGTCCTGAAAACTTTGGTGATCCAACATTGGGTCCGATTTCTCTTTTATCCACTATAATATCTGTCAGATACACTGGTACAACATTTTGCACAGATTTTCATGATCACGAGAGAATGAATCCTAATGACTTAGGGAATCCTGATTTATTTTTTCTTGAGTTTTATCATTTTGAGTGAAATAACTGATTATATTGGATTAAATTTCCTTTAAATCCACCTCACACGTTCACATTAAGCTTTAGGATAAACTGACTCTTCCTCTAGGGTGATCATCCCATTAAAACACACACGCTACATTCAAATGTTGCACATTTCCGATCTTGTGCCTGTGAAACGTCAGCATGTTGACACTGTCACTGAGAGCATGTTAGCATTTAACTGAAACTGACAGTTTCACAGGGCAGCTAGCATGGCTGGAGATTCTTCGTCTTGTGAAAACATCAGATAAAAGCTGAGATCTGAAGTCATCAAGAACCTCACTGAAGTCAAAGTCTGAAGTTTGATGTTCACTCCGTGTGACACCCATCTTTGCGTCGCCTTCAGGCCACAGAGTGCACGTGGAGCTCTTGGCCCGTCCGCCCCCTCGCTGCCTTGTAGACATTCCTGACAGCGTCTCCTCTCTCTGTCTGAGGCCTCTCTCCGGACAGCTGGGCCTTCAGCAACATGATCCCCGCTCAGCAGTGCAGCCCCTGCCGACGCTTTGTGCAGATATACAGCGTGTGTGTGTGTGTGGTTGTGTATATTCAGTACGCACGCATGTCTTAGATATGAGAGGTGTCACATTCATGAGATTCTCACTGAAAAACAGACCCACAAAGAGAGAGACTCTATATTTGGTTAAAATATCACCTTACTCTGACATGTGTTGACTTTGCTCGTTGTTGTGGATTTTTCTTCGTCTATATTTACGCAGTAGAGGATGTGGTCTGGACACAGAAAGCTATTAGGCCCCATCAAGGGAACGTCATACAAACAGACAACGACGAGTCACTGCTCTGCTGATGTTTTGGTGTCGCGATCCCCAAAAAAGTGTCGCAGAGTCCCACGATTCGCGTCAAGGGGTTTCGGGAAAGTCCCGACAAAACGTTCCCCCATAAATCCCTGCGATGCTCCTCAGTGCGGCGCCCCTGCCTCTGGAGGTTATTTGAGGTGCAAGTTTGTGACTGTGAGTGGGCAGATAGAGCTGAAGATGCGGATCCGTGACTCAGCAGCGAGAAATGGATGCCCAGTAAAAATACAAACACTGTCGTCATGGCTACAGACGATTAGGAGAATGACGCCTTTGTGGATAAGACGAGGGGGGATATTTGGCCAATTTATCCGCAAGAAGGGCCAGCTCTGGGAATCAGATGACCTTTACTTGGATGAAGGAATGATAAATGGGAAACAGCAGTGAACCGTGGAGAACTGGATTGTGGTCAAGCACGCAGATTGGTCCTTTGAGGTCCAAATTTTGACTCTTGAAACTTTCGGTTTTCCAGAAGAAACTCGGTGACTCCATATTGCCTCAGCCGTGGCCTGAGGGTGTGTGTCTGTCTCCGTATATGCTAAGGTATGTGCTCAGGTATGCACTCACCTGAGTCATGCGTCACAAAGAGAAATACCTACAGAGGTTCTTTCCAGTAAAACGAGCCCGTGAATAGCACTTTGCTGAGATAATCCCATTCCTCTGATGTAAAAAAAAAAAAAAAAGAAAAGAGAGAGAACAAATAAACATCAGCTACGCCACTTCCAGCTCTTTCAGACTGCTGCGGTTTGAAGCTCATTGGATAGACACATGACACAGATCTTGGAGGTTGTTAGTAATCAGACTTCATCAGGCCTTGCCTAACGTCCTGTTCGTCTCTGCTGTTTGGGTTTCAGGAGGTCTTTATTTACACCAAGCACTCGTGTTGTGTCCTGCTGGCGTCACATTGGGCTCTGATGGGAGGAGCGAACGAGGAAATGACCCCGCAGGTTGAAGTGAAACAAAGACGGAAGCTCCCACGTTACAGAGGCTTACAGGAAACAGCGTGCTGCCCTCATCCATTAATGGGAAGCTGCCGCGTGACGCATGCCTCAGGTAGGCCGTGAAGTGGTGCGGCACCAACGTGTCATAAAGCCGCACCTGAAGCGCTGTTCCTCTTCGAAATGCCTGGACAAGCTCTGTATGAGCTGTAAGGCCACGCAAAATAAGACTTTATGTGAAAATAAACCCATGATGACGGTCTGAATCACGCCTTTCTATATTTAGTCTGAGCCTCCCAGCTATGAAATTAACACCCTTTCTTTGCCCCAAAATGGATTAGTTAGATCTTCTTTAAAACTTTAAAGATTATTGATCACATTTACCACTTTTCACTGCTCAAACGACCACTTAATATCATTTCTGCTGCCTCTCAACATTTATTTAACGTATGGAGATGGCAGACTGAAGTGTGTGAGCTTTGCCATCAAGTGATAAGGGGGAGAAGAGAAGAGAAGAAATGCGATGCAAAAGCATTGAAAAAAAAAATTAATGGCCCTTCAAGTTTAGATTATTTTGCCAAACACATTGTTCCCAAGGTTGAAGAATTCTTAAAGATATAATCTTTAGGGTCAGTCTGTTAGGTCACTACCTACCATATGAGGTAACACAGTGGTGATTGAAAAGGAAAAATCTTGGAGATTATACCTTTAAATGTGCCCCTTGGAAGAACCAGCATGTCACAAGGTCCAGAATTTAAGAAAATAATGAGCTTGTACTTCCAAATGCGACCAACTGTATTAGTTTGATCATTTTTGTTGTATTCATGTGTTTCACTGCCATTAACTGCCAGCCAAAGCAGTGAATCGCTTCATTATAATTCTTTATCTTTGTCTGAAAAAAATAATCAGATATATGTGAAATATTGCCGTAGTTTTCTCCTGTGTAATTTTCATTCTGTCCTGTAATTTCCCACCTGGGAGAGCTCTGGTCTCCATAAAGTGCACCGCTCTGATGGACTGAGTCATTATTCATGTCGAGGCAAAACCACTCTGGAAGAGGACGACACAAAAGACTCATCTCTGCATTTTAGTTCCGATTAATGTTTAGAGAGGTTTTGTTTCTGCTGAGGAGGTGAGAGGAGATTTGTGTGGGAGAGCCGTGAGGTCTCTCCAGATGACGAAATGGAGCGAGACATGTATCTTCTGGCCGCCAACCTTCACCTCACAGCACCCTGCTCAGCTGTTACTCCACACACACACACACACACACACACACACACACACACACACACCGCCTCAGCACTATGTCTCATATGTCTCTGAACTCCCTCT
>JBAJHX010000081.1:17771968-17783635 GCA_037176925.1 Amniataba percoides | reverse complement strand
GTTAGTTTGAAACTTCTCCTGTCTGCTGGTGTCTCCGCTCTCATGTGTCTCTGTCTCTCACCGGACCCGGGTCAGGTCCAGGTTCAGGTTCAGGTTCAGGTCCAGGTTCGGGTCCAGGTTCGGGTCCGGGTTCAGGGCGCTCTCGCCAGGCGCCTCTCCTGCTGTCCGGGCGACGCGCTCTCGCCGTCCTGCCGCGTCTTAAAGTCCTGGATGGCCTTTCTGTTCTGGTAGTCGATCAGTGCCATCGTGATCACCGCGTTCCAGCAGTTCTCCTCCCCGGAACACCGGAAGTCGATCTCCTTGT
The DNA here is from genome assembly GCA_037176925.1 of Amniataba percoides. Taxonomy (NCBI): domain Eukaryota; kingdom Metazoa; phylum Chordata; class Actinopteri; order Centrarchiformes; family Terapontidae; genus Amniataba; species Amniataba percoides. The sequence goes on along the minus strand of JBAJHX010000081.1, from coordinate 17,783,331 downwards.
TGTCCGTGGTCACGATGGTGAAGTAGACGAACTTGCCGGTGCGCTCCACGCAGTCCACCTTCTTGATGGACTGCAGCTTCAGCTCTTTGCCCCGGCTGCGCTTGTGCGTGTCGGCGTAGAGGCTCAGGCTGTCCGCCGTCAGCACGCACGTCTTCCTCTTCCAGAACTGCAGCAGGTTGTCGCTCCTCTTCTCCAGCTCGCCCTCCTTCAGCACCTGGACCATCTCCTCCGCCGACATTTTCATGGTTCGTGGCGCGTCAGAGCCCGATCAAGGAGTCTCTCTGCGTGTGTGTGAGCTGTGTGAAATCCAGAGCGGCGTTGTGAATGAAGCGGAGGTGTCGCCGGGTTTTTATAGCGCGGCCCAGATCCTCCCCGGCTGACGTCAGCGGGGTCGGGAATGCATCAACAGTTGCCGGTGGAGTAATTCAAGGCAGCGTGGGCGGAAGCTGCGGTGCAGGAGGGGGGGAGGAAGTCCTAAGGTGGGCCTAATTACACCGCCAGCATGTTAATTACTAATCCACATCCTTCTGAGGAGATTAGTCTAAATATTTTCCCTTGCTAATAGAGTTAATTACCAGATGTGAGCATGCGTAAAAAAACAACCCTGGATGGTAAACTGTTAATCTTCATTAAAATTTCATGATAAAGTTTATGACTTTTTTTTTCCCCGTGACAGCCTGGTGGCTCATCACTGTGCCAAGGAGCAGTGGCGTCCTGCTGCCCTTTCAGGAGGTGCTTCAGACTAAACATCCCAGTGGTGTTTCACATAAACTCTGCCATCACCGTGGATGTCGAAGGGACGGAAATGCACCCAAGCAGTCCCCACGTGCACATTTTCATTCAGGCCTCACAGCAGCAGCACAAAAGGTTCAGAGAGCACCTGTAGCTCATTCCTCAACAAAGCACCAAAAACAGACAGAGAGCAAGCAGACAGGTGTTGAAAATTTTAAACTAAGAACACAGGAGTCTTAACCCTTAAACTTCAGCCTGTGATGACTCTTTCTGCTTCTCAGGTGTTGAAACTGTGAGTATATGCCAGGCATCTTCTAGTGATTCTGTTTAGTTATCAGCTGAATTTCATCATGATTTGCCTCGCTTTCACAATTATTATGAAATCGAGACTTGAGTCGGGTTGAGTATTCTTCAAGCTACAAAAAACCCTACAAAAATTGAATGGGTTGAGCGAACTCTCAGCACTTTGTTCCTTACATTCACCAACTCATCAAAGTCTTAGGAAAAGTCCTAGGAGCTCGTTTGTGTGTGTGTGTGTGTGTGTGTGTGTGTGTGAAGGTCTGAAGGGGTCTGGTAATAAAAAAACTAGAAATGTATGATTTTACATTGAGTGAAAGCACATGAGATTAATTGACAGTGAATTCTTAAATGTCCCACAATGTGTTTAAAGATAGAAACAAGACGGGAGAAGGTCATCTTTAATTCAGTCACGTGATCCTGATGCAACCTGAGTGAAGGAAAGTTGACGTTAAGAAATGAAAGTTATGCTGAATGAGTCAGATGACCTTTAATACTGCTGCATAGGCGTGTCCTCTGTGATGGCCTGATGTTAATAATGCATTCACAAATTAAAATATGAGATATTTCTCTCCTTTCGATGATGGTGGAGTAGTTGCTTTAAGAATAAAAAGCAGTGGCGGGATGTCGGTGATCCTGGTGTTGGGTGTAACCAGTAACCAGTAACCTCCCCCCCCGCCTCTGTGGATCAGCAGGAGGAGGTGGTAAGGAGGCAGATGTCATCGACTCTTCCCCTGCAGCCTTGTCACATCCTGCTGGGGAGATCATCACTCACGCAGACACAACCCTGACCCCAGTGTAAAGTTCAGAGACGCCGATCGGGGTGCGTCGCTTGTGTGCAAATGGCGAACGTGCACCAGGCACCCACTCCAGGCCCCTCACTATCAGTCTCCCCTCACAGACATTTTGGAAACATCTGCCCTCCGGTGTCCCTCAGGAAGTGAAATGTCACACACACACACACACACACAGACACCAGTTCCTAAGAGTCCTCCCGCACTTATGCAACATGACTGTGTGACCTCCTCACGGGAATTAAACTACTCTGCCCCTCCGAGAGTTAGAGAGAACCACAGGCACATTTAACTTCACACATCAACACTGCTACGATCGTACGGCACCGGAGCCCGCGGTAACCACGGCGAACCACTTTAAACAGTCTGCCAAGCAACCCCTGCATGGGCACTGACACCGGAGCAGGAAGTGGCTGCCGGTTTAATCCTCCGATCTCAAAGAAAGAGGAAACCACATGTGTGCTCTGAGTCAAACAGCGCGCCGGCTTCTGTTGACTGAAGAGGTGCACCACCACCCCTCCCTTTGTTTGAGGGGCTTTGACTTTGTTGCCTGGTAGTATGTGTATGTGTTTGTGTGTGTGTGTGTGAGATGTGTACATGTGTGCATGTGTAGGTTTTTGTTTGAGGGAGTACTGTGGTGGAGACTCGCAGACGTGCCCAGGCAGTGACTCAGCATGTGGTGGAGCTTGCTTGCCAAAGGAGGGCCAGGTGTGTGCGAGACAGAGTGTGTGTGTTTGCAACATGCGGATGAATATTGCATCCTTCCATTTGTGAAAGGATCCATTTATTTCTTCTGTAAAGAGGGCTGGAGAATAATGAATCATGCAGAACAATAGTGTTCATTTTAGCATGTGTTTCTGATGAAAGATCGAGGAAAAAGGCGATAAAAATGAAGGAAAAAATACAAACCAGACAACTAAACTACATCTTAAGAGGAAGTTCTGGGTGTCACGCTCACAGTGGCTATTACCAGTTATATATAAGAACAAATTTGATCCATATTTAGTCATTTTCCCCTCAGTTTTCTTTAAATACTGTGTTTTGTCACATCCCTTTAATAAGCTCCCCACACATCCTACACTGTAGACAGTGAGTGGTGACTGAGCTCTAAACTTCACAGACCACATAGTTTGACTGCTGAGTCGCAGCAGCAGCAGCAGAGCTCCGACGCGTCCCTGTTTTCCTCGTTTTTCCGGCTTGTGGGAAAGAACGACTATTTCTGGAGGGAGTCAGATGAGCGTGATGGATCTCACGAGGTGTGTTGTGACAACCACGGGTGGCAATCAGTGCCCTCCAGATCTCACTGTCTCTGCACAGACAAAACAAAAACCCCAGAGACAAAGAGAGAGAGAGGAAGTGAGATTATAGGTCATGATGATTTGATACAAAATGAACACATTAAGTGTGAGATACTGAGCTCAAGGCTAAAAGGAAGACCTATGTGTCTGTTGCTGCCTTCGCCGTGTTTACTCGAGTGTGATGGAGGTTTTGCAGCCACGGGCCTCTGGGTGTGACGAGACAGCAGGTGGAAGGACCAGAAAGGCCCACAATTAGGTAGTCGTGTCAGGACATGAAGCTGCTGAGTGTTTACTGTGTGTCACAGCACACTAAACACCTGAAACACAGAAGACGGCAACTCGTTGAACCCTGATGGAACATTTTGTTTAGGGTGAGAAGAAGAGATTACGTGTTAGAGATTAATATTGTATTTATACTGATTCAAGATTTGTTGAGTTACATAAAGCAGGGGCTCTAATAAAGACAAAGTTAATGCTCCTGTCTCTGAAAACATGCAACTATATGTATACACACACACACACACATTCATATATATGTGTATATATATACACACACACACACATTCATATATATGTGTATATATATATATATATATACACACACACACACACACACACACACACACACACACATATATATACACATATATGAAACACCTTTTATTTTATTTTTCTTAACTTGCGATATATATTTTTTGTCCAACTGACAGATGAATCAAATTCATAAGACTTCTGATTCTTATCATGTTTTGACAGACTGTTGCCTATCGTGTATGGCGTCATATTCCTGGCCCCCTGATGAGTGCAAGTCACTCACCTTTTACCTCGTCTTGCTCTGCTCCTTTGAGAAATACCTGTCTCTTTAGCTGCTAAATACTTCAGCGAGTCACTAACTTCATCTGTCTGCTGTTTGTTGCTGAGCAGGCAGTGTAACTACAGTGAGTATATTGGAGCTTTTTTCCTGGAAACAGCAGACTGAAAATGACGCCATGAGAGCAGTGAAAGCGAGGAGTGTGGTGACGATAATCTGTGGAGTCATTGTTTCGAGGGACCCTTTTCACACACAAGTAGTTATGTGACCCATTGTTAATGTAAAAAATGTCAATTATAGCTGCTTTAACCTCTGAATTGGTGTAAGAAAGATCTAGCGTCTTTGATGAAAGAGAGACCTGGATGGGACAGCAGCAATAAAGGTGTGGACTGTTAACTATTAACTTACCGTCACACCCAGCAGGCACACTGAGAACACACAGGAAACATGTTAAGTACTCTAATGTCCTGGTTCATGTTTGCCATAACCTCACATTGATAAAAAATAAAAGGCAATTACTGTAGAGTGCTAAGTGCTCAGATATGCTATGTATTTAACTTAAAACTTTATTTTTGAAGTTTATTGTAAACAGGTGCGTATATCTTTAGAAATCTGGCAGTCATTGATTATACCGGTTATGGGAGAAACAAGGCCCCAAAATTACATGGATTGGAAGCATCGCATTTAGATAAAAAGACATGCTTAACCTGGCCTTTGCATTTTTGTTCATTTCTGTGCAGGTGGATGAATCTTTTATTGTCATTATGCACGTCATGTCTATGTACGTTGCGTTAGCCTGCGAAGCCTCCATCAGACACTGAACTATACATAGTCTGCCTAACAATGGGGAGCAGTATGGATGAGCTGGCCGTGACGGGCCGCTGACAAGCACAGCAGAGCCTGCAGGTAACAGCTGCATACTATGACACGTTTACGACTTTGGCCTGCCGCTCACACACGCGCACACACACACACACACACACACACACACACACACACACACACACGCACACATCCTCTCCTGCTCTTCTGCTCTTTGGTGACATGCCCTTGTGATGAGACTCCGGAGCTATTTGAGGCATTGTTCTGATAAGCCCTGTGTGTGTGTGTCTGTGGCCACGCTGGCATTCAGCAGCGTGGGAAAAAGAACAAATGGCTGATGAGGGCAGCGCGCAGTCAAACACAATGCTGCGGGAGGAACCGGTGCACAACAATGACATGGCCGCTGTCGCACGCTCTCCGTGGATGGCCGATGTAAAGATGGCAGAGACTCAAGTCTTTATCATCAATCAGCCAGTTGTTATGGTCCCTTAACAAAAAATAGAAGCAATACAGGATTGTAAAACCCTAAATAACATGTACAGTTTGCATTTAAGTATCAAAATGACAAACTGTGTAAAATTCCCACTGTAAGTGTATTATATTGTGCCTGATATGGTTAAATTGAACTTGCCTGTGGGTAGTTTACTATAATTTTTTAAAATTCAGAATCATAAGCTGCAAAATAAAAAATAATTTCACCTGTTAGATAAATGCAGTGCAAAAAGAGTGATACTTATCTATATAATGCATTGACACTGGACTAGAAGCAGAAAGTGGAAATATTCAGCACCTACGTACATGTGAGTAAATATTCATTACTCTAGTATCTGTTCCCAGAATGCTGGTGGAGAAAACATTTCATAAATGTCATAAACAATATTTGCATATTAAATATGCACCTATTAAAGGCTCTAATTGTTGCATCCCTCTATCATTAACGCATACTTCAACGCCTGCGATAACTACCACCACTTCCTTCACACACACACACACACACACACCACAAGAGCCACAAGAGGAGTCTCAGGTGAGAGTTATGAGATGTGATCTAACGAGTCACGAGAAGAGGCTGGCGACTCATTTTTGCCAATTTGGCTCTGCAGAGAATGGCAGGTATGCAGGTCTGCAATCCTCCTCTCTGCCAAGAACGCGGCGTTCACCCTGCTGTCTGCATAGCTTCACTGCGGCTTATATGATAAACCTACAGTCTTTCCATAGAACCAAAATGAATCTGTGATGGGAGCCGGGCCAACCGGCTGAACTTTCAGGCCTGAGGGTTTAACCTCTATTTGGCCTGAGCCACTGAAAGGTTTTGCTTCACCAACAGTTTATTCATCATGTTGCACGGAAACAGCGTGGACTTGAGGTGCAACGCCAAGACAAGGCCTCGTTGTCAAATAATCCCCATAAAGCCAAGAGGGACTCTGGAAAGATGACGGATTAGTCAGGAAATTCTCCTGAATGTTTGCTCATTTGTACGGCAGTAATCCGGCAAGTCTGGATTCGACCAGGGGTCATCAATCAAAACCGAGACGTCACATTCCACCAATGATTACCTTGAATTACCTCTTACTTCCAGGAATTTGAAGACTTAACCAAAAGTATTGTGGTGGCTGCCAAGCATAAAAGTCTGGTTTTGTAGAATCATTTACCTTGACGTAAAGCTTAGCGTGGAGCAGCATGCAAAGTTTACAAATATTCAAACCAGCCTTGCCTCCATTTTTTTTTTGCGCCCACTTTTCTGTAACCAGATACCTGTTCCTAGAGTCCAGGTCTGACGGACGGCTTTTTCTTTGCTCAGGAGTCAGGCAGCTTGATTCAGGTTAAACTTGCCCCACCTACTTCCCTGTTCATTCACTGATTCATTCATAAATCCCGACAAAGGTGCGCTGCCCTGTCGCGGAGCTCTTGACTGGGCGTGACGCTTGCTTTCCCACACATACCAGGCGAAAAGGTGCACGGTGATAATGCAGCAAAGCCAATAAGATTAGCTCCATTACAGGGGCCATTGTTTATAGTAATGCTGAGCACACATGGATAAACAGAAAGGAACAAAGTGTGCCTGCCCGCCAAGCCACTTTAATGTCACAGATTGTGAAGGACGTTTTCTGTTTCATGTTTTTTCACAATGCAAAATGGACTTGGTACTGGGAGCCTTTTGAATGCCTCCTTTTTTTCATTTCTCCAACAACACCTTTAAGTGTTTCCTCAAATGTAGTTGTGGTGAGAGAGTGGGTTTGAGTCCACGCGTCTTTTGACACACACACACACACACTGCCAGTCAGGTAGACAGGTCGTGCTCCGGCTGGAGTGTGTGGACTGTGTTTCAGCCAGTGGCTGTCCAGACCTCTGCATATTTCCATCACTGGGAAAACTGGAGGGATTTGAAAGACTGTTGGCCAGAGACGATGTATAACATGTTGTGAAACCCACACTCAAGTGTTAGTCACGGCCTTGTTTGGTCTCCTTCATGAAGGAGTATCGCTCTCCCCAAGGACGCTGCCTTTCCTCGGGGGAGTCTTTCCCATGAGCCTCTGCAGTGTGTGGCTTGTCTTGTTTATGCACGGCAGGTGCTGTCAGGAGAGGTTACAGCTGAACCCCCCCCCCCCCTTATTACTCACTCATTCATTTAAAGATTTGATTTATTTCTACGCGGCATCGCTTCCCTCATGTTTTGCCTTCAGCTCTGTGTTTTGTCTGGTTAAAAAAGTGTTTCTAAAAGCAGTATTAGTATAAAGTTAGAGTTACATCCATGAAACAAGACTAAGAAACAACAATATGCAGATGCTTAACAAGTATGAATGTTGTTGCAGCTTGATTAAAAGTAAAGGGTTCACATGGACATCTGTGCCAAATGTAGAGGCAATTTATTTGGTTTGGAGATGTTTCAGTCTGAGGTGATGGACCGTCTGGCTGCCATCCATAGAGCTGTGTCACTAGCTGTGCTAAAAAAACAGAAGACAAGCAACTTCAGTTTTGTGTTTTATAACTGAAAAAGGGATCAAAACCTGTGAGTTCTTGTCTCCGTCAGTGACATTATCAGATTGAAGAGGTGAAGGGCTCCAGTTGGACTCGCTCAGTTCTGCACACCAACTCGCCATCCGCAGCATAAAGCCGCTCTCTATTCCCTTTTTTCCCTGGAACTCAATCGGGCTCACATCACTTCCGACTGGGAGACGACGACACAAAAGACCCCACACAAACCCGTTCACGCTCGCTCGCGTGGGCTCACGTACACGTGGAGGTTTTGCCAAAAGCACCTTGAGGCCAAGAGTGACGGTGGGTGCAGCTGCAGCTGGGAGGAGGGTCAGGAGAAGACTGCAGCCTTACACTTCTGCTGGACGAGGATGAGACGATGGCAGGAGGCATCATTTCGGGATAGTCCCGGCGGCCTGAATACTCGGCTTTGTTCTGCAGCTCTGGTCATGTGTGCCGCTCAGAGATCGTCCACCAAACCGATTTCTTTCAAAACTTGTTGAGACATGTTCTTCTTTTGAGTTCAGCTCCCCCATGCACACACACCCTCAACAAATCATCAAACAGCTGAGGAGTAGTGTGCAGAAGATAAAGCCTCACTGTCATTTTCATTCTCCCGTCTTTCAACAGCAGCAAATGAGCAGTCTTGACCTTTGTCTCTTGAGTCTTTGCACCTGGGTTTACTCCTGGGACTTCACCGTCTAAATGCTTTCTTTTTTCATGATGCAGACTGGAACTATTCTAACTTAATTTATCATTTTCTATTATCAATTTAAAATCCCTAGAATACCTTTTTAACTTCAGTTATCAAGTAAAGGTCATAAAACTATAATATTTTACTTTGAATTATAGTAAAGTACAAGTACCTGAAAATTGTTCTCGTGTACGGCACTTGTTAAAATCTGCTTTCCACTGGTCTGACTGTTGTGTTTAAAAAGCATCTGAGACTGAGGCTATAGATGGGCTTTGATGTCAACAATAATTCTCATTTAAAAACAAAGCTACAAAGAAACTAAATGAATGAATTTCTTTGTACCATGTTTTATATTAGATATTTTAGATATATTAGATATTTTCTTAAACACCTTGTTTTGCATATGTCCACTTAATAATAATACTTAATAATGCTAGTCTGTAATTTTGGCACAATAGGGGTATAAATCAGTTGACGCACCTTCTATATCAAATCTGTAAGCAGGCAAGTGTATCAGGCCCACACCGCTGTGCAGTTCCACTTCCCTGGCCGTGTTACTGAAAGCACAGAGACGAGTGCTAAGACACAATTGGACTCCTTGTTACAGTGAGGCAATCCTCAAACCCCCACACAGCAGCCTCAGGATGAATAGTGTCTTGTTCGCGAGTCTGTCGAGCAAAATCCCCAAAATTACAGAGAGACACTGGAGAGAGATATTTCAGTTTGTGGTTTGTCTGCGGAGGACCAGAGGATCAGAATTCACTGGCTGCCTACTCACTCCCTCCAAACATCAAAACCACTCACACATTTTTTATTAGAAAACATCATTATGGATGAAGTGTTGACAGAGACTTGGCCCTAACCATGAACTCCATCTAATCCAGACTTCTGTTTCCTCACACTGTCACATGTTGTCACTTCTGTTCCCATGTTGAAAGTGTTGCCGGACGAGGGGACAGGATAAGAAAGCACCTGACGCTCAGTGCGCAGAGGAGAAACCTCGGTTGCTAGGATACCGTGTCGCCATCCTCCTCCAGAAACTTCAGACCACTCAGACACTATCTCCCACAATGCATCACAAGGGTCTCTCAGAGGAGCGCACACACTTTATCTGTCGGCAAGACGAGATTCCAGACATTCTGCTCGCCTTGCCTGAGGTTTGGCAGGCCGCGAGCACATTCCTCCAGCCTGGATACCATCACGCTGTCAAGAAGTCACTGTGGCGTTTGCGAGGAAAAAAAAAAAAAAAAGGTCAGTTCCTGCGCTCCAAGCTCTCTAATCATTTGCAAATCGTCACCTGATGCCCAATAGTGAAGTCAGTGTGTGAGTCTACTCTGCGTCCGGTCACATTGTGCTGTCGACAGCATGTGAACACACCCGGCGGCAGTTATCTGAGCATGTGATCTTTATACAGCAAGACAGATGTGATGTGTGAGACCAGTCTGATACTGAAGACCACCAACTTTGTCTTGTTTAATAAATCTTTTTCACTTAAGACATTTGAACACTAGGAAAAGCATAGGTGGAAACAATAAAAGATATGCAGTCAGAAAAAAAAAAAAAAAATTCTCAAGCACTTCAAATCTGAGTACTGGTGGTTTCCAACCAAAGTCCTCCAAGAGGTCAAAAATACTTGATAATACAGATATAAAATAAGACAGAATACACAAAAATATACAAGATATGGCTCAGCTACAACTCAAATACTCATTTTTTTATGCTTATCTTTAAATATATTCATCTTTTTTCAATTTGACTTTAAGAGGAAATCTCTGGGTGTGTTATAAGAATGGGAACAGCTGTAAATTACGAGTAAATCCACCAAACACACACTCATGCATAAAGGACAGACAACACAAAGAAACACATTTCCATGTCGCACAACTTTAATAGAATATTTTAACTAACTCTGTACAAATTGAAAAGAAATATTGCGCAAGTAACAAATTGTGAATAAGAACCAGTTAAGGCCATTGCTAGCTCACGGTCCAATGTGGTAGATTTGAAGATGTCGACCGTGGCTCTGAGAGATCTGTCCAACAAGTTCTACAATCGTTCTTTTTAAAAAGAGAGACAGGGTGGGTATTATTTTCGCTGTGACTGCTATCGCCGACCAGTCTTCGGTCAAAGGCGTCCAACCGAACGGCCAAGATCCAAGTGCAGTATATAAAATACATTGGCAACCTCTTAGTTTTCCACAGACATTCTACTGAATCAATAGACAATAACAGAAATATTTATATATTCTTAAACAACTTGAACGCTGAATTAGGTTACACTGTTAATGACAATTGGCAAACAATTTAATAAAAGAGGACGGTGTGTTTTGTCTTTCATTTTGGCCTGTAGGCAACAGAATTTGACCATCCTGCACAGTCCCATCGCTGACTTTAAGTGACATTTGTTAAGAACGACATACATAGGTTGTGGGTCCGCCTAAATCTGTCATCTTTTAGGGAGATTTTCACCAGGCTGGATGTGATGTTTGATCGAGGGAAACCAACAAGCTGTAGGTTCTTATTGTCTCAGTTGACACAAGTTCAAAGAGCATTTCAGGGGTGATGGGGCAAACGGGGAAGAGCTTTATCTGACAGTTTTGAGGTACAACCGGAAAACCTGTCTCATGACCTGTATTAGTGTTACATGTCCACTCGAGTGCTCCGTTTAAATGCTTGTTAAGCCCAATCCAGATGGGCGGAAGTGAGCAGTATTAACGCATAACACAATTCTTCAAATGTTCGAAATTCATTTAGATAATAATTAACAAAAACATGACTTGGCAGTATTCACGTTTTGTTTGACCTGCTAAGCCCAAATAAGATTTGAGCCAAAGAGAGTGAGCCTATCCCATAATGCACCACTTCATACAGCTGCATGACACCAGAATAAATAGTCCAATGACATGACAATGAACGTTAAAATAAAAAGAAAAAAAAAAG
>JBAJHX010000081.1:17731175-17771868 GCA_037176925.1 Amniataba percoides | reverse complement strand
TCATACAGCTGCATGACACCAGAATAAATAGTCCAATGACATGACAATGAACGTTAAAATAAAAAGAAAAAAAAAAGTGATACATCGTATGCATCAAAACACCATAACAAAAAGAAAAACACTGCAGCAACCCCAGTGAAAGATTAAGTCAAACTTGTTCAGCAGTTTCCTGGTAAACTTACATTTTTCTTGTTGGCATTAAAAAACCCTGAGTAACTGATTTATTTCCATGAAAACTAAAATTGGGATCTGTTCCTTTCCTATCTTTGTTTTTTCTCCTTATGATGATGTTCTGAGGTTCTTGGCAGTAGAAACCTACTCCACCTTACCAAAGAAGAAGACCGTCCCTATGTGATGCCATGGTATTTTTTAATTAGTCAAGTCACTTCCCGCTTTGAGTTTGAATAAAGCCAAATAAAAAGGGGTGAGATGGGCGCAAGACAAAAGAAAAAAGGAGTCATGCACATAGTAAAAACGCAGTTTGGTTTGCGTTCTATTGCGTTCAGATGAGAGTTCATAAAAGGGCGGAGCCTACAAGAGTAGGAGGACTTGCTGATTGGCTAAGAACTGATTTGACGCACAGCAGGTCTCCACCTCTCCTGATCACCACGGTTACTGCTGTTTGCATTCGGCAGGCTGGGGCTGTTCTTTCTGTGGGGAGCAGATGAAAAAAAAGAGAAAAGATTAGAATACAAGAAGGCAGGTGGCTCATGAAGCCACTGGGCGTTAACTAACAACTACAAGAGGCTGACTAGGAAGCAGACGCCAGAGAAAGAAAGCAACTTTTTCTGAACCGCTTTTGTTACAGCAATAGGAACAATGTTAGAAACCTGGGATGGGACTACAGGAGGAAAAACAAGTAGATGGAAAGAGCAAAGGTTGACAGGGAGAAAAGAGGCCGTCTACCCAAGATGTGAGTTGAGGGGTCCTTGGACTACCAGGAGAATCAAGGATGTAATGAAAGAGAGAGGCAGCCAGAATAATAAACCAAGGCTGAAGGACGAGACAGTGTATAATGCATGTAGGACGCCATCCTTATTTCTCCCTTACCTAGAAATGCATGGGGTGAGAATGATTGATTATGCCTGTAATGGAGGGGAATCCGGGGGAGGGAGAGATAACAATATGCACAAGTTTAATCGTCAAATTCAGAAATGACAAAGCGAGCACAGTGAAACATTGCCGGAGTTGGAGAACGAGCGTGCTGAATCCCTGAGGCAAAAATGATTAACGGACCAGCTGATAGCAGGTACCACGAGAGGAAAAGCTCGACACGCCGAGCTACTGAGGAAACTCGTTCGCAGACAAAGCAGTGTTGTTGGTCGCTCCTGATAAAACTGCTTACAGGCCACGTTACTCAGTGTGAGACTGGAATAGCTCATAATGGAGTCACAGTCAACTCAAATAAACCATCAGTCAGACAACACCACTAAATAAATGGCTCTTTCTTCGACTGTCATTACGTAATTATTTGTAGCCGAAGGTCTGAGCAAATCAGTGCGGAAGAAGAAAAATGTCTGGCCATTGTGCAGGATGCATTGCAAGTCTGCAGCTGGAAATGAAAAATAAAATTAAAATTAAAAATAAAAATAGTCAATGAACATGTTAAGAAATACATCGTCACTATCAGGGGTCTCTGATGAAAGTTTAGCTAGAACACTTTCTGTATATTTGTCATTTTGTAATTAAGTCGGAGCAATACTGACATTCTGCTTTTGTAAAATGTAAAAGCATGGGTTGTCTGTGTACAGTATATAAACATTAATTCACACTTTACACTTTCAATTTTGCCTTTTGCTATTTTTGTTTCCTATGATTTGATTCAATGAAAATATATTGGAAAGACGACTATGTGTTTTTTTATGTATGCGGTGTTAAGGAAACCCTCCCAGTAGTTTTTAAGAAGCTGCTCAGCTCACTGAGCTACTTGATTAGCACACTTATCGCTGCATGAATAAAAGCACTGACAGTGAAAAAATATATAAATGCAAACGCGTGAGGAACAGGTGCACAATCAGCAATCAAACTGGATAAAAACAGTCATGGATTCATACTGACCTTGGGGTCAAAGTCTCCCTCGTCATCGTCATCATCACCCTCCTCATCCTGCTCCTGAGAGACAAAGACAAGATGATTATAAGACATTCAAAAAACCCTTTTTTTATGTTTTTACAGGCTTTAGCTGTGGACTCAAATCGTGTGTGAACTGTGACGACCAACAAATTCACAGTGTGTAAATGAAAGTGACATTACTAACCTCTTCATCTCCTTCCTCCAGCTCCTCCTCTTCAAACTGTATTTGGAGAAACAAAATGGAAATGGAGAGTGAAAACACACCCACACGTGGTGCAACAGTCAAAACAAGATTAGGTTATGTGTCCTCAAAATATTTTTTTAGTGTGCAAACATCCCATCTTGTAACTTTCCCTGTGAGTGTAACTGTGTGAGTGTTAGTATATATATGTGTGTGTGTGTGTGTGTGAGTTTAGAGGAAGAACACTCACGCTCTCGTCATCTTCCAGAGCCTCTCCAGTGAAATACAGCACTGCTCTGGGAACTATTCTCTCACGGAAGAAATGACCAATCTCAAAGTCTGTGGCTAGAGTGAACTCAGAGTCTTCGTCCTGTAAAACAGGAACACAAAGGATCATTTTAATCCAGCTGAAAATCTTATTAAAAGTAACAGAACATCCAATAAAATGGGTGGCGATTTTATGAAAAATAAACTACGTTCTACTCACCATTTCTTCATCTGGTGAGGCTGTAAGGGAAAAGAACAGAAATAGGAATGAGCAACGCAGCACAATGTTTTACAGTGACTAGAGGAGGCAATTAAAAGATTTTAAAACAGCATAAGCACTTTAATGCTCTACCAATGCAGTCATTTCAGTAACCATAGGACCCTGACTTTCCCTAAATATGTGTATATTTTATTCTAACATTGTTATTTTCTTGCAATTACAAAACACGAGAGTTCTAAGTATTTCTACCTTGGATGGCCATAAGTCACATTGAACATAACATTATGACCATATATTTCATAATAGACAGCGTAGAATTTCAGTGTTTGAGACCTTTTCCCTCTCGTTCACTGTTGCCCACCAGCTTTTATTTCTAATTGATTAGAAGACAATAAAGAGTAGAGTAGTATAGTAGAAGACAGGAGAGTAAATCAAGATCTGAGTAATTGAAGAGAAGTAGAATATTAGAAAAAAATGTAAGGAAGACGGAGAATGAATGTCGCAGAGGCTGTAATCTACTTTCAGAGCCTTTATGGGTGTGAGTCTTATGAAAGACTCCTGGTCTCTTGAAAGTTCATCACACACTGGCTCTGACAGCGATTCAGATAATTCCCCCTCGTAAAAGAAGCTGTCTGGACATTTCCAATTCTGCATCTGCTGTCATTTCATCTGCTAATTGTTTATTGTTGACTGATGTTTATGATGTTTAATATTACCTATCCTTAAGATTAAATCTAATTTATTCTTAGACTTTATATTGATTATTGAAATTATATACAAATATAACCCTAACCCTGTATGAATGGCCAGAATGACTGCTATGGTAATTCCAGTATTATAAAGTTCTGGTATTTGGAGTGTTAAATCAGGGGTGTGTGATTCAACTGAACTCTGAAAGCCCATTTAAGGCAACAACCATGCTTGTCATTAGTGACATCACAAGACAAGGTCACATCATCCACAGAAAATGACAGGCCGTTAGGAAACAGCTGTGCTCCTCCACCCTGTTAACAAACTGACTAAAGGTGACATCACCCCTCCTCTTCAACAATACTGCGCTAAGAAGGGAAACACAAGATTCTGCACACTCTCTACGGTACGAATGTCATTACTTCATCGTGTACTTTAATGTAAAGGTCCACTATGATATGATCACCAGCAGGATTTCAAAAAGGTTCGATATGACTCATCATTTGTAATATGGTGACTGCTACTGCGTATGAACTAAATGACCTGGTGAGAGGGAGCTGAACATTGTCTTACAAGCATTACAGCAGATTTTCACAATGCAACAATTAAACTAGACCTGAAACTAAACTTGGGCAAAGTAACAGTGACTACAAAATCTTGCCCTCAGTTTATACCGCACAGCGATCCTTTCATTTGGTTGATCGGTACACATTTTTATCTATTCTCAAGTCTACTCAAAACATCATGTAAGAGACATGTTAACAAGTCAGACACAAAGGAGTCATTTTCATGATAGCGAGCACAATCATAGCTGAACCAAAACTGTATTCATGAGGCCAATATCAACATTTCAGTTTTTGTTTTGTAAATCAGCAAAATCATTGGGTGTGTGATTTATTTACATAAACATTAGAGACTACAGGACAAATTAGAGACTATCTCTACACTCCCTTAAATATCTTGTAACTGTATTAATACACTACTATACTAATGGCACTACATCTGTATCAAGCTATCGGCTCTTCATGCCGATTTGTCTAACTGTACTTGTGATGCTGGACTGCAATGAATTTGTGCAATAATGGAAACTGTGTTATTTTTAGATGTTGGAGGAAAACATTCTTATAATACTTTCTCACATTTCCTGATAGAAGAGATAAGACTGATGAGAAAAAATGCACTTCCGCTGAGGGCAGATGTAGAGATGAAAAGTGGTGACCTGGTTGTTTTGTTGCTGTTGCCATGGTAACAAAAAAAAATGTTTCTTCACCATTTTTTTACCATGAAAAACAACTGTTTCTGAGGTGTGAACTCTCTAATCCAATCTAATGTGGTGATGGGTCCTGAAATTGAGTATTAACAGGCCCCAGGGCTTCATTTTTAAATACTGTAGTGCTGATAAGCTCTGACATGACCGGTTCTGTAGTACTGGAGAAATAGACAAGAAAATACATTTCTTATTCATGTGGACTACATAAACATTATCTTGCACCTTTAATCTCACCAACTGCATGTGACGGGCAAAGATCACCTCTCTAACAGGCACACAAACACTCTTAGTGACGATGAAGAACTAAATGCTTAAAAGTCCAGTTAAACTTCACTCGTCAATGCGGACAATGCTCGTTGCCATGAGTACAAGTCTTTTGCATGTGAGAGCGGAAATCTTTGGAAACATCCAGAAAAAGTGCCTCTCACACAGTTGAAGAAATTTTTTTTACTGCCTAGCTCACAGTTCATCTCGTCGTCCAATCTACCTTAGGTATGTTGTTTATATGAGCAGCTGGAGGCCTCACAGCTAATTTATTTTAAACATTTTAAACAACTTAGCTGATTTACCAACGTACTGTGCTGTTTCTGGTCAGGGTCTAATCAGAAGAGCATATCTACTGCTTTAGGTCATGACAAGAAAGGTTTATTATCTTGATCTAATTATCTTCATATTTTCTCTTAAATCACAACCAGATCAATAATCAGTGAAATTATTACTAATTATCCCACCTCTAATTATTACAGAAAACCCTGTCCAATAAAGAAATATACAACCAATCAAACATCTATGGACTGCACAGCAGTCAAGTCACATGTGCTCTGCGTGCTCACATGATCCGATGGCTCTGTCACTGAAATCTTCACGGACATCTCAACCCCTGAGCTGCACACCTGAGCACCTGAGCTTTTTATATTCAGCACTCATGTGCCATTGACTGAGGCTGTGACAGAACCAGAAAGACAAACATTTACTCAGACAATGAGCGAACAGGTCAACTTTTCAAAGTCAGAATATGTCCAGGCATGTCTGGCAGGTGAGCTGACTACATTAAATAAAGGTGTATGCTGCCTCACTTGCTGATCCTTTGAAAGAGACTGACTAATGTCAAGACATATGACTGAAGGACCTGTCACTGTATTCTTCACCTATTGTTTATTCAACTGTAGAAAAGTAATTAGACTGAAACAAAAGACTGCCAGCTTTTAGAGTGCCCTCCCTGACCTTTGATGGGGCAACTGAGCCAGTAAGGTTACATAATGTCCTAACGATTCAGTCAATTAAATAAATCATCAGACCGATTTGTAATAAGCTAAGAACTTTTTAATAAAACAAATCATGACATTTCCTCCTCTGTTGCTGAACGCTTGTAGCTTTGGGATGTTAACAATTGAAAGATGTATAAATAAACTTATAAAGTGTGGATTTCCTTCCACCACATCTGTAATCTCTGAATGATTTTAGCTTGTAGATAGACGGCTGTTTTCTCGAAATTTTAGGTCAGGCATTAACTGCCTGCTTACTGCCACAAAAACCTCTGAACTTTCCAAGTTGAAAAATAATAGCAAAACTAAAGCTGATGGTGTTGGACGGTCCAGTGAGCTTAGCTTGACAAAGTCCAACATCCGTGAGCAGACATGCTGACTGTTCCACCCACCCAAACACACACACACACACACACAGCAGGACAACTGCACAACTCAACACAGCTTGAGAGTCTGGTGCCACCTGCTGTTAAATTCATCTTAATGCAGCGACCAATGGTACAACCACGACATGAATGGCAACATGTTGTCACAGTGCCTGCTGGCAAACAAGCCGGTGTATCTGTGTGTGACTTTCACTGATTTAAGTTTTCCGCAAGGAGTCTGTGTACAACATGTGTACACAGCTAACAGAGCAAAGCTTTGAATGTAAGCAGTTACCGTGGTTGAAAGAATTAGTTGATGAAAAGAAGTAGTACGATTACTTCTCTGAAGAAATTTATATTTTGTGTGCTTTCTCACCTTTGACAGGGTTAAAGAAGTTGAAGAAAGAGTCGTTGGGGACCTGTTTGGTAACGGTGCGAACAGTGCCACGGCCTTTATGCTTCTGCTTCTTCTTTATAGTTTTCACGGTCACATCCTTCCCCTTATGCCAGTCTATCTGACAGCTAGAGAAGGCAAGTATACAAAACAGGAGGGGAAAAAAGTGAGAGGCGGCAGAAAGCAAACACGCAAAAAAAGGTAAAAGTTTGAAGAAGTGTCAAGAGGAGGCTGATATGTGGGATGTAACGTCAGGAGATATTAATATACAAAGAGTGAAGCAGAATGTTTCGCAAACCACACAATCGCTATTCTTAACATCATGTGTATCAAAGGCAGTTAAATAACCATGTTTGCGTGATCTTGCTCTTACCCTTCGCAGTCGATGATCTCTGGTCCCTCGAATGAGAAAGGGTCTGAGGCATCAGGCTCTGACTTCATCTTGTAGACTTTAGTGAGGACTGCATTGTTGAAGTAACCGTTGGGCTCAAAATGGAACTCTAATGTGAAACTCTGCAGGACAGAAAGGAACATAATTGCACTGAGTATTTTTGCTCCATTCGGTTTATTAATCTGGAAAGACTTCATTCATCAGTACAACATGACAACACTGACCATTGGCTGTCCTGGCTCAGAAAACTTGACTTGAATATCTTTCAGGTGCTTTAGGATGGGCTCGTCGTGTTCCTGGGGGTAGATAAACAGTCAGATAAGAGACACTGTTAAGAAATGTGGTGAAATGTATTTAAGTCATGAGGGAGCAACCAATTGTGTAAATGTACCTGTAGCATGTCACTTAGCATGTCCACACTCTTGAATATGGTGAGCCAGAACTCAGGGATGCCTTTTGGGTCTTCCTCTGGTGTGGCTTCCTCTTTCTTTGCATCCTCAATAGCAGCTTTTTCCTTTACTTCCTCCTACAGAAGGTGGGCAGAACATTTTTCAGAACACACTGGTCAGGTTTGTTAAGCTTTTGAAAAGCTCATTGAGACCACAATATCAAACAGGAGCAAAAAAAAAAATCACAGCTTGTCAGGTCTAGTTATTCTTATCAGAACCACTTTTCCAACAATCCCATTGTTTCTGATTAGGCACAGTCCCACTGGCCTATTTGTCCAGATAGGTCAATTTCTCTGTGTTTTACTGAAAAGGGGATGGATGTTGAAAACGGTATTCCCTGTTCCCTATTGTTCAGTTATTTTAATTAAGTAATTTCTAAGTGAGTTAAAAAGAGGACAACATGATGAAAGTCTGTCATCAAGTGCAGGCTTATTTGGCAATGACCTAATCAGTCTGTTATAATTAAAGCAACTAGTTCAGTGCCCTTTTGGAAAAGGCTGGTTACTCTGCCTTCAGTATCTCTGCTTTCTCAACAACTGCTCATTCAAACAACTTCAGACTCAACTTCACAGCACCTCTTTTAGCCCTCAGCAACATGTGCACCAAATATGATATAAATATGATATAAATGCACTACTCCAGACTTCTCAATCATTTTGGAAGACTCTGGTATAATTCGTGAGATTAAGGTGGCCTGTGTGGTTCTCAAAAAAAAAAAAAAAAAAACTTCTTTTCCTCCACTGTGGAAGAAGAATGATTTATGATCAAGTTCTAAAGACACACATATCAAAGCTGTACTTACAGCTAGTTCCTCCTCTTCCTCTCTGTCACTGTGCCACTCGCACTCTTCGTCTGTGGGTTCCACTGTTCCTGTGACAATGTCTCGTCTCTGTGACACACACACACACATTACAGCAAAGTTAATCATTTTAGAGTAGGATTTGGGAATATTAGTGTGAAATATCTGTGTACAAAAAAGCTTTCATTTGGTATTGCTGGATTATTTTCAGCCAGCACACTGAAATAAACACCATTTAAGAGAGACCGACACAAACACACAGGCAGACAGAGACACACAAACTGACATGTATATATATTCACACACAACATACACACAGAGCAGACAGGTGCAGCAGGATTACAGCTGCCAGTCTTCTGTGCGACTAAGAATGGCAGAGTTCTTGTCACTAGCTCTGGAAATAGCCTTGACTGACCAAAGAACAGTTGACTACTCGTTGTGGCAGTTTTCAATTTAGCACCAAGAATAAGTCCTAACTGACCTCAGATTGGGCCAGGGACGCTTCACTTATCATTAGTGCAGAAACAACACAAATGACTCTTAACAAAGTAGACCTTATTTGTTGTCTTTTTACAAGCTCTATTTTTGCATTGATATAAACTGAGCAAATCATCTGAAGAGAAAACTCTGAACAATTCTAACATTATTTACCTTCTCAAACAGTGGCTGATAGAGGGCAGCATACTTCCTCTCTAGCTCATGGACCTCCTCGTAGAATTTAGCCTCAATGTTGGCACACTGCACCTGTAGCCTTTTCAAGGCATGCACTCGCCTCTTTACTGCTTTGGGAAGCATGCTGAGAGAGAGGAGAAACATAAAAAATATAGTAAAAGTCATATTATAATCTAAAGTCTTAGAAGTAAAAAGTTTATCCTGAGCCAATTCCTACACAATCTTTAATTATTTTTAACTGGTGAATCCTCAACCTCGGAGGCTGGGAAACACTAAAGGATCTCAAAATGTTTTATAGACAGAAATATTCTTTTGTTTGTGTTTGGGTCAGTTGAACAGAGAAAGTTCAACAGGGAAAGTGATAATAATAGTTGATAAATTATTAAATTTATCGTAAATTTCCCCGTTGTGGGACAAATAAAGGAAATCTTGAATTGATCACAGTAATCATGTATTCAAAATAGGTTAACTTAAAAACTAAAATATGATGGGCAGTCAAACTCTGAATTTTTACAATAATCAGATCAAGGGGAGACAAAGCACCAAGTTTAAGTTAAGGGTACTTACTGTAATTGCCATCTTTAAGCTGGCAATTTTAACTGAAATCATTTCTGAATGGGCAATAAATAATATCAAAATGTCCAAGGAACATATAAGAGTGTATGCTTAATGTGCTTTTTAAGTATTAAACAAAACACTGATTTGTGCAGACTTGTGATTCAGATGAGAAGCACAAACAGTTAACATTTTTTCCCCAATCTTAACATGTCTTGATGTGACGTTTAAACCATAACAATACTTTAACACTTAGCACACTGTGCACTGACCTTTCCAAGAAGTGGAAGCTGACAGGTCTGTCCATCTGCCCACCTGGATTTTGCATCCCTTGATCCCCTTTACCTGCCAAACCAACAACGAACATTAATGCTGCTACACCTGAGAAATCATCACTTCACAAGTTGTTTTTTGAAAGCTGCCTGGATATGTTTTGTTTTGATTAATACCAGTGCACGTTAATACCAGTTTTACAGGTTATAATGAACATTTTCTTAATTTACAACAGCTGACTCAAAATGATAATCCAACTTTCGTGACAGATTCAGTGCTTTGTTTTTACCTTTACTGGCGTCCATTACCGATGTGGTAGCTCCTTCCTGTAACAGAGATGGATCGATTACAGAAGACACTCATTAGTCACTGACAGTGATTGAGCAACTACTGACAAGAGTCAACATGAGGGTGAACACGGGAGCAACACAGTCGATCGCATATGACTTAATTATTCTTTTATACGGGAGTTTACCATCATAATATTGGGGCAAACTAATCATTAAAGTCTCCTAAACGAGAATGAAACACAGAGCTGATCAACTCTGGCATTGATCAAGCGCAGGCCGATGACGCATTGACATGCTAACGGCAGCTGAGCTAACCATGACAGAGCCGGAGTTAGCTCCTCAACATATTATTGAAATGAAACGACAGTCGCTGCTTCTGACAGTCATAGAGGGCCACTGATAAAACAAAATGAAGCGACCATACACACTCACATCTGCTCACCAATATCCCAGTAAACAGCTAATAACGGGGCGGTGCCAAAGATGTGACAGTGGCTAACCAGGCTAACTATGTTGCATGAAACTACGAGCCAACGTGCTTCAGCTAACATCCGGTGACAACATTTCACTTTAACCACACTCCTCCAACACATATAACACATATCAGTGTGTCCGTGAGAGGCTGAAGCGACGTTTTCTTTTCCATTATGTCGATAAAACCGGCCGTTTAGGTTACCGCACCGACGAGCTAACTCCGGCTAGCCACCGTTAGCTCGCGGGTCAATAAAAGCACCGGGAGCAAAGTGTCGTGTTTTCCGGCGCTCTGTCAGATAAGTCAGATAACTCCTAACATCAGAAGTTAATACTCTAATGTGGCGGCAAATGTCTGCATTAATTAAATGTCTCCATTAGCCGTTAGCCATTAGCTTGTTAGCAGTCTTACCTCGCGCGGAGTTCTGGCTGGTCGCGTCGCTCACGCGTCTTCGCTTCGGCCCCCACGCGCGAGCAACACACGCGCTCCAGCATCCTGCGTTCTGATTGGACAGCCTGGCGGAGGGGGCGTGGCGCTGCCTTCAGATGCCGCGCTACAAAAGCTGGACACAGTTACTCAATCTTATACTGTCTCACATAAACATATACAGGAATAATAACATTAATAAAGCTAAAAACAAACTGCACATTCTGTATTTGGAGCAGTGACACATTCCCATTTCTGTTCAGGCCATTTGGCTCAGACACATAGGACACATACATGTGAATGTTCTGATTGAATACATGAACTACAAAACTACAACTGAGGTTGTGTTGTGAGTGTTTGTGAGTGGGCCAGGTGAAGAGCATGAGATGATCTTGCAGGTGTGCTCGTGAATCAGATGTACTTCTTCACTGACAAGCTCCCAGCTTCACCCGTTGACCTCCTGCAACCGGAGGCAGGAGCCAAGTGGCTCTGTAGTCGACTAATGTGCCACTTTCAGCATGAATGTACACAATATCCAACACAGGTAGGAGCCACACTGGTACATGCTTTATCCTTCAGTGTTAGGCACTTAGAGTCACTGTGTACACCACTGCCCAAAGCTCTGAAAACTCCATACAGCCAGTTCTAAATTGTGACTCCCACATTTAAGCTTTATTGGATTATTTGTTCTGACAAGTAAGGACACTTTGCGGCCCATAATTTACAGTTACAATTTAATCTTTGAGCATCTTAAAGTTGGGGTCTATGATTTTGAAGAGCCCTGATCAATCTGAACTTATTCAGAAAACAATAATTTTAACAGTGGTTTGCTTGTGCTCCTGTGGACAAACGTAATAAAAAATAATTCAGACATTTTTACAAATAAAATTATGATAGTTATTTTGTATATTCCTATATGTACAAGCAAGTGTGTGTAAACTGTAATACTGTAGCTGTGTTCATATTTATATTCATGTCTGATTTAGATGGTGCTGTTTTACCCTGACAGATTCTTAACTCGTCGATAGAACGGACAAAACATGAATTCAGAGTTTTTACAAGTGGGAATCTTTTTAATCCATTTTTTCCAGTTAAATCAAAGCAAAATCTGTTATTTAGGATTATACAGCTGTTGTAAGAGAGACTGATTCAGCCAGTGTGTGTGTGTGTGTGTGTAAATACTGTATACACCTATTGCGCAACTACCTCTCACCAGAGACAGATGGAGAGGCAAATATTCGTGTTTTGTGTTTAAATGTGAATAAACACATGTGATCCTGCAGAGTGCAAGTTGTGTGGCCTGGTCTGAGGCTTTCTGTGTCTCCCATTTACAGAGCCAGGCCTGTGTATGAACATCAGATTTCTTTTTTCAACATGCACACATAGAACAGAAAGTTAGTAGGCATATGGACATGTTCAATAAAATTGACAAAAATAGTGTTTTGGATTAGAACAGCAGACTACATCTTTAAGCTCTGTGCAATTTAGGAGGACTCTTAACATAACATGATGGCTGTCTGTATGGGATTCACACTATAAACAACTTTAAGTTGCTGTTGTTGAATAGATTTTAGTCTGCTGACACATGTTTTGATTGCATTTCCAGATAATTTATATTTACATTTGTTCATTAATTTAGAATACACTTTATCCCAAAGCCTTAAGAAAATTATGTTTAGACCACAAGAGGGCTTCATATGCCCGTGCTTCACAGGAGATGGTAACTCTGATGTTCACCGAAAGAGGCCCTCATACTGGATACATGTATTAATAATTTGACAGGGGATATGTGTGTGTGTGTGTGTGTGTGTGTTTGTATACTTGTGTATACTGTGTGTTTGTATACTGTGTTTCTCATTTTGTAATCTCACTTTCAGAGTCTGCCAGATTTGACATATATAAACATGAAAAAAAAATCTAAACATGCATGTTATTATAAAGACGTTCAAACACTCTGACATTTTGAAATATGCATTCTGAATCTATTTATCAGCTGTGGTACAATAATTGTATCTCTACCTCTAGCTTGTGATTGTAGCAATATGTGATATTTACACAATTAGTGCAGCTGTTGCTAAACATAAATGATCTATTTTATGCCATAGAAATTTAGTTATTGTTGGCTTTTATTGTTGACTTTTTGAAATACATTTGTGTTGGAAAACAGCTGAGAAAAGGACCTCTGTGTGTTGTGAAATGCCATATTGTCAATGAACAAAAAGCTATATTTAACAAAACGCATCAACAAGTGCTGGTAGTTCTTCTTCACATGAATGAGCCAGTAGGACAGGAGCTATCATTTACCTGCCTTGTCAGAAAGCATCAGTGTTTTGACTGGATGCAGGAGATGATGTTGAGGGAGATTTTAAATATGTGTGACAGACAGGTTTCAAAGAGAGAAGTGGTAATAGCTCTGAGTCATTTTCTGTCAGCAGTCACAAACAGATGGACATATTTCTTTTTCCTCTCTTGTCAGCAGAAATTACATCTCAGTAAGCAAATCCAGTCTTCTCACATCACATTCATTTAGAAACAAGGTGTATACTTGAAAGTTGTGTGTCATAAGTATGCAAAATATTTAATCAGAATACTAATGATCATCTATTTACATTCAGTATTCCAATGATCCAACATTTTCCTAACAAAACTGTGCTTTTTGTGGAAATAGCCCATTGGGTAACAGACATAAAACCACTAAAAACCAGCCTTCTTTCTGTTTGCTATCACCCACTGAGTAGTCTACACACTTGAGAGGAAGTGACAGCACGGGGGCCCCTCAGGGTACGATTGTGGTGACCAGGCTTTATGCCTGTCACAGTGTGACATTTACCAGCAAGGTCTGTACTCACAGAAGAAATCAAATGTGATTGTATAGCATTTGGGACAAGCCAGAGATCTAGAGACAAGTGTACAGAAATGGCTAATTTTAGAAATGTGGGGTTATAGGGTGATGTAGGGCAGTGCTTTTTGAAATCTGTTGCTAAATGTACAGCGGAGCTCATTGTCCAATCAATCCTCAGCATAATACAGATCTTTAAGTTGTGGCAAATAAATCAAAGAACTTAAAATAACTTAATAACTTTTTTCAGTCTTTTATTCAGTAACTTGAAAGCCTTTAGTAGTTCTGCAACTCTCTGATGAGGTTTTTGTTGAAGTGACTGTGATGTTGTTAAGACAATAGTAACACCTGCAGCTCTCACACAAAGCTGTATTTTACAGCTTCAGCCCTTCACTAAGTGCCCAGCTCCCATATTATAACCCCCTCAGTCGTTTGTACACCTGGCTGTTCAAACGTTTTGTATGCTGATGCATCTTAATGTCAAAGAGCTGCGCACAGCTGTATACACACATTTTATTGCATGACAATGCAAGTTTGTGCACTACACAGATATATGGTACAAGATAAACCCTCCTCTAACATAGAAATACTGAAGAAGCATCATAAAATGGATGTTAAAGTGAAATTTACAGATCTATGCCCCAAAGATATGTAGCATTGTGTCTGGAACAGCAGCTTGTTGGAGGGTGGAGGAATCACAGAAAATATCACAAAAGAGTTCACAACTTGATGATGTAATAATCAGTGTTGCCCAAAGGCAGATGTCTCCTACCTGACCCAAACCTGCACAGGTTAAATGCATGTTGTCTGTCACTAACAGTAATATAGCCTGTTTGCTTTCTCCTCATATTTTGTACTTCTTCCAGCCTGTCTTCCTCATTTTCTCTTTCCAACTTAGCACACCCAACAATCAAACATGTCTGCAATTTGTCTTGCAGATTTATTTGGTCCTTAGAATTTGCTTAATTTTATAAGGAGGTTTAATTTTAACTCAGTTTGCATGTCGAACTGAAACCAAAATCCTCCTTCAGCACATGAACTTGTGCACAAGAACCAAGTTCACTGAATCAGA
Source organism: Amniataba percoides (assembly GCA_037176925.1). Lineage (NCBI taxonomy): Eukaryota > Metazoa > Chordata > Actinopteri > Centrarchiformes > Terapontidae > Amniataba > Amniataba percoides. The sequence goes on along the minus strand of JBAJHX010000081.1, from coordinate 17,756,905 downwards.
TTATCTCTGTAAGCCGAAGAACGCCGCTCTGCGTCAGACTCTCATTCGGCAAGCAAACACAGCGGTAAAGTGCACACCCACTGACTCAGACAGATATATTTCAGTTTTTTTTGTCAAGTGTAGTAAGGACAGGTTAACACAGGGTTGATGATACCATGAAATGTGTTGTGTAAGAGCAGTAGTCATGATAACATCACTGGAGGACTAATTAATAGACAAATATCAAATGCTAATGTAAGAAAATGAGGGATTTGTGTGTTAAAGTAAAAGTTACAAGTGGAAACAGAACAATTTCACACTGGGTTAGTACTGATACAATAACAACAGTCATGGTTGATATGGAATATAAGGCTAATGAAATGATAGTCTGGTGGTGCATGCAGTCATGCTGCATTGTCTGTCAGTCAGTAATACAGAGAACAGTTTGCTTGCCGGGTGTGGGTGGCTGTGGTCCTTGATGACGCAGTCTGTAAAAAGACACAGAACCAAAAGAACGTTCACGAGTCGGGTTCGTATCATGATGCGAGTAATTATTTTTGTGCTCCATCTAAGCCACTTGAATGTAACTATGTTGTGGAGATGCTCTGTCTGATACCTGTGACAGTGGGCTGGAATCGCTGAAGAGCAATTTTGGTGGGTAGCCAAACGTAACAGATATTGTCATCTTCCTCCTTCTCTCACCTTTCCTCAACCAATGTATGACATTTAGGAAAATAAAGGGCATATTTATCTGTCATTCAAAGACTGTAATTGCTCACTGTTCAACTAGCTGGCAGTTGATAAGTTTGTCAACTGGCAATATACAGCCATGCAAATAGTAAGTGGAACATAATATCATACACAAGAACAAATCATCTGCCAGCTTTAATGTTGGATTGCTAGACTGATTTTGAGTTGTTTACTAATGTGCAATAATATAAGCACTGATAAAACAATGTTCAACACACTAATTCACCCTTAGTTAACAAATAGGAACGGCCCTTACTGTTGGAGCAAGAACTGGAAAATGGACACATAGAGGTTCTGGAGGTCTGGATCTAGGAACCCAGGGTCTAAGCCATAGTATAGTATAGCAGCAGAGCAAATTTTGTCCCATCTTCTTACAATCAACTCCACAGCTAAAAAAAAACAAGTTAATGCAGAGACAAGTGTGAATGTGTTTGTCAGATTCTACATAACCGGCAGGTGACATGATGACAAAGTTGTCCTCTTGCTTTTGTCTCCAGATGCAGGCTTTTATCCAGGAACAGGAATGTGGTTTAAAGTGATAAATGAATGATTTGCATGCAGTTGTCTTCACCTTTTCATTGATCCCTCAGGATTGACTGGTTGCATAGTGCAGACAGATCTGGAGCATGATGTTTAAAATCTCCCAAATCAATACTTTGAACTTTCAAAAAGAAAAGTACATATTTCATTTCCTACATTGACCATTGGTTTAGAATAAAAGCGGACTGGACAAGGACGGGGTGGTTTAACAAAAGACCTTGTTGTAATGTATTGTCCTTTTGTAACTTGTCTCACTTGCACAGATGCACAAAATAAAGAAGAAAAAAGAATTGACATCCTTCTGAAAGTGGTTGTCATGTTAGCTGTGGTCTTTTTTCCCCCCCATTGATTGAACACGTAGCAACACCGTCTACGTCTGCCCATCTCATCCCACCGGGGTAATGGTTTTGTGAATGAAGTGGCCAAAATCCCAGATGGCAGTATTGATATGACCGAGAGGACAGGGCGGTGTTTACGAGCCATCCTGCCCCTGCATCCTCTGCCGTCCATTAAGCCCCTCTCCTCCTAACGCATGGGTAATGGCCTATCTGTACACCATAATCAGACAGACACACACATGCACACTGACACAGTAAAAAGCCATCAAAATAAGACACACAAACAAGCCTGCACACACGGTCAGCAGCCACATTGACACAGCTGCACTCATTGTTCACAGGAGGAGGTCTTGGGTGGGGGGGTAAGGGATGAAAAATGGCAAGCGGAACTACTACATCTCCTCTGAGGTGGCTGCGTCAGAAGGCCCTGCATGCGTAACAAATTCAGCCAACCCATCGATCCAACTTAAGGCAGCCTGAGTTCTCTGTTCGCGCTTTACGCGATTTGAGTGCAATTTACCATCATCTGCATCAATAAGCAATTTCTATCATGACATCCTGTTTGTTTTTTTCTATATTTTGTCCTTTGCTTGTCTCCATCATTCTGATTCTGCAACGACAGCTAAGCCTTTTAGCCACCAATAAAAACTGCCCATAACCTTCTATCGCACACACAGACACACGCGTGCACAAAGTGTAAATGACTAGTGTCTGTTTTTCCCCCTATAATTTCTGCATCAAGATTCTGACAACAAAACAGTGTTTATTCTAATTCTGACAGTAAAGGATTTTCTTGCAAGGACACTCTTGTTTGTTTTTTTTTTTTCATTTTCATTATCAGTGGAATTAGTCTGATAATATATCAACAATTAAAAAAATGGTTGGGTTTTGTGACCGTACTTAACTATTATACCTTTATTTGCACCCCTTTAATAAGGTGGGTTAGTGTTTTACAAAGTCTGAAAGACTGTGGTAACAAGATCTGTATATCAGGAGCAAAGGTTGTTGTCTTGCAGGAACAACAATCAGCTTGACAACTTCAGACATATGAATTCATCTCAAAATGCAAGGTTATGAAAGTTTCACTGTCACCTTAAAGTATGATACAATAAAATCTCATGCTGCAAGCACAAAAACACAGGCTTGCTCTCAGTAATGTTCATATGCTATACATTTTAATTGCAATTACATTTACATTATTACTTCATCCATGATCCATCAGTCATGCAATGATGTAAACCATCAGATGGATGTTTACAAAGGGCCAACAAGCTGGTCATTTCAGGTGAACTGGATCCTGAGCACTCACTGTGAGCACTTTACAAAAGACAGTCCAAAAGTAATAAATGAAATCCATGTGATACCCTGCATCAGAATCTTTCTCAGTAAGTATGCCAACAGCCTCTCACACCAAATCAGGTGTCTCAGTGGCTCCAAAAGTGGACACTTAAAACTTATTGAGGTTATTTTATGGAAGCATGAGCTCTCTGTTCGTCCAAAACTTCTTTTAAATATATCGCTACCTCAAGATTAAATAAATATAATATTCAAGACTCTGGGAACCTCGTGCCTTTGTCATTTATAGGTTCTGCATCATGATTCTTGACTGACATGAGCTTTCCAAGTTACTTCCACAGATCAGCATAAGACAGACAGCACCAAACATTTTGTCGTTTGGGAAGGGCAAGATCTGCGTTTGATGCATCCTGGAGACAGCTGAGTTTGTTGGCTGCCTGCTGCAAGGACAGACGAGCCCCGTCAGTTGTCTGTCAGTTGTGACTTGTGATTCACATACTGGAGAATGTGAACCACTAGCAGGCAATCACCAAACTACAGCTGTCCGTCAACCTAAAACTAAAATAAAAACGTGCAATGTTCATCCCCAAATTCAGCAAACTCCATGATTTCAGCAAAACACACAAAAAAGGAACCCATCCTTCCCCATTTAAGATTAAAAAAAGGTCTTTCACAATGTGCTGACAACTCGTGTTTACAGCCAACACCATGCACGCGTCCCTCTGGATAATCATGTATTCATTAATATCATGAGTGGTTGTTAGTTTGCACAAATGTAAATGGTTTATGCAGGCAGCACACAGTTACATGACCGGCTGGGCGAGCAGCAGTAACACCACAGGTGGTGTTTATCTGAGGCTTCAGCTGCTTGATTTCCGTCATGGGCTATAGTCGCTTGGCCCTCCAGGCTGCTGGATGACAGGGGCCCATTAAGGAAAGGTAAATCTAATTAGGAGTCTCTCCAGCCACAGAGCTGTGTGCCACTGCTGGAGGGTGAATCGGCGATGCTACCACGTCATTATGCTTCTTCTGTGACCCCAGCACAGGGCACAGGGTTAGATAAGACTTAAACATGATGTTGAGGCTACTTAACAACAAGCAAAATTATGTTTCTGGACACTCAGAGACGGGAAGTTGCTAAGTGGTGAGAAAGGCTGAATTTTAAGGAAATTAAACAAATGTGCAGACAAAGTGTAGCATATGTGTGTATCGGAGTGGACACTGCTGTCAAACCAAAACATGTAATAGATTTGCAATTGAATGAATCCTGATATAAAACCTGGATTTTTTTGTCATGCTTTGTATCCACTAAGCCAAAAATAAACTTATTTGTGACCAGTGAGATCTCAGACCACTTATGGTGATTGATGGAAATCGCTGTTGAATGACTTACAATTTTTATCCTGCTGGGCATATCCGACATGACACACACAGTCGATATGTGGATGCATCCGGACCACAATCAGACTTATCAGATATGACATTTAGAAAAACACAGGATGCTGGAAAAACAAAGAGCAAGAGAAAGGCATAACACATGTTGCCTAAAGCACTGAAAGGGAAGCATCAATGAATCGGCTAAAAAGTTAAAGCCGTGGCTTGCATTTAACTGCACTTGTAATGAACTGGTGGGATTAGATAGATTCATCGTCCCTTTTCAATTTGATGTCTCACCTGTCCTTATATGTTTTCTGAGCATCCTTGCTCCTTTATCATCACAGCATCCTGTTTTTTTTTTCTTTTCTAAATGTGGCGAATCAGGGGTGATTTGTTTTTCTCAAGAGGAAAAGGAGATAAGCCCTTAATTTAGAAATTTTTAATCAACTTGCAGCGTTTAGTCATAATGGGATCACGTTAAATTACATTTGGAAATTGTGTGAACATTGGTGTGTGCAAGGATATACTCACATCCAAACCTGGATGACTGTAAACCAAAACTCTGCTTTGGGTCCTTGGCGTCTGAACAGAGATGGGGTCACGACAGCCTGCTGGTGAGGCTGGTAATGTGTGCGGTCGTGTCACAGCCACAGCTGTAGTTATCGGCCACCATGGCACCTGCGCGATGACGGCAGTTGACATGGACCATTGAGCATCAGTCCCTCAGCTACTCGCCCACCCCAGGAACACTTTATGCCACCGCTGTCAAATTACACATGTAGACAGAGGGACTGGAGGAGCACTCTGTGTGATTAGTCATTCCACTTGGCAGCTGTATTTTGACACATGCAAAAACAATCACAGTCATCGCCAGTCACAGATGCACAGGCGCTCTGTTAAAAAGACGGGAGAGAGAAAGACTTACATGGGATAAAGATACCTAAAACAAACAAGGTGTTCTGAGTACTTTAAGACTCCCACTAAAAATAAAATGATTTTGGCTAGGACTATTTGAATTTGTAATAGGCCAAATGTTCTTATTTTGTAATGCGGTCACATTATGCTTTTTCAGACATAAATGCTATAATGTTTTGGGTGTACCAACACTAACTGTGTACACATGGGTGGTAAATCAAAAGAATAACAACACATGAATGGGCTAAATTAGGTATCAGGACACTACAAACCTTCAAGACTGTTTCAGTACTCCTTGTTTTCCAAGTTTCAAAAACCCAGATGGATGGCGATGGATACCATTCTTCCAACAAAGATTCCCTCATTTAGGCTTTTGGTAATGGGGCTGGCTCCAAATTCATCATTTAACATCAATATATTAATTTCACACCATTGCAATTAAACCAACAATAATATTTCTGACTTGCAACAAAAAGAAGAAGTATTTCTCTAGATGCATACATATGTATGTAAGAGTACAATTTGATCTTAATCGCAAGAGACGATCAATCACACTTAATTAGACATCATATTGATGGGTCAAGCATCACGGTCAACATTATGACGATTAATAGGACATTTATTCTGTGTTTCCTCTTCTCTTCATCAACTGGATGAGTCTAATGACCCCCACAAAGGTGACCAGCATTGTTCAGCAGCGAGAGAGAGAAAAGAAATGTGGAGGATGATGAATAATAGCCCAGCTGGTCGTGCTAGCTGCAATTAGCCTGTCTGAAGTCCCACAATTATGCAGGGAAAAGCTGACACTCACAATGCCACAATGCTGCCGCTGAATCAATACATAATTGTAATAATTATCATCCTGATGTCATTTGTGGACACGTCCCTCACTTCCAGAAAAGAGGATGGAATTGGATAAACACAGAGGGTTGAATGGCAGAGAGATATGGCCTCTTCAAGTGCAACATTTCAAACAAAGGGTAGCCGCGATACCTCGTAAGAGCAATGATGGGGGTCTACTCAGTGGTGTTGGTGAGTCAGCCTGACTCTGTACCACCAGAAAGGACTTGCAGCCCCCCTGCTGTACACCACACCAGGACTCGCGTAGGAGAGGGTGAACGTCATGATAGTCTAAACCTTCAGCGAACTGTATATTGGTATAGTAGATCTTCTCTAAAGCAGCGTCACTTGGGATCAATACTTAGATGACATCTTGACCATTTCAGAGCTCCAGTTCTTCTTTTAAATGATCTGATTAATAAATGGCACAATAATATATTCTTTATCACCAAGCAGGGCGTAGTATAGGTAGCTAAGGACTCAATGTATGAATTTAAGGATTAATTATTATTTCAGACTGTTAATTTACACCCTGGTTTGAATAATGACACAGCACTTAATTGGCTATTTTTATGCAGCCCCACCAGCTTTTCCCCTCCTGGACATGCAGGAGACCAGTGTTTAAATCCCAGGGGAGACATATGTTGTCTTACTGTTTTTAAACTAAGCTGGCTCATCTGGTTTTCAGATGCAGTTTGCTAAGATTTAAGCAACAAACAATTCAGTTAAGTTTAGGGAATGGTCATGGTTTGTGTGAAAATTTAATTATTTAAATGATTGCCGCATGTAACAACTCCTTAAGTATTTAACATGTGCCCAGGGACACATGTCATTGTTGGTTAGAGAGACCTGGGTGCTTGTCTCTGTTATGATATATACAGCTGAGTGTAAATAGTCAGTGCGGCACATGCTATATGCACGAGATTTAAATAGCAAATTTCCAGTAGCAAATAGTCCTATTAGTTCATCTAGACTTTAATGAAAAAGAGAAACACTGCCAGGCTGGATATAATTATTTCTCCACTGACTATATATGACATGCGGCACAGTAGTGTAGTTGTTAGCACTGTCGCCTCACAGTGTGGCTGTCACTGATGGTATCCAGTCGAGGGTGTAACCCGCTTCTTTCCCAAGATAGCTAAGATAGGCTCCAGCACTACCTGCGACCCAGTGTGTCAGGAAAAGCAGGTATAAAAAAATCAATGGATGGATTGATGGATGGATTATACATGACAAGCCCAGAATAAATAATGTCCTGCATTGCCACTCATTGCAGAAATCATAAACAAGAAACTGTCATCCATGTATTATCTTGCAAGTCTGCATTTACCCACAACACTAGACACCAGTAAGTGTTGGAAATACTTCATGTACGACTCATGTATGACTGAACCAGGCTGTCTTTGGCATAGAAATCAATACAAGAGAAGGACAGAGGAGATCGGGAAAGCTTTCTCCCTTGGTAATTTGAAATAACCAGTAATAGGCTATGGTCTTGATAAAACAGGCTGACACAGGAAAGCAGACATTTGGAGGGAGGAGAAGGAGTGGTATCAGTTTATCTTGATCCTGAGTCAGCCTGTAGCTCCGCTGCTCTTCCTCAGACAAAAAAATCAGGTTGAACTTGTGCAAACCTGCTGTACAATTACCAAGTCTCTCGTGGTTTGGAATACAATTTTGTTTTATATGGATTTGTTTTTTGTCAGACTTATCAAAACGTAATCAGATTTGTCTTATCTTTTTGTTGCAGATTTTATAGCAGTATCTTTAAGTAGTATCTTTAATGTTTTCTGGCTATTTGTATGCAAATGTCTTTCTTGGAAAACCTTAATAAATTGGGAAAGTAATCAAAATCATCTACATCAAACATAAGAGTCATTTGTAAGATTTGTAATTGCTTTGAAAAAGATAACTGCTTGAAAGACATGGGTGGAACAAACCATAAACTTGATAATATCTGGATAAATGTCAATGTTCTGCCTGTTGCTCAGTCTTTTATGGTGTACCACTTTCAAAAAAAGGTCAAGATAAAGAAAAAAGGCTTTATTTCTAAAGATAAACTAATTCATTTAGTTTCCATGCAGAAAATAGGCTCAAAGGGTGGAAAGGTGGTTTCTACCTTAATGTCTGTTTGCCTTATATTTCTTTCTTCATACCCAACTCCTCATCCCCCAATCAGGGACAGAGCTGGCATCGTCTGTGCTTGGGGCTACATCAGTGCTCTTTAGCATTTTCAGGATGTGTGTTCAGGTTGGGGGAAAGAGTCACACCAGGGCCCATTTGCCTTCCCTGCACCCATGCAAGGTTGCTGCTGTGGCAGCATGTGGCCAGAGGTCCACAGATAATCCTCTTACCTCCTGTTGCCTGTGGGCACCGTACATCATTACACAATCATGTTAACCACTAAAGCCCTCTGCCAAAAGCGGTACAATTTCACTTGATGCGGTTGTTGCTGAGGTAGGAAACAGACAGAAGGGTCCAGAAAAACAATGTGTTGTTCTCTCTTTCCTTCCACGATCAAATCTAATTTGTGAAGAGCTGTGGAGATTGGATTGAGCTGATAAAGTGACTTAATTTTCCACAGTTAACTTTTCTCTGGTCTAACCTTTATGTAAAGCCCTGGGGTCAGAGCTTTGATTATTGTCTAAGATGACTACAGTGTGTCCGACTGGTGGCTGTAACCACACAATTCTGCCTCCTATTTATGTAAATGTTAATAAAAACTAATGTGAATCAAGAAAAACGAACTTGAAAAACGTGTGCGCCTTGTTTGTGTGTGTGTGTGTGTGTGTGTGTGTGTGTGCAAAAAGACAGAGAGAAAAACAGAATCAAGAATTTCTGCAAGCTCACTTCAGCTTAAATGTATGTAAATAATTATTAAAATGAATTTGAAATGATTGAATACAAATGTTTAGATATACATTTAACACTCATCTATTTGAAGGCCACTGAAAATGTGCCAAACTTTAAGAAAACACTCTCTGCTTCAACTTGAATCTTGTCTGTGTGTGCGAGCTTTACGAAAGGTCACACATATATACTGCACATACAACTGTATATAGACGGCGCCAAGCTGGGACGCGTCTGATAGATTCTGCGCAGTGATTGATCGGAGCGGGATTCACGCGTCTGACGTCAGAAACTGCAAACAAATGACCCCATAAAAAGAGGGAACCTGCCTGAGAGAGAGAAAAAAAACAGAGAAAAGCTCTGGGCACGGCACACAACCTGAGAGGTCCACGCTGTCACTCCATTCACACAGAGAAGAAAGATGCCACTCTCAAGCAGCTCCACGTCCTCCACAAAGAGCATCCGCAGGGCAGCATCCGAGCTGGAGAGGTCCGACTCCATCACGGTAAGAGGGGTCTTACAAGTTTCCATCCGCCAAGTTTGCATGTTTTGCTTTTACAGATGCACTTAAAATCAGCAATCTGTTCTAAGTTCAGAATGAGAAGTCTGAAATATATTCAGAAAAAAAGTGAAATGTATTGCGCGCAAAGCGTTTGGCGAGGTGACCATTATGCAGCGGCGATGCCCGGCGCGCACTACATCACGTCCATATATATATATATAGAGAAAAAAAAGCATGCAGCATTAAATATCATCTTAAATGTGTGCTGTGGCAGCTACTCAGTCTAGGTATGTCTTAGGTTTACCTTGACTGCACTGATGTTCTAATGCGCATTTGGAGATGTAAAGCGCTCCCATCAAATGCACAAAGTGATGACCCAAAGGTAAGAGACCCCCCCTGCAGTTACACCGCTTTCTTGTGCCTGTCCTGCTGTGCTCTGGCTGTGGGTTGAAACCAAATCCTCCGCAGTATCCAAGACTGTCTTTTCTCTTCTCCTGCAGTCTCAAAGATTCCTCGGGAGACGCCAAAGCTTGATCGAGGACGCGCGCAAAGAGAGGGAAGCGGCCGCCGCTGCTGCAGAGGCTGCGGAGGCCAGTGAGCAGATAGTGTTTGAGGAGGACGATGGAAAAGCGCTGCTCAACATCTTCTTCACTTTAAGAACCTCCAAGGCACCTGCGCTGTCGAGGACACTGAAGGTTTTCGAGGTATCACAACGGCACAATAATTCATAAAGCTGTGTATTTCATATAAGAAAGAAAGGAGGTGCAGGGTGGGGAGGCTCCACCTTTACCCCAAAGTTATAAAATATGATTCTAGTAATGGTTTAATCAATAATTTATTAATGTTTTAAATGCTAGTTGTATTTAGACTTTTTCAACATAGTTGAAAATCTCACTGATTGGTTGCTTCTGTCCACTAAAATTAGGCAGTTTTATATGTATTTCAATTGACTGATAAGCTCACTGGTTTCTCACCCTCTGATAAACCATCAGGTCTATGGTCATAAATGTTAATGAGTTATAGACCTTTTCCATCAAGGAGTCAAAGGGATAATGCTCAACCTGACCACCCCAAATATTCTATCAATGACATGTAAGTGAGCAGTAAAAATGTAGTGAATTACTTAACTAATTATCCTCTCATTAGTAGCAGATTACAGTCCTTTATAGATGACTTACGAGACAGAAGTACAGAGAAAGGTTTTCAGGGATAAACATGTCTGTAATTATAAGCCACATTCTGTGTCATTATCAGCAGAAATATTGTAGGCAGCTCCATCTCATTTACTGGACAGTGAAATCTACTACCTACTATCTAAATCTACTTAAGCTAATGACTTTGAAAGCAATATGAGGGGCAGTGACTGTGTAAATGAGCGTAGACAAATTAAAAAATGTCATTTCCAACTCTTCTCAGATTTATATTGGATACTTTAGTGCTTTTGTTGCATGTGTAAAAATCATGTCAGAAGCACCTCCAGTACTTTTTATTTTAAGGGTCAAATAAACACATTTCATCTGAGCATGCTTGTGTCAGAAATAAAGACCCTGGGATGTATCCAGAACGCACCCCTTCATATCAGATACTGTGCTGCCTGTTTCCACGATTGAATATAATCCAGTGCAACCGCAGGAGTTACATTTTGGTGTGTTGACTGCATTTCAGACGTTTGAAGCTAAGATTCACCATTTGGAGACGCGACCATGCCGAAAGCTCAAGGACAACCTGGAGGGGTTGGAGTACTTTGTCCGCTGTGAGGTGCACCTCTCCGACGTCAGTACTCTGATCAGCTCCATCAAGAGGACCTCAGAGGATGTTAAAACCACCAAAGAAGTCAAATGTAGCACATTTTTACTGTTTTTATACAACATTTTACACATATTCAAAATGTTGCAAAAGAAAAGAACTGAAAGGATTGACTTTTTTTTTCTTTTTTTCTACTAGTTCATTGGTTCCCAAAGAAAATAGTCGATTTGGACAAATGTCATCATCTGGTCACCAAATTTGATCCAGACTTGGATCAAGATCATCCTGTAAGTAATGACTTTCCCAGCATCTAGCATGAAAAAATAATTCTTATTACTGGGCTGGTTATAATGCCAGACCAATGTATCGCAACAGGAAATGTGATCACTGTTGTATTTGATTTAAACAGGGCTACACAGACCCCGTCTACAGACAGAGGAGAAAAATGATTGGAGACATTGCCTTCAGATACAGACAGTAAGATACAGTCTTTTGCCTGAATACTGCACAGATGCCCATAAAAAGAAAAAACACAAACACCACGCTAATACTCGATTATTTCTGATGCATCTGTACATGCGTTTGTCCTCAGTGGGGAGCCGATTCCCAGAGTGGAATACACAGAGGAGGAGATCGGCACATGGTAAGGGCTGCTGCATGCCCATTAAAAAAGCTGTTGATATATGATGTGCATGTGCAGGCTGAAAACTTTCCCCTCTGAGCATAAAATCAGGATTTCCACCGTATGTATTGCTCTTTCAATATCAAAACAATGTTTTGTCCGTTCACTGTCTCTTAGACAGTCTTTCATTGGTATTTTTCTGTAAATTAGTTACAGATGGGGAACACTGTCAAAGATGTGTCAGCTTGAGCTTGTCTGAGCACAAAATATATCAGGGAGCTGGGAACAAGGAATCAGTGGATTTCACTTGTATCATTAATTTTGTAAGGACACTTTGAGCCAAAAGAAAAGGCCTCTGAAAAGATTTATGATGCCATTCCTTTGGTATTTCTAATACCTGGTAGTAACTCTCGGATTATTAGGTACAGCAATGCAAGTTTAATCATATTTCAATTTGAAAGGGAAAGAAGGGGCTCCAGAGTGGCCATTGAGAGAAATGTAAATTAAACTGATTCATAGAAGAGTAGAATTTACTGATAACTTTACTAATAACAAATTACTTTATTTTATATATTGATATGCACAATGAAACCCATTCTGCATATCAAAATAAATAAATTCGCTGACTGCTGCAACCTCAATTAGAGTTTTTCATGCTTGAGAAATCTTTTATCCATTTAAGAAGCTGTTATCCAATCATACTCCCCTAATTAGGAGGGAAGTCTACTCAACTCTGAGGGAGCTCTATGTCACCCATGCCTGCACCGAACACCTCGAGGCCTTCCGTCTGCTGGAGAGGCATTGTGGGTACAGTCCAGACAACATCCCCCAGTTGGAGGACGTGTCGTGCTTTCTCAAAGGTAAAATACAGGATAAGAAACAATGAAAGGCCCAATAAGTTAACACCCACAGTGGAACAGAAAATCCAGGGTCTGATTCTCTCTGTCTCTTCATCTCCCACCTCCTGAACACACACACACACACACACACACAAACACACAGAGCGTACAGGGTTTCAGCTGCGTCCAGTGGCAGGTCTGCTCTCAGCCAGAGATTTCCTGGCCAGTTTGGCATTCCGGGTTTTCCAGTGCACCCAGTACATCCGACACGCCTCCTCCCCTACGCACTCCCCAGAGCCGTAAGTATGACTGAGACTGCAAAATCCCACCGCAGACTTTGGCCACTGACACTGAAATCTATGTGCAGGCAATGTCTCAGCAACAATCTCTGATGTTGTTCCTTGCCTTTATCTCACACTGTAGTTGAAAGTAATGCTGATTGAAAGCATGTTGCCAAAGCATGAACACAAAGCAACAGCATAAAGTGAATAATTAGAGTGAACATATGAAGAAGTATAGGTCAACTGAGAAACATTCTCTGATCTAGAAAGAGTGTCATAAGAATCAATTTATCAGAATATAAAATACAAATTAGAATAAAAAATCTACGTATAGATGTTGTTGTATTTTCAGTGTAGTTTAAACAAACTAACTTCTTTAGGGGAAAAAAAAGGGAAAATCTGGATTTTTGGGACAAGTTTAAATTTGTTTTTTGGGCTGCCTGCAAGAAAACAAACTTCTGTCTTCACTTCTCTTGTTTCACACTGGGCACAGAATTGTTTTTCACTCTGTAATCATTGTTTTGTAATGCAACCAGACTGTGTTGCCAGTTTGTGATCACCAAGTCTGTATTTAGTTAAATTTATCTGTGCAGGGTTTTTCCAATTTGGATCAAAAAATGGTTCCAGTTGAATCTTTCCCTCTTTTTCTCATCAGCGACTGTGTCCATGAACTGCTAGGCCACGTCCCCATGCTGGCTGACCGCACTTTTGCCCAGTTTTCACAGGTGAGTGGGGGAGGGTCTGGAGGACTTTATGATTTAATTTCCCCCTATGTGTTATTACGTTTTGGTAACAATTTATTGATCGTTTGTTGCAGAATCTTGGTCTGGCATCACTTGGAGCTTCGGATGAAGACATTGAGAAACTGTCCACAGTAAGACTGCTGTCCTCCTGCACCAATTATACTTGAGGAATGTACAAAAATTATTTAATCCAACCATCTCTGGGGTTATCGACATTTGCTTTGAATCTGCTTAAAGAAAATTCTAATTTGTTTCTCAAGTGTGGCTCCATTAGCTAGCGGATAATAAAGTAAGCTGTAGAATAAATCCTTGATATAGAGACCTGATTGTTGTCCTCTCCAGACAGCCTTATGGTCAGTGACATGCACAAAAAAGCATTTTCTGGACATAACATCTTGATTGCAACATTAATCTTTTGGGTTTTCAGTAAATCTCACAGGGGAAAAAAGCTGAAATGAAATATAAATCTGGGACGAGAGAAAAACAAAGAACGTCCCCTGCCCTGACCTCGCCCACATACCGCCCTGATCATTTCTGTGCGGTCCCCTATCTGAAACGTGACATACGTGATGAACTGGCTGACGAGCCCAGTATCTTTCTCTCCTCATTCGCTCTCGCTTTTGTGTTCCTCTCATCAGCTGTACTGGTTCACCGTCGAGTATGGATTATGTAAACAGAACGGTGAAGTGAAGGCTTACGGCGCTGGACTGCTCTCCTCTTATGGAGAGCTTGTGGTGCGTTTCAGTGCAGTTTCTCTGCTTTCCGCTTAATAATTTAATCTTTCCCTGAATTGAGTGGAAAAAAAAATAAATGCAACAATCCCAGCCAACTGAGCCGTCTGAGCTAATTCTCCGTCTTTTATGTTTAATCCAGCACTCACTGTCTGATGAACCGGAGACCAGGGAGTTCGATCCAGAGGCCGCAGCAGTGCAGCCCTATCAGGACCAGACGTACCAGCCTGTCTACTTTATTTCTGAGAGTTTCGCAGATGCAAAGGAGAAATTCAGGTACCGAACCACGCGTTTACTCTCATCTGCAACCCGCACACGCATACAAACGCACGCAGAGACAAAGAGAGGAAGGAAAAAAAACAAAAAGTGCGAGGGATTGTGTGAGGACAAGGTCAGAGAACAGCCAGCCAACCCCTGAGGCCACAAACTTTTGTAGGTCAGCCATAGCAGCCAGAAGACAGCTGTTACTAATGTAGTCTTTCTTACCGAGGCGAAATGCTGGAGTTTTATTTGGCAAACAGATCAAATGTTGCCCTGCAAAACAAGTAGCTTTAGTGAGTGTTTTGACAGTATTTGGTCTCTAGCGGAACACAGCACATGACATCTCTGCCACACTGAGAAAATATCAGCATGGGAATGTTTGTAAAAGCATAGTAAAATTGAAATAGGGCACAGTTATGAATATCTTAGAGCGTATTTCTTATGTGTGCGCTGATACAAGCAGGATATTGCAGTCTCTATTAAGTCTATATATGCATAAACCACAGGCCAAACTACAACTGAGAGAACTTTTTCTAGTCAATTTAAAGACATGGCTCCTCTGGCCAAGAGAAATATTTGGGTTTACAAGACGGGGCAGCTGCAACGCATACCTTGTTGAAGAGCTCCAAGACGACCTCACCTTTGAGGTCTTTGGACCTGCCTCTGATTTTCTAACTTTCTCCGTCTTTCACAAGGAGGTACGTGGCCGGCATCAAGCGACCCTTCGCGGTGCGGTTCGACCCGTACACCTCCAGTGTGGAGGTGCTGGACAACCCGCTTAAGATCCAAGGAGGCCTGGAGGGCGTGAAGGATGAGCTGAAGATGCTGACAGATGCCCTCAGTGTTTTGTCATGATGGTGCCCCAGTGCATGACCGTCCCGCTGTCGTCCGCTTCCTCTCCGCTGCGCCCTGCGACGTGTGCCGAGACCTGTGTGTTCATCTTTCTGTGCCGTGCCTCCAGTAATGATGCTGTTTCTGACGAGTTGTTGCTTGCTGTCGCCGGCTGGTTGGCCGAAGAGGTTGCAGCCATTGAGACCTCAGCGCGCAGCGCAGGCAGAGTTTCCAAAGATGTTGAATGCCTCGCTGATGTGTGGATCCATTTGTGAAAAGAAGAGCCTTTTTTTTTTTTTTTTTAAAGCAAAATGTGTTGTTTGAGAAATATGTCAAAATCTGAACCAAAATCAAAGGGAACTGTGATGATGAATGTATCAAAAGAAAAACTAAATGGGTAGAATTATTTTAAACTCAAACATACTAGTAAAATAAAGATTAAAGCGTATATTTAAATCATATTTATTTTATTTAGAAAAAAAACACCTCTGCTGTGTTAAAGGCTTTATTTATTTTCCAGATGTGTGAATTCAGTATTTGAGTGTAACCAAGAAATGGCTGATTTGTTTGGTTTTATGCTGTTTTTGTCTTTTGCAGTGTAAATGCATAATCAAAGAAGTAGTAAAACATACTTTCAATGTCATGTACTGTTGATTACTGCTTGAGTAAAAATATGTCAAATAATAAAGAATCACAATATGAATATCTTTGTCATGTTTGTATCATTTAGGTTGTGATCCTGCAGCTTATTAATGACATATTACATTATGAAAATCTGTTCATCACATGTGCAGACAAACCAAAGTCAGAGCATTTAAGAAATGCAAGGCTGCATAATAGTTTACTTTTGTCTGCCACAAGAGGGGGCTGTCCAGCAGGGTGTACCTGCCTGATCTTAAAATCACAGCAGATTCTTCTAGAGCCTGTTATTAAAGGGATAAATCTTCTTAATGCTGTCTTTCTGCCTTAAACCACAGCAGGCTGTTTTGCAATGTTACTAGGTGTTAAAAACAAGCAAGTATTCATTTGATTGGCAGAATAAGAGAAGAAGATGGGGTGGGGGGTGAGTTTTATATATACAGATTTTAAATCACATACAGTATTTAAGGACATTAAAGAAACAGTGCGGCTGGACCACCACCAAATGAATGAATAGTATCTAAATTAGCTCACCTTCATGTGACTGTTTGTGTCACTCGGGACAATAGAGAAAAGCACAGACTGTGAATCCTGATGACACAGTGACACAATGTTCAGGTCATTTTGAAAGGACAGCCCTCGGGGACTTTGTCTGGACAGAGCTCCTGGCTCACAGGTAGGAGGTTGAGACTCAGGTCCTTTGGCACACTGAGGCCTTTCTACCAGGCTGAAGGCTGCTGAGACAAACAAGCAGAGGTTCACTGCCTGGACCACTAGGTGTCAGTCTGAGTCTGAGGACATGTCCAACTCCTCACCTTCTGCAGAAACCCCACTTACATAAGGGGACCCTCACATAGTTTTCTAAACAGGAAAAAATGCTTACTTATATGTAAAAATCACATTTTGCTCGGTGTATGCAGCCCCCTCCTCTCTGCCAGTGCAACATCTGGAAGAGGTTTTCCTGCAGCTGGACAGAGTGGGTTCAGGATCCTTACTGTGTGAGCGATGCACTGATCAGCTTTTTTTTTTCTTTTCTGATATTAAGTTTTACAGCCTCACTTTCTCTTTCCTGCTTGCCTCTTAATCACTGCACTGACCCGAGCCTACGACACCATGTATTTCTGCAGGAGCACTGCCACTGCATCCTCCACCTCCTCCTCTACATCACCCTCACTTCGAGCTGCCCCCTTCAGGTGGGATCACCTCACCAGTCCTCCTTCACCCCACTGCCAGACACATCTGACCCTCACCCACCCCCATCTGCCCCCACCTGAGTCTGGGGGCAGCTGAAGACCTTGGCCACACTGCCTGCACTCTGAATGGTAATCTTAATTACAGCAGGGCGGAGACATTGACATTTTTCTTGGAGTCAGAGGCACTACGTCTATTCTTGTTCAGTCTGCGTCCCTTTGTGTAAACATTGTGATTGTAGGTTACAGTGCGTAAACGTGGAAAATGCCTATGGAATTGTTCCATATTTTGTGACTCTCAGTCTCTCCCTCTCTCCTTTTTTTGCCTTTTCTCCCTTTAAGCACTTTTCCATAAAACGTCTCTGGACCATTTTTTTTTCTTTCTTTTTTTTTACCAGCCGTGAAGAGGAGGAGCGAGGGGGTGGGGTGTGGGTGTAAGGGGCGTGTTTTGGTATATAATACTTCTCGCTGAGAAGTTTTGCCTGTCGCCTGGTCGTTGGGACAGCCTCTCACACATCATCTCTATAGCCGCACCAACTGGGAAACTAACTCACCTGCAATCTCTCCAACCAAATAACAACCAACTCCCACCCCCGACCCCGACGGTTTTTTTGTTGTTTTTTTTTACTACTGCCATCTGACATGGAGACCCAGCAAAGACACGGACAGCACTCACTTTGCCACACCTGCCGGAGAGCGGAGAGCAGCAGAATGAAGGTAACCAGAGGAGACTTTTCTACTCTCCGGCTGCGCTTTTGCGCGTATTGAAAGACCTCTGGCGAGGTCGTTGCGATGCTTTCTTGGCTTTGTAAGTGAACCCCCCCCCCCCCCCCTCCCTCCTCGTAGGGCTGAGCAGATGCATTGATCGCATCATATATTTATTTAATTAGATGTTTTTTTTAATGCAGTGCAGAGTGTCTCTTAAATTTGCATGCAACAGGGAAAGTTGGAGGCGCGCAAAAGACGCAGAGGGGGGAGCGCACGGAGCCGCCCGTGCAACAGGTTACAAGATAGACGAAAGGACAGATAGTTGGAGAGGCATCTTTTCTTTTTATTTCTTTTTTTATTATTATTATTCGCGTCCCGTGCGGATGGTGCGCTGGAGCGGGGAGCAAACAGCTGGTCGTCCCCGTCGGCAGATAGGGGGCGGTAGGTCTGAGGGTCAGCGAGCTCATCGCAGGGTGAGCAAGGGGAAATATATGCTGAGTGCGGCCTTTCGGGCAGTTAACTATCGAGCAGCCGCTCTTGCAACTTCTGGGAGAGTTGTGTAACCAGATCAGAGACACTGTCTGCTCTTCATTTAGCTCACCCCCCCCCCCCCTCCCCCTCCTAATAAGAAGTTCTCTCAGGTGACAGCGGCTGAGAAGAGAAAAGAGGTGAGGTGGAGGTGCATCATTCGGCATCATTTGTCTCAAGCAGTGGGCTTTTTTTGTGAGTTAGTAGGTCAGTGCACAGAGGCAGCACTTCGCAGCGGTACATGTACGAGCGTGCAGATGTGAGTGCGCAAAGAGTCGAGCCTCTTATGAAAGGAAACATCTGGCTGTCATCTGGGACGTTTTCTGTTGTTGTTGAAAGATTTCTCCTTTTTTCAACCCCCCTCCTCCTCTATGTCATCGATTCTGCATTTGTTCACCCGGTGCTTCATCCAGCAATGTGTGTGTGTGTTTTCTTTTGCCCGCAGGTCAAGAAGATGTCTTGGTCCGGCCGCGCGCTGCTGCTCGCGCTGGCTCTGACGCTCTACGTGGTGGAGGTAGCCTCGGCAGAGACGCTGTGTGGGGGAGAGCTGGTGGACGCGCTGCAGTTCGTCTGTGAGGACAGAGGCTTCTATTTCAGTAGGTCCCTCCGGCCATTACAAGTCCTCACAATGGGCGTCTCGCTTCTTTTTCTTCTTCTTCTTTTTTTAATTTTACACCTCCAGTGCCCCTCTGCTGTCTGCATAGCCGAGGCTATCTCCCTGTCTGCGGCTGTGTGCTGTTTGCTGTGTTTTTTTCTCCCCCTCTTTCTATCTCTCTCTCTCTCACACACACACACACATTGACTGAGAGAGAGATTATAGCCAGCTGTGTGTCTCAAGACCTCGTCCGGGCCGCTGTGCTGAGTTTGCGCTTTCTGCCCGTATACCTTCTCATTGTAATATGAAAGGCCCGGCGAGCTGTGAAGGCACACACGACTCAGCGCCACACAATGGGCCGCTTGTTTACCAGTAAAGTAATAGCACCCCAAGAGGCATACCAGTGTTCCCAGGCCAGGCGACCACACTGATGAGCCTTATGTGTGTGTGTGTGTGTGTGTGGGGATGAGGGTGTTTTTGATGTCAGGTTTGGAGGACGGATCATTAACATCAATTCTGATTATTGCTTCCTTTGTGGTGGTGGTGGTGATGATGGGAATAGCTGTAAAGCATTATGCAAAGAATGCATTGGGGTGGTTGTTAATCCTCCAATGGATAAGCTTCTGTTTGTCTGTTTGCGACATACGTGCCTTCACCACCCTCAGATGTACGGATTTCTTTTTCACTAAAGAGAGAGAGAGGGAGGGGGGGGTTTAAAAAAAGATATTAGACATGTCTCTGCTTTTCACCTTTGACAGGCAGTCTCTTTGTGTGCCGCTTGCCACCGAAGCTCCTCTCCAATCAGAAGGATCATTATCCAATTTAGGCCAACATAGATGTGTTCCCTCCTCCTCCTTCTCCTCCTCCTCCTTGCCTTCTCCTCCCCCGCCTAGATCACCCTCGCTTTCTCTCTCATGTTTCCCTTCCTGCAATCAAATCTAGCCTCCCCTCTCATGAGATTTCTCCAACATTCGGTGTGGCGCAGGACTTCAGGCGAGGCCTGCGTCGGCCCTCCTCTGCGCCCGCATGCTAACCCTCTCCACCCCTTCACCTTGTTCTTCTACACCTTCACCCTTTTGTTTTGCACTCTTCCCCTCTGTTGTGACCCTCATTTACCCTTTCTCTCTGCGCTGATCCCCTTTCTCCTGTTTTCTCTACCTCTCTGCCCCTCCTCTCCTCTCTCTGTCATCATCCTCTTTATCTCTGCTGACTTGACAAAGGACAAGGTCACAGGAAAGTTTCCATTTTATGTATTTGCTCACCCAAAGGTCTGTCTGAGAGCTTAGCTGTCTGCCCCCATCACTCTCTTTAGGCGTCTGCAGCACAGGGTGTTTACTTGTGTATTCACTCATTAAAGGACTTCGAGATAGACCTAATCAGATTATCCTCTACAAACAAAAAGATTTGTTGCAGTTGGTCATAGATTTCCTTTTATCCTCTTTGCTCCTGACTGTCGAAAAAGTAATCCCGCAATAACAACCCAGATTCATTACCGATGCCAGTTTTGTGTTCTCAGGCCCGGAGCCTCACCCTTCCTGTGGCCTTCCTTCACCGCTCGTTGTGTTTCATCCACAGGTAGGCCAACCAGAACGGGAAACAACCGGCGCCCCCAGAACCGTGGGATCGTAGAGGAGTGCTGTTTCCGTAGCTGTGATCTCCACCTGCTGGAGCAGTACTGTGCCAAACCCACCAAGTCTGAAAGGGACGTGTCGGCCACCTCTCTACAGGTCATACCCGTGATGCCCGCACTAAAGCAGGTACGTCTCAACAACAACAACAGTGAGACCAGTATGGGAAAGAGTGCTAATCTCTGTCTCTATCTGCGCCTCCACTCACCTGTGAGCCTCACCCCTATGCCCAGGCACTGAGTACAGACTGAAACCAGTTTATCTCGTTAAATGGTCATTGGTAAGCAGTTACCTTCCATGCAAAGTGCTGACCGTCATGGAAAACATCAAGACAGCCACAGCACATTATATTCAGGAAAAAGGCAGAGTCATACTCGCTGCGTGTATGTGTGTGTGTGTGAGAGAGAGGGAGAGAAAGTGGAGAGATGGAGGAGACTGCTGGTCCGTAACAAAACAGTGTGCTTCTGAGTGTGTGATTATTAGTCACGGAACAGCAAGCTCTCCGAAAACTGGCATGCGCCTTGATCTGTGCGGTCGAAAACACCTGACCCGAGCGGTGGAGCTCTACTTTGAAATATGTCACAAGCATGCAGGGAATCGTCAAAGCCTTTCAGGTCCTTTCACTGCGGTCCGGTCACAGGACTGAGTCGTGGCTGCTTTCCAGACCTCTTGAAATCCCTTCAACCTTCCTTTAGACGAGACTGGGAAGGTGTTTGTAATGTTTCTGCCTTGGACTTGCAGTATCGGTGGCACGAGATTGAAAAGAATGCATACTGAAAATGTCAGATGGAAAATAAATGTACCTTCTCTCTGAAATGCAAAAAAAAAAAAAAAAAACAAGCTGCAAGGGAATTAGTTTGGACATGTCCCTAGTTTGTCTGGGCAGGAAGAGTTGATGGGTACAGCCTGCTCTGAGGGCCAGCTGTTCTTAGGCTATTGAGCAGGCCTGGAGTGAATGAAGGGGGATAAACACTCCTCAAGTGGCAGGACCAAAACAAGCCATTCAGATGGAGCACTGGCTACTCACGCATAAATTCTAGCTCTGCCGCTACCACTCCCACTTTGTCTCAATCGCTGGTGCTCGGCACAACACCTCACGCTGTTTAAAACGGCTTTGCTGCGTAAGGACAGGCGCCTCGAAATGACAGTGTTTAATGTGCCGTTTCATTCGGCCTGCCGAGGTTAGTCAGTTCAGCGGGTCATTGGGGGAGCGACGACGGTGCTCCTCATATGTATATGAGGCGAGTGGCCGCCCTTCCCTTTTGACAGTATGTTAAAGAGGCTGAACTAAGCACTTGTTGACAGCTTCTCTCAGTCAAGGAAACCAAAACAAGGGCAAGTCAGAGGCAAGGCGAGTCTGTTATGACGCTCGGCGCTATAAGAATGGCATTTGATTTCCTTTTGGCCGGCGCAACAATGAGTGAATGTTTTCACAAAATAAACAATTCTTTCCTCCATTGTAACAAGCACTTGCACAATATCTTATCACCCCTAATGAACTGACCCCCTCTTCTCCCTTTTTCCTCTATTTATCGCCTGCACGCCACAATAGGAAGTCCCAAGGAAGCCGCATGTGACCGTGAAGTATTCCAAATACGAGGTGTGGCAGAGGAAGGCGGCCCAGCGACTCCGGAGGGGTGTCCCCGCCATCCTGAGGGCCAAAAAGTTTCGGAAGCAGGCGGAGAAGATCAAAGCCCAGGAGCAGGCAGACTTCCACAGGCCCCTGATCAGCCTGCCCAGCAAACTGCCTCCTGTCTTGCTCACCACGGACAACTATGTCAGTCACAAATGAGCCCGCTGCCAGCCCTTTGCACAGACAAGAGTTTGGAGGGAGAAAAAAAAAGACTAGGGGATTATAGCTTTGTCTCTGACGTCATTTCTGTGGCAGTCTTCTCTGACCTCCCCTGCCCTGTCCGAGCCCACCAATCCCCCCACCACCACCACCATCCCTCTCATCCCCATCCGCCCTCTGCTCTCTCACTACTTCTTGACCCCCTGGCCTTTTTCTAACGCACCCCCCCTCCTTAGCCCAACCCACCCACCCTCCTCCGGCACACAAACATTGCCTACACATTCTTCCTGTCTGAACTCCTTCGGTCCCTCTCTCTTTCAGTCACTGACACAAAAGGCACAAACACAAATGATGAACAAAAAGTTAACAATTCGGCTGAATGCAATTCAGGTGGATCCTTAAGCAAAAGAGAAAAAGGGAAGGGAGAAAAGAAGATGAAAGAGATCTGTGGTTTGCAAGTGTCAAGAGGACACCCAGCGGAATGTTTTTTTGTCCTTGTGGAAGACAACTGAAAGTGAAGAGCAGCTTGCATGAAAGAATCCATTCCACATCATTTTTTCCTGAGGCAAAAAGAAAATCTCTGTTAGTTCTTTTTCTTATTAGTTTGCACCTCTACCTATAAAGGGACTTCCACACTGTAAGGAATTATTTTGTAAAATTAGATTCCTGTTCCAGCACCTTTTGATCACAAACAAAAAGCAGAAAAGAGTCTGCAAAATTGCACATTGCCACGGATTACGTCAAAGTAAAGAAAAAAATGGCACTATTTTTTTATGAACAATGAACGTGTAGCTTAAAAAATGTCATGGTGCTAGCTTTGGGAATGGACTCAAAGAAGAGGTTGAAAAGCACGTTTTTTTTCTTTGAATGAATATTAAAGCTTTCCGTTTTAAGGAAAGTGTGACTTTTAAAAAAGAGGAAAATAAAGGATATGGGGGAGCTCCTGGCAGTGGCAATGTCAAGGGGGAAGTGTCACTGAGAAAAGATATGAGCTGTGTTGGCATATAGGCTCACAGCAAGTGCTAGCGGCTGCTCATCACTAGCTTGCCAGCGAAAGCGGCAAGGGGGACCTGAGACCCAGTCCCTGTTCCTCCTGTCCCTCTGAGGCTGCCAGACACAGGGAGCAGTGTGCATGGGACATATATGGGACACCGTGGACGGCCCGGATTGGGACAGTTCTACAGTTCTGGGACAGTACTTCCTGTTTGTCATGGCTTTGCAGACTGCTCTGACAGGAAGGAATATGGCATGGACAAAGAGCAAGTGGGATAATGATGATTATATTTTATTTTGTCTTTTTTTCTGTTTTCTTTTCATATCAATGTTTCAATGAAAAAAAGGAAAACCCTGTCAGTTTCTGGTACCGTGACATTCCTGTTTTTTCAAGTTAGGCCTTTTTTTGTTTCCATGGTTATTGTTATGATGTTATTTTACAGTTCTAAAGAAAGGCACAAAATTTCAATTCAAAGGGAAAAAAACAGCAATAATGTCAACTAACATTTTATTTTTATTGTATATCCGTAGTATTCACATGCTTTTGCCTGAAAACAAATACTTGAATATATATATATACATCTCTATATATATATATATATATGTATATGTATATATATATATATATAAATATATAAATATAGATATATAATTAGTTTCCAGGGACGTTGTGTTATTTTCCTTTAGTCTGAGCTGTATCTTGCGTAATGAGCCGCCAAGCTTTTTTGTTTGTTTGTTGAAATACAAATAAGGGCACTGTATAAAGGCATTATTTATTTTGTTATAAAATATATTTGAAAAATTGGTCCAAATAATATACGTAGCACTGATGCTCAACTGACGGATTTATTTTGTATGATTTCTGTTTTTTCAATTGGAGTTGTAAGGCTTTTTTTGTAGATGCTTTGTACCAAAAATAATGTCTTTTTTTCCTTTTTCGTTTGCCATAGTTACGTTAAATTAATATTTTAACAGCAGCATAGCCTGGATTGCTTAGGCATGTTATGTCACAGAAATAGGCACATACTCTGAATACGTTGGTCTGCATGGATTTCCAGAAGCCTGTCAGGGTTGTCTGTGAAAAGGAAAGCATCAATGAGTGACTTTATTATTGGAAGAATAACTGTTCAACATTGATTGTACTCAAACCCACTATGTTTTGAAGCCACTTTAGTATTGATGGCGGGGGAATGATCAGTCCTTCATTAAATCATGTCTTTGTAATTGTGCATGGTGTCCTATGATCTTCTAAGGAGCATCTTGCTTATGTGCCAGTGCCACTGATGTTGTCACGTGTTGGTTTGGGTCATGAGGCCACAAATGTCTTCTCAGTCGTAGTTTTAGGGTTCAGCTTACATGTGACTTACACGAGTCATTGTATCGATGCCTTAATTGGAGTTAATGACGTTGCTATGATGCTAGGAACCATCAAAGATCACCTAAAGGTCATTGTCTATCGAGGAGAAAGCATATCATCCCCAAGACCTCATTATTCTCATCTATCTCTCTATCTGTCTGTCTATCCATCTGTTTGTATGTCTGTCAATCTGTCTGTCTATCTGTCTCTGTTTCTGTCTCTGTCCGTCTGCTCTGTTTGTAGAAGACATTGCCCCGATCTTGTGCATCAACAGTATGTATCTGTATTTGCATGGCGAGGTGGGGGAGGGCAGGGTTGTTAGCCAGCCATTCACCCCTCAACAATCTTCCAATCATCCATCCATTATGCATTTGATGAAGGGCTATCACGCTGAACCATTTCTGAAGCACTCAGGAAAAACAAAAAACAATCTATGCTCTCCGAGGGAGAAGTGGAGTAGTTGCTGAGTGTACGTGATAATCTTGTTGTGGAAGGGCAGCTGAGGCTGTTACCCGTACCTGGCCACAATGATACAGCTCTCTGTGACAAACCACTGAAGCCCATGTCAGAAACAAGGTAATTCTGTGCCACATTACAGTTTCCTTCTCTATTGTGTCATCGCATCGCCTATGAAATGGAGACTTTATGGATCCTTGCCCCGCAGCGGTGAAGAGTCAAGCCAATACTTTATAACTTCTTTCTGTCAGAGAGATCTCAATTATCAAGGCTGCGTCCTGTCTCTAGTTATATTCTACTTCAGTTGTGCAACAAAGCAGGCAGTGCAATTATTATTATTATTATTATTATTATTATTATTATTATTATTATTATTATTATTATTATTATTATTATTATTATT
>JBAJHX010000081.1:17718184-17731075 GCA_037176925.1 Amniataba percoides | reverse complement strand
ATTATTATTATTATTATTATTATTATTATTATTATTATTATTATTATTATTATTATTATTATTATTATTATATTATTGTTAATAATAATATTATTATTATATTTTCTATTTTATTCTATATTTTCCTGCTAGGACTGCATTCATTCACTATTGTAATGTTCAAACAGGCTACTCTAGTGTTCTTATGAATGGCGTGAAAGACAACCACTTCTTTTCGCTGAATATGAAGAGATACTTGCCAAGCAATGGCAACTTTTCCTGTGTCAGTAGCTCACTCAGCCTGTGTGTATTTTATTGATTTAACCTCTGCACGCTAGAACGTCCGAAATGCACAATTCATGTACTTTCATTTTTAATATCAATAAAAAAACATTTTATCAAACATACAATGTCTAAAAAATTACTGCTTTGTCCGGTGTATTCTCCTATCTTGGGTGTTTGCCTTGCACATCTTGACGTGTGTGTTGAGCTTGAGGGCCATTTTTGAAATCTTTTTTTATATCAATTAAACCTTGTGTGCCCTGTAAATGATTTATTACATCTTAAGGCCTTGCAAAGAATCTCCAGCTGCTTTTAGCACCCTCTCTCTTCCTCTCACCCTCCCTCCTTTTTTCCCTCCCATTTCTCTCGCTGTCTCTATCTCCATGTCTGTCTCTGTCTGTCTGTCTGTCTATCTTTCTGCTGCTCTGTGATAAGGCAAAATGCGCCAAAGTGGAAAGCAGCACTCACAGAGTGGCAAGCGAGCTGGCCGCAACTCCTCAGCCCTTCCTCTGCTGCATGCCACAGTAAACCTGAGCTGTTCTCACTGCCTCTGACACACCCATCCGTACATCCATCCCTCCATCTTCCAGCGGCTTGCTAACTACTGGAGCAAGCTCCACTTCAGTGGCTAAGTTTAGTAACCGACATGTCTCAAATTATCACATGCATATTCTGAAAATGGCACGACCTTTCATTGTTGACATGCATGCTCATACCCACCCATGGGATGTCTGTTACCGGGCAGATTTACAGTTTAGTATCTTTGTTCCCAGAAAGGAACAGTTTTGGGCACTGGGGTTATCATGGTGCAGCAGAGTTTACTGTAGCTCTCAGTTGTGTTTTCGGTTGGCATCAAAGAGTTTCAGAAACAGTAATATACGCTTTTTTTCATTAAGTGCAAACCCCTGCCATATAGTGATGAGATGCACATGTGTTGCTTCTGGGAAAGTGGAGAAACTGGTCGGCTATCATTGTAAAGGAGCTCGTGTTCTGTGTTTTATGGCCATAAATCACTCAATTAAATCACCTTTGCCTGTCTCATGAAACCTTATTGCCCGCTTCTGAGGGAGTCCATCCCTCTGCAAAAAGAGAGAAAAACACTCAGCTGGGAGTGAATGCTGTCAAATTTAGTTCATGTCTGAGGAATGACTGGAGGCTGCACAAGTTCACACACAATCTGAAGTCGCCTGCAAGCAACACATGCAAATTCTCACATATTTTCACCTCTTTGAGCATGTTAATTCTGCACCATTACTCCATTCCCTTTATTGATACACGCATTATCGTTGCAGTGTTTTTAAAGCGTCACTCCCAATAAAACACTTTCCTCTCACTGGCTTTTTTTAACTGATTGGCAGGTGTGTGTGTGTGCATGTGTGTTCAGACGCTGCTCTGGGACCGAGCCTGTTCCCTGCAGGTGTTTATACATAGTGTGGCTCTCTGGAGCTTGGTAATGAGATCAGGGACTCTCTGGTCCTCAGGGCTCATCATGTCACCGCTGTGCCTGATGGGAGAGCGTTTGGCACAACATAAGTAAACCAAAACAAGCCAAACTGGGCAAAGGTTCACCAAGATATGTACTTTTTGTACTGCCTGTGCTTTTCCTGTTGAGTTTGATGGAGCTGATACTGCGGTGGTTTGGCATAGTCTCAAATAGAGGAGATTAATGTCAGCGTGGTTAGAAAGATGGAAACTTTTATTCTCAGTTATTGTCTGTGTTATAGGGTATTAACGACTCAGTTATGCAGAAACCTGTAAAGAACTGAACAACGTGGAAGGCTGAAAAGTACTTCTCCGGTGTCCAAGGTATATATGTAATTTGTGAAGGTGCATTTTTAACTTGTTGTCAAATTTAGATTTACATCTGCTTCTAAATCTGGAGCCAAGGCACAAAGACACTATAACATTATACCAAATAAGTAAACAATAGAAAGAGCTCAGCAATGCCACCTCAACCTAAACTGGTAGAGCCAAATAAACCACAAGCCTTAACCCACGCATCCATCCCCATCAGAGAGTCCTCCTGAACTGTGGAGTGGAGTGTAGATGTGGGTGGCACAACTCTCCCAGGCCTGACATTGGAAACTGCCAAAGAGCACACTAGAGTTGTGGTTGGCCGGATGCACGGGATGCATGTAAGGCCAGGCCAACTATTGAGGCACAGGGTTTGGCAAGCCCAGACCATCACAGCCCAGCGTGGCCACACAGGCCAATTAAGACAGGCCTTCTCCTCTCCTTTCTTCTCCTCCCCTCCTCTGTGTCTCTCTCATCTCTCCCTCTCTCTTTATCTCTCACTTTCTCTCTTGGACTCCCTCTCTCTTTCTCTCAATCCTCACAAAGCATGCTCACACATTCCTCTTTTCCCTCTCTGCCTCTCTAATTGCTGCGGACTGAAAAGAGGGATGGAGAGAGGGGAACGAGATTGAGAGAAAGAGACAGAGAGAGGGAGAACCAGAGAGAAAGGGGGTCATACCACAGAACCTCTATGGTCAGGACAAACTGTACTGGCCCCCTGGAAGAGTCAAAACTCCTGTGTGTGGTGTGTATGGGCTCGAGCATCCAGAGCTCTTTCTCTCATTAATGAAATATGATCATTTGGCTAATTTCCCCCAAAGAGCCTAATTCCATGATGCAAAATGCACATCTACATCCTTCCATGGGCTCTGAGGTGGTCACAGCAGAGCCAGAGTATAAAGAGGGGATTGTGTTTCTTCAGCGCCCCACAAAACTGTCTAATTGTTGATTCCTAATCAACCAGTAGCTGTGAGGAGGCTTTCCTAATTATGTAACCCTAGGTTCTGACATATTAACAATGAAGTGGAAGTTTTAGTGGATTTTATACAAAGTTAAGCAGCATGAGGAGAGGAGAAGAAGTTTGGAGTTATTGGATTTTCTTCTCCCTCCCCTGTGGATAAGTGGTGCAGAAAATAAATGGATTTTCTTGTTATATGTTCAAATCTGTGTTTATCTATGTTGCTTGCATGGCTAACGTTCTCATAATCATCGGTCTTGAATTCATTCATTCAGAATTCTACTAAGACATTTACATGGCACATATATGATTTAAAACATAAAACATAACATCTGGATTTAAGGGTTTGAGGATGAGACAAAAACAAACTATTTGGACACACAAAAACAACCGCACATTGTTAATGTTTGTCTTTGGTCTATGTCTGATCGTCGCCTTAAAAGCATGAGAAGTATCCATAGTGCCCACTCACACGCCAAACAGGGAGCACTTTGGCTGCTACATTTACAAAGTTTTGCAATTTTGAGGCTTTGGTGTCTTTGTCAACACACCAGTGAAAGGTCAGAGATGGCGGAAACAACAGGGCAATGTGGATGTGACAAGACGTGTGGGGTAGACTGAATTCTGGAGGGCCAGAACAAGGGAAATGAGGTGGTTAAACCATACAAAATCATAACAAAGGGGGAAGTGGTTTCCAGTGTGGTCACTGGGTCATTGCATGACAATTTCCTTTTACTGGAAAACAAGGGGGTCACAGCTTTACACTGAAATATTCTCTGTGTGTGGTGCAGAGACCGCCTGGGCTATACTTATTCACAGGGGTCAAATGTTACCGTCAGTGGCCACTCGATGTTAAGATTTAAAACTACCCAGCCTTTCTTCCAAAAGAAAAATTAAAACTGCCTCTCACCCACTCCATATTCCAGCAGAGGTGATCTTGATCACTTTTGGCATGTCTGAAATATTCATGGATTTGTTAAAGGCTAAATTTAATTGAAGGTGTTGCAGGAAGAGTGAAGTGGGTGGTAGTAAATGTTTAAAAGCCAAACACTGCACTTAATTAAACAAGGAGGTCAGCATCTTGTAACGTTTAAGGTTTCTGAGTTTTTAGCTTTAACATTATCCAGGTGTGTCCTTACTTCACTCCATCAGGGCATTCATCATTGTTGCACGTCAGTGTCACAATGTGGAGGTCAGCAGGGCACTACCTGGGACTACACACCCACACCACATGTACACACACACACACACACACAC
The DNA here is from genome assembly GCA_037176925.1 of Amniataba percoides. Taxonomy (NCBI): domain Eukaryota; kingdom Metazoa; phylum Chordata; class Actinopteri; order Centrarchiformes; family Terapontidae; genus Amniataba; species Amniataba percoides. Next base: position 17,726,805 of record JBAJHX010000081.1, on the reverse strand, counting down.
ACACACACACACACACACACACACACACACACACACACACACACACACACACGAAAGGCATGATCCATTAGGCACATGTAGAGGCAAGAAAGTGACGGCTGCAGCAGATGAACGAATCTGCTGGATACACACACTTTATTGTCAACGAAGAAGTGGAAAGAATTGAAACTTAAAAGCCAAAGGCAGACAATCAGTGATGCTAGCACTTGTTGTGGTGGTAAAGCAGGCTGCACAATAACCAGGGACACTCCCCTCTATGTTTGAACAACATATAATTACAGATCAGGAAAGGAGAGCCCATTCTGAGGGGAAAATAGCAATCTCTCTTAATTACAAGGCAGGCCATGATCCATACCTATCCGTCACTTCAAATAACTCTAAATGTTGGATGACTCTCTGTTGGAGTGGCTGGCAATGTGATTTCTGTTCAGGTAGTGATAAACAACACGAGCAGCGCTGAGAGGACCACCAGCTGAACTGTAATCTGACAACAGCAAATTCGGCCTGCAGAAGTCTGTTCACAACAAGATTCTCACTTCTGGAAGCTGCTAAATCTCTCTAACTATTAAAAAAATGTGATACGTGATTATTTTAAAGGAAAACAAAACAGCCACGTGGGAGCGACCACATCCGCTAACTTCTGTCCTGCATGTTTTTCCGTTTCTATAAACCAGACGCAGATCCCTGTGGATGTTATTAAGCACTTTTGAATGACAAGTGTTGAGCTGGATTTTTGTGCAACAGTTGAGCGAGTGCCAGCGTGTGTGTCCAGCTGTCATGCACACACACATAAACAGGCTCAGACTCTGGTCTCCAGTGAACATTGTCAGCACACAGTCACGGTGGAGGTTCCTCTCTCTCCAGCCAGATGAGCATTCTAGTTATCTTCCCCACATAAACAAGATAAGCTCGATTTCTCCGGCCCTTGCCAGGGCCCAGAGGTTACTGAGTTCTTTCTCTTCCTCTCCTTGACCTTTTTCCTGTTTGTTTTTTTTTCCTGCAACTTCTGTTTTCTCTGTTCCAAAGATTTGATGCAGAACTCAGAAACTGGCATAGTCTGCAAAGTCTCCTGGCTCGCAATAAGATCATCATCTGGTAATGAATTTACACAAGTCCCCTGTCATTTCACCATGAAATACGCTCATAATTACATTCTGCTTGTCATGAATCCAACTACAGTGCTTTTTTTTTACTAAGAATGACAGACATTTCAGATATTGTCGTTGCCGACGCACCAAAGCATGCAGACACACATACACACACTCACACGCTTAGACAAAAACACAACAGAGGAGTGCAAATATTTGTGAGGAAATTGCTCGAGAAGGACATTGCAACTGTGCCATTTGGCTGCCCCAAACCATTGTCCGTTGAGACTTGCCATGGAAGCTGGCAGCAGTTGTTTTTGTCTGCTGTGCCATCCTTCAGCCCGAGACTGTCAATTTCATTCTCATGCTTCAGTAATGCGGATGGGAAGATGTCCAGAAATGCCACAACTGAAAGACTATGTATATATATGTGTGTGTGTGCCTGTGTGTTGTGTGTGGCTTTGTGTGTGTGTGTGTGTGTGTGTGTGTGTGTGTGTGTGTGTGGCTGTGCACTTAAATATAATGGCAGTGCCACCAGTCTGGCACACAAGTGATGACAAAGTTTTCTCTGTGAAAACCCACACGTACACTCACACACACAAACGTAAACAAAGAGCCATGTGTGGACAAACATACATGACAGACTGATCACATTCACACACGTTCAAACATAAACACATATGCACCTATGCACACACACACACACACACACACACACACACACACACACACACACACACACACACATTTGTGTTCACAGAGCCCTGCTAATGATGGGTGGCAGTATGATGTTTGTGTGTGTTCCAAAAGAATTGGCATTACTACTTGGGCCAAATCAGCAGCCAACAGCAGCAGGCTATTAACAAAACTGTTTCTTTGTTTGCTTTTTTTCCTGTTTTTTTCTTGAGAGGCGCCAAGCAATTAATGGTCTGCCTATGGGAGACCAGTAAACTGTGCCACAGTGGAGAACATATGCACAATGATGCAAGACACGATGGAAAAGAATAGATGATATTATGACTGGCCAGCATTCATCATTTGGATCTTTACTGAGGGACACATCAAAGGAAAGGGCATGTTCTGAGGCCGGCTGACATCCAGAAAGGGGCTACAGGCACTTTTGACCATCCTGGCCAGTGTTACCAAGTTCAAAGCCTCCAAGCACGTACAAGGATGAGAAAGTGTGTGTGTGGTGGGAGATAGGATTACCATGTTGAATTAATCCCCTTCAACATGGGATGGAAAAAGAGACAACTTGGAGCAGACAGTTTGCTGCTTCTCTCTCAGCCAGGTCCTTCTAGGAAAAAGGGATTTTTTTTTACTCAATGGTCCAACAAAAGATTTTCATAAAGATCCAATAAGTGGAAATGAGAGAGGTAGGAAAACCTGCTTCATCTGTGACCGTGCCGTGGTAAAACTGCAGCACTCATCCATAAACAACTTCTGTTGAAGCGCCTTTATCTGCTCTTATACTGTACCACTTAAACAGAGCAGATAAGCAGTATAGATATGAAGAACGAGAAAGAAAGAAAAAAAAGGAAAAAACAATTTATTATGACTTGCACAGAGCTACTGATCTATCCTAGAGAGATACTGAGGTATTTTAGTGCTATTCTTAACCTGAAAAGTCTCTGCAATGGTAATGATATTATCTATATTTTTTTGTTTTATTACTATGAATACAAGTTTCCCATTTGGCTATAAATATAAATATTATGCAGAACAAGCAAGTCAAGCTGTAGTCTTAGAAAAAATCTTATTTCTAAAAATGATTTTATCTCCTTATGTAGTTTCTTTACTTTAAGCATTATAAAGAAAAATCACAAATGTTGATTCAAATACCGAAAATGAAATGACAGGTTCAGAGGAATAGCGTGTATGTAGTTTTTTTCCTTTAGATTTTGGTTTCTAGTGTGTACATGTGGTATGTGGCTCGTGCTTCTATATGCAGCCCTTGCCCCCCCTCATTTCTGCCCACACTGCAGTCGCGCTGAGGGTTAACGGCACGCGGCCAGTGACCTCACTGGACACCAGTCCATGGTACAATATCTACACCCGCTATCCAATAGTACAAAAATTATTTCCACAGGCGTGTCGTGGGGGGAGAAAAGCAAAGAGATAGATGAGATAAAGGGGGCAGGCGAGGATGGGCCTGTTAATGTTCAGCCAGATAATGCTAAATTAGAGGATATTGTCACATTATTACTCAGCCGTAAAAGTGACAGGAAGTGAGATAATGATGTGGATTTACAGCCCTTTGGTGGCACTGATTGCACCAGCTCATGTGATTATTAGGCACGTTTGGTTGTTTCAGCGCTAACAGCGCCTCTTCAGAGTGATCCGTGTGGACGGCCTTTTGTGTACACACTTGTGTTCGGACATAAAGGTAAAAAACATGTCAGAATTAATGCAAATGCCAAATTAAACCACTTACGCAGTTTCAATCAGTTTTATGTGCTTATAGAATGGACTGAAAAAAAACTGTAAACTGAAAAATTCAACATTGCTTCTTAACTACAGAGTGACAGATGAGATATTCAGTCCTTCCTGAGAGTAAGGCTCAAATACTCGCACACACAGCATTAGATGTGGGAGAGCCAGAGCTTTAGTGGTCACACTCAGCAGGCTCTGTTATACATTACAAGGGCATAATAATGCTCCAAGTCAAAGCTACAAAAACACCCCAAAATTGCCTTTGTTTTTATTGTCAATTAACACAGAACATCATCAGTAATTTCCTGTTACTCACTGAATGCGTAAACCCTCTGGTGTTTTGAATGACCCCTTTAGATGAGGTAACAGCACTGGTTTCACCTTAACTAGGCATTTTTGGGCAGGAAAATTAGCTGCAAATCCATGTTTGGCTCCCTGTACATCTTCGGCTAATGCATAGTGTTTGTATGTTCCCGACGCACGTGTCTGTGCATGTGTGTTCATCACCATAACCAGAAGTTTTTCTTTTTCCCAGCATTTGTATGTTAAGTGTGTTTGTGAGAAGTGGCTGCGACAGGTAACCAGGAATTATCCGGTGGCTTGCTCCCCAGACAGACTGTGTGCGTATGCAGTGTGCCAGGCTAGTAATTGTGGGCTCGCAGGGAGAGAGGCTATACCATGTTAGCCTTATTATTATCATTAAAGCGAGAGTTAGCTTGCTGTCTGAGGCCAGGTTGAACAGGGAGATGTTCCTCCAGACAAACCGATGCTTACAAGCCTTCTGTTTGTCCCACATGTGCTCACTGAATCAACTGCTGCCTAGTAGCAATTACTGCCAGGCCATCACTGCAAATAACAATTTGTCTTTATTTGACTGCCATGCTGAAACTAATTTCTAAGAATTTTGAAAATAAAAGCTTGTACTGATAGTTTCAGACATCTCTCTCCTGCAGCAGCGTGCTGTGTGTTAATTAATAACATCAGTTATTAGTCCTGTAGCTTGGGCCACCTGCAGCCTCTGAGTCTGATAAACAATGAGAGCTGCTCAGCTCCCAGCGCTGAGAGCCACCTGTGAGTTTCTCTGGAAACAGTACCTGCAAATCAGCTCTGGACTCTTTTAACACCTGTAACTGCTCTGACAGCTGCTCAGCTGTACTGTGAGTGTATTGAGAGAGGGCGAGTCAGGTGTGCGTGGGTTATTTCTTATAATGTACATTTCTATAATCCTTAACATTTATTTGAGTAACTGAGTATGTCCCAGTGAAGCTGGAAGGCCAAGGGACCTTATTTGAGCAACACAATATAAAATCAGTCAATTGATGCACAAAAAACTTTTAAAGGTGTAGTAACATTTAAAGAAGGGTAAAAGCAGGCTAACAAAATACTATAATGGTTGTTTACAATAGTCTTGAATTTTGCCAGAGATACCATTCAGCTATTTAGATTGCATGAATTTATAGGAAGAGGGTAGATATAGGAAGATTTCCCGCCAAAGTCAAAATGAAAAAAAAGTTCACACATGTCAAGAATAATTTCAACCCCTTGTAACTGTGAACATCTTTTGTTTTTGTTTCCTTTCCCTTCATTTTTTTAGTTCTAATAGTTGTCTCTTCAAGAACAAACATTTTCTTCCAAAACAAAGACATTTTTCTTACTATTATGTATCTTCTGCGAGTCAGGAGGGAGACAGAGTTCTCACCACGGACTGGCAAACTAAACAAAAAAGCGAGCAAAACAGCCCCGGACAACAGACAAAGTTTTATCAATAAAGATGTTCTTTCTATGAAAATAATCACAGCGGCCAAACAAAACATGGTGCAGGATCCAGAGCTGTTGTCGGAGGTTTGCCAGCAGACTCTCTTGAAGGAAACTGTGCTGCAGAGGGGACAGAGATGACGCCACAGGGCCTTTTCCCCCTATACGTCCCTCTCCACCTGTCCCCCAGCCCGCATTCCAACAGTATGACCTGCTCATCTGCGTCCCTTGAAGGGACGGTCCGGAGGGTCTGGGGGTCCTGAGCTTTCCAGCAGTCTGATAATAAGGGATGATGTGTCTGCCAGCTCAGCCCGGCACCCATGTGTCGTCAGTGTGGGGTTTTGTCAAGTGGGGGAAGGGTGAGGGGGACAACAGCAGAAAAACAGGGAGATTAAAGCGCACAATAACACTTTTTTTTTATCATTTACTATGTCCACCCTGCATGTGAAAACGAGCCTCACAAGACCCACAAAAACAACACTTTGGAGCAAAATAACACCCAGGGGTCACTTTGTTTTCGTAATTCTGCTTGTTCCCTCGTCTTCCTCCTTACGAGCAGTTCACTTGAGAAATATCAAGAGAAAAAGTGGCATTTCCACTTCAGCATAGCATCTCCACTATTTGTGAAGAACTGATAGAGATTAGCGATGAATTATGTCCAAAAACTATGCCGTCGGTCTTTAAGATAGGAATGGAAAGAATTTAGATTTCTTCATTTTATTAATAGCACATGGCAAAGAAGTAGTGAGTGGGACCGTGTGTGAGTGATGTGTGTGTGTTGAGCACACAACAGGTGCCAACCATAACAGAGGAGACGGGAAAAACATGGTGGGGTTAGCTCACAGCCGGGCTTCCCGCTAACTCGGTGTCACAAACAAAAAATGGGACGGTGCGTAAGTTTGAGCGAGCCTGTGTGAGTCTGTGACTACGTGTGATGTTATGTGTGTGTGTGTGTTTGATAGATAGTGTGCCTGAGAGGATGCACATGTGGGTGCTCGTGCATGTGTCAGTGTCTGCAGCTGTACGTGTGCAATGAGCGAAAACAGCACAGGGAAATGAATGAGGTATGTGTAATGGCTTGCTGCTCTGCTATGTTCATTAGGCTACGGCGCATGTGTATGCGAGGGAGTGCGCAAGTGTGTCTGTGTGTTTGCTTTGCTTAAACACAAATTCCTGGGAAACAGTAGGAGGTATGGAAAGTGTTCCCTGCGCAGCTTTTGAGGTCTGGTTGTCAACATTGTCAGTATAACATCACTGACGGTAACACATGAGACAGATGCTGAGACTGTAGCGGATTACCCTACATTTGTTTGGCCCGATCGGCCAATAGATCACATTTCTCACTTTGCCGCTGCCTCTGCGGAGAGTGACATAAATTTTGGGCCTTGCGTGTTTTGTGGTGAAAATGTGTTATTCAGAAGAGGAGTGAGAGCCAGCATGTCATTTCAAAATGGCCACACTGTGGTGCGGTGGTGTGCTAGAGCACCATATACTGTACAAACGGTGTGTGGGCCATTTCTTTCCCCTAATTTTCAGGCAATATACAGTACCATAGAAGTAACTCTAGAAGGTACCTTACCGCTGTTTGGATAAGGTTTGCACAAGCTTATTTTATCCCTCCTCCTATATCATTTCACTCCCAACCTATTAGCTGTACTGTAACACGTCATCATTAGGTGATTGTTTTTCTCTGGGTTACTCTGGTAACTAACATATATTGTCTGTTTGACCTTTAAAAGAGAGCAGAGAAACATTGAGGCAGAACAATGTATAAAAGATAATTCATAACAGAGTGAAATTTTACCCCCCAGATTAAGTGGATTTAAATAAGATCCTAATGCACCGTGACACATTTGGCAAGCCCCATTACATATACACAATACATTTACTCCGTAGGATATGCTGAGACACACTCTTTAAATTCTCCTGATCTTGTGTGCCAGATCACATAATAAACACCCCTTTTATAGCCTCAAAGCGAGGTCATCCCGGCATCATTAAATGTATGGTCCTTGTTAGAGGAGCTATTATGTTGACGTTGTCGAAATTGTTTTCCATATGGGGCTGTACGTTACCCAGCGTACCCTGAGCTGTCCTCATATGGCTGAGCTGCGCTGGCTGACCCCCAGCACAGTTTGCTAGGAGTTTCACTTCTGCAACGGTTCCCAAAAAGCCGACGACACAGACGGCAGGGCGGCGGGCCACCCTGTAGCTGAAATTTATGGCAATCATCTGACAGTGATTCACAGCACAGGCACTAAAGATGTATATCGCACCAGATGCAGTGGAACTGTACAACAACAACTAAGACATCACTGGTGAAATATGTCATGCTGAGCAGGTGAATAGGTCAAACAGCCTGAAGGACATTGGGGGAATGCCTCATTTTGGTGTTTTGCTCTGCATTTAGGCTGACAGCATACTCAGAAATAAATCAACTCTGGATTCGTTTGACATCTCAGATGGATGTCTGATAAGTTGCTACAAACGCCAGTTTTTAATGTCAACCATGCTGGAGGAGATTGTGAGTCAGTGGGAGCAGAAGTAGGAGCAGATGCAACCTCAGAACAAGATGTTAAAATAAGTAAATATATGTTTTCATGTTCTAATGAGTAAATATATACACATATGTACAATGTAACTATTCATGTGGAGCTGTTGACTAAGAAGGGGTGTATTAAGGGAAGATGAATTATTAACATGTTCGGTGGGCCATCCTGCAGCCAAAGTCACATATGTATCTGGTTTTTGGTCGTATGTCTGATGTTTTACTTGTGCAAACACAGAAAGATGTCTCTGCCTTTTGCGATAACTCTAAAAAAAAAACAAATTTCTCTCTGAAGTTAGCATCAGACATCACTGAGGCTTTCCAACCTTTAGGCAATACTATCAATGGATTCAGAAAAATCCACATTTTTCACATTTTTTCACCACCTTAATTTGCATGAAAGAACTTGTGCTCCTTTATCTGATAGTTCTGTATCAGTGTGTATGATTGGCAGAAAAGTTGCTGCTGGCAGCAAATTCCTCGTAACCAGCCTTAGCATATGATTAAATACTTCAGCTACAGAAGCTATTTCCCTCCCCTGGCCAGGAGAACATCAGTGATGTGTGTGTGTGTTTAGGGGAATGGTGTAAGGTGGGATTGCAAATAAAAGTCTTGACCCCGGGCCGTGGAATTCCAGGGTCGGCATTCGAGGAACATGCCCAGCCTAAGAGCAGGCGAGCCCAAATCCCCCTCTAGGCAACTTCAGCCTTACACAACACGTCTGCAACACACACACACACACACACACACACACACACACACACACACACACACACACACACACACACACACACACA
>JBAJHX010000081.1:17694686-17716279 GCA_037176925.1 Amniataba percoides | reverse complement strand
AGAGAACCCCCCGTCCCCCCCACACACACATGATGAGAGAAGAAACGTATGTGCGCGTTTGTGTGTGTGTGTGTGTGTGTGTGTGTGTGTGTGTATATATATATATCTTTTAAGTGAAACCTCTTTAGTGATAAATGTTCGCCTGTTTATGTGCGTGGCGGCAATCATTAAAACAGAATGAGGACACTCAGTTGGTGGAGTCGTGATGTATGAGAGAGCAGGAGAGAGACCAAATAGCCCCCCCACCATCCAAAAAAAATAATTATCAAGAGAGCTGATAAGGACTGCCAGGTTCTTACTCAAATTGACATAAAAGATGTTTACAGATTTCTCTCTAATATAGATGTTTTGGGGTATTATTTCATAGCTATTTGGCCTAATTTATGATGTGCTCCACACATGAGCTCGTTCGGTTTTATGGCCCTGTGTTTCCCAGTGTCTGCAAAGAGATGTGTGTGCCCTCTAGACGGCCAGCCTGGGGCCAGTAAACCTCTCTCTGTACAGGCAACCGCAACCATTCTCTCTAAATTACATCACCTTTCCAGATCCCACCAGTGAAACCGATGTTCAGCTGCTGCTGGATTCGCCTTTCGTTTCGCTTCCTTTTTTGTACTTCTCTCTACATGGCCTTATTTCATTCTAGATTTCCTGTGTTCAATATGTGAATGTGTTTTTTTTTCTTTGACTCATGACCACAGTAGCATGCAGAGAAGTTTTGTGAGACACGGCATATCTAGAAACTTGACGCCCTCCCTGCTTTATCAGAGCTTTGAGTCCCAGTTTTGTCCAGTAGAACCTGCGAGCAACATCATCCTCTCCTTTTACGTCCCTTCTCTTTTTCATCCCTCTCTGAGAGCAACTTGGAAGGAAGTGACTGTGGGTCAGTGGTATGTCTGGAGAATAAACAGTGGCTAACGGAGGACTGGACCAGGCTTATCAGGTCGCGTCTGTCTGATTGACCCTCCACTCCCTCTTTGTTTAGACGTCCCGACAGGCGGGTCACCGCTCAACATCCTCCTCCGCCTCCGTTCCATTATTCCCACAATTTCATGTTGTAAAAGTGAAAGGCCATGTTTTACTTCTTTACTTGAAGGGCAAACAAGCAGCCGGAGGTGCTTTTGGGGAAACCAAATACTGCAATAAAGGGACTCAGGCTGCCACCTGAGACGCTGCGGGTCATGATTCTTGGACAGGCACGCCGCTGATATGTGGCCCATTCTATAGAAACAGTAGGGGAAAGTAAAGGCTCACTTGAACAACAGGAGGAATGCAGGACAACATCTCTATTTGAGTTTACTCACCCCCTCCCACCTTCCTCTCTCCCCTCTGTGTGTGGTACTGCTGTGTTCTTCAGCTGTTCCCCAGGTCTGTCTGAGGCCACTGTGGCCTGTCAGCCCGTCAGATTAAAGCTTCGCTCTCCCAGTCTTCCTTAAATGCCACACGCTTTGTTTTCTTTGAGGAGGGGTGCAGAATGTGTGTGATCTCTTGTCGGCCTCCTTCTCATCCATCTCTGCCAGAAGTCGAGGGGGCAGAGGGGGTAAAAGGGGGTTCAGGCGGGGGCAAGGGACAGGTTCACACAGGGGGAAGAGCAGGGTCAGAGGTTAAGCTGGGTTACCCCCAGCCTCAGCGCTTGAGCAATGAGGACCTGAAGAGAAGCCTACCAGACACACACACACACACATACACACACACACACACACATCTCTACCCACCAGTAATGAAGCCTTCCACTGACATTTCGCTCATGTCTGCAACACTGCCGTTATTCATGCAGAGTGTGGCCTGTTATTGAGTGCAGATGTGAGGCTGTAATGAGCAGTGGCTCTGGCACGGGCTGCCCAGTGATGAACAGAGGGCTGCGCTGTGCCCAGACATGGAAGAAAAGAGAAAGAGATGGATGAAGAGAGTGAAAATCAATTAACTGAATGTGATGAGTCTTTTGTCTAAGGGCTAGGTGAAATGAGCTTTTTTTCCCACAGGTGCAGGCCATGTTGTTTGCAGTCATCTGTGAAGGCTACTGTCATACCTGTCAAGTGGGTACGCTGGTGGCCTCGGAGTTAAAGCGCAGACCATCAACTGCAACATCCTCAGTTATCAGTAAATCTTTCCTGTTGGATCGTTAGTGATATACAGAGTGTGTAACATGAAAAAGCATCAATTCCTCCAGTGAAGTCAGACAAACAGAACAGATAAATGAGAGAAACATGACTGAAGGAGAAGGGAGAAATTAAAGACAGAGAAAGCAGAAAGAAAATCAAAAATGAATCCTTTTAGAGTTTGTGGTTCCTATGTAATCTATCCCTGGACAGACATAGCTCACTGTGCAGAGGACTAGATGATTATTGGCCAACTCCAGCTGGATTCTGTCCAGGTCTTACCCAATCTGGCTGTATCAAGTTGTAGGGTTCAAAGATCCCCTATCAGGGTACACTTATGTCATTATCACGATCAGGCACCAATAAAATGTACATACATATATTCAAATACATTCTTTAAACTACTGTTTCTCAAATGAAAGTACATTAGTATTGCTTGCTTTTTGAAGGCCTGAAAATCACCATAGTTTCTTGCACACAAGAGGTGTCTCCAAAAGTGATGATATCCTCTTTTTTTGCTTTGCAACTGCACTTTTTAACTGTGAGATCAGCAAAGCTAAGTTCTTGCAGAATTTCCTCAGGAGAGAGAAACTATTGAGTAACAGTTGAGTGGCTATTTGAAAGTACTTTCACTTCACTAAAAGCTCCACACTCAGTGCCACACTGGTGCAAGTGATGAAGCTAAAGATAGCACACATCATCCATAGATTCATCATGTGAGAAAATGAAATTCAGTCGGTGCTTTAACCAAATCCGGTCGCATTTGTTGAGTAGAAACCTACTGCAGCTTTTTTGTGCTCTGAATCTCACAAAACATGTGAAATCATGATTTTCCTCACACTTAGAAAATCTGAAAACTCAGAACACCTGAAAGTACGCAAAAAACAGTACAGGGACCAAACCTTGGCCTGGTGGAGTGCTTATCAAACAAAAGCCAGGGGCATACTGGGGTTCAGAACAAATACCTTATCTCAGTCTGTTCCACTTTTAAACTGTCTGACTGTCTGGGAAAATATGAACATTACTCTTCCTGGCACCATGACACGCACTACCTGTGAAGGCTGATGTACAGTACTGGAGTTTATGGAAGATGCTGTACAATCACGTTTTTTTTATGTAAAATGCTCTTTCAGTCTCTCTATCTCTCTCTCATGTCAAGGTTCAAGTCCATAATATCACTCATGGGATTCACCATCTCTTGTGTGTGCAGCATGATTTTTTTCCCCTCACAGTCAGTGTCTCATGTAATTTAATTTCAGTATCCTATTGTCCTATTGTATGACATGAGTGATGGTGATAAGAGGAAGAGGGAGGCTCCAGCAGCAGAACATCCAATAACAGACCATGCACTTGTCTGAGCCTCTGTCCATGGTCCTGAACCACTCATCTACACCCATAGACCTAGAGCAAGTAGAAGAGCTTGAACAGGCATTTTATCAACAGGCTACCCAAACAGAGGTGAAGTTCAAGAAATAAACAGGAAGCAATGTAGAAAAAAACAACCTGTTTGAACATCCAACAATTGGTGAAATGCACTTTTTGTTTAATGTATCTCAGATGTCTGTGACACAAAAGAATGTCTGAAACACATATTCACCAGATAATGCTGCTCTATAGAAATGTATCACACTTTAAAGAGAGGAAGGCGGCGATGCAGCGACGCAGCTGGTGTACCTGAGAGAAACCCTTCATACAAAGATGTGCAGACTCATTTCAGATCTCTTGAAAAATTTAGATGCTATTAAAAGTTTAAACGTTAAAAGTATAACATAAACAGAGCAAGCTGCGAGACATCTTCCCACTGTCTTCTGTCCTTTTCCCATGCCTGAGCATGCACCCCCCCTCCCCTTTTGTTTTTACCTTCCCTCGCTCTCTCCTGAGATGTCAGAGATGTAAGTGTGCCGGGAAGAACAGAGCACTCACCTCAAATGGCGTCCACTCACATAATGCATGAGGAGGCCCCGGTAAACACCACAACAGGAAGCCTTTGAATCTACGAAACATCCTGCTTTCTGAAAGTTGTATGACATGCTGAGCAGGAGTTGTCTTGCAGGCCAGTATGTGTGCATGTGTGTGTGTGTGTGTGTGTGACTAACACAAATATGAGCTACCTAGGGCACAGGCTAAAAGCCAAGACTGAATCCTTTAATTAGACAAATTTTTCACAGTTTTTACAGAGTGTTGATGCCAACAGGGTGTCTGTGACTCGCTGCGGATGTGCGTATGTGTCTTACTCACCTCAAGCCACAGACCATAAACCCGCAGTGATCGTGGTGGGAGCTCTTGACCTTCCACCCTAATAATGTCCACCTCATTCAAACTCACACCTCATGTCTAACACACAGTTGTACACACTCAGTGCAGCTATATCCAGTGCTACTGATTTTTGTTAGTCAGTCTGGTAAAGAGTTGCCAAAAACCTTTCAATCAGGAGCAACTAATTTAAAGAAGCACATTTATCTCACATAGAGTGCACAACTGGAAAAGTCTTTGAGAAGAAGCCCTCTTAATTAAAACAGACCACCATTAGTCGTTTAAACCAATGCCCAAAGACGACATATGTTTATGTTCAAGTGACAAGGCCTTGCGACGACTGTAGGAATTACGACTCTTGTGTGTCAGGAGCAAAGGAGGAAGTTGAGTTAAGTTGTTATAGAGCCACAAAGTCCACAGAGGGAGGAGGTCAGAGCGGATGGACGGGTCAATAAACTGTTGGACTTTAACATGGAAGACTGCTGTCGTTTTCCGTTTCCTACCGACAGTCAACTTTTTTTTTTCTTAACCATGACCGTGGCCGTTCCCTAACCGTAACTAAGTGGGTATTGTTGTAACAATGACAACGAAGGTCCCCTAACAAAAGTAGTCATTTCAAACCATGACCTTTCCCTAACATCAACCAACTTGTTTTTGTGTCCACGCCTAACCAAACCATGACCATACCGGCATAAAATCAGAAAACAGTTTTATTTTTGAAGCAGCAATGTTGTCTCGTCAATAGCAGCTCTGGATCAGAAAACACTTCCATGTGTCATTCATAGCTCTGCGGGCGTTTTGGTTTTCTTCACATGGCATAGTGGGATGGCAGTGATGGCACACAGTTTGATGGTGGTGTCTTTTTTTTTTTACACTCTTTCGTAACTTAAAAACACTCAAAGAAGAAAACTGTAAAAACAAAATAAACTGTGTAGTTACCTGTTGAAAACATTAGCATGGTAAGCTACCGAGCTTGGAGAGGCCAAAGTGTTTTGTTTTTTCATCGATGTAGCCGTCATGTGCATGCTAAATAAGAAAATTAAAAAAAAACATTCAGAGTTAGTCTTAGCTTGTGCTTCCTAGCTATTGCTGATAAAATTGATTAGTATTATTTAAACTAACTAAAGCTCTGTGTGAATTTCTGGCCCATTAAATCAGGATTTAGAAGTTTTGATGAATGGGTGTAAATTTTTGTTTTTTAAATTTATCAAATTCATTTTCTGCTGCACTTTCAATATGTTGTTACCATTGCAACCAGTGGCTTTGTACAAGTTATCATGCACAATCTGACACTCCCCTTTTTTGGGAGGGGGCAGTTTGATGCAGTGGCCGAGTGTTGTATTTAATGTTGGCTCATTAAAGTGAAAGTAATATAATAGGGCATAAGAAATTAAATGAAATTCATGGATTTCTTGTCATATTTGGGTTGGCACCACCTTCTTCTTTCGATGCTCAGGGCAGTCATGTTTGATTCAGAATTTGGACATGCGAGTGTGCCTTGTGATCCAGCAGATCATTCATCATTAGCTACGATCTATGCATGCCCTGTTGACCTGCAGCAAACAAAGCTAGTCATGCTGTTGTTGTTTGCTAGGAAAATGGAGGGCCCTATGAGAAAAGCCATCCTGGCTGGCAGGCACAACAAACAATTGTCTCACTCGATAATAATATTTATTTCCACTGTGTCTCGCTGCTGTTACAAGGTGAATATCCCCACTGTGGGGCTAATAACGGCTATCTTGACAACCATTTGGCACACTTGGCTTCAGTTATCATAATCTTTTTAAAAGGCCATCAACAGATGTTTTTGTTGTCATATTTTAATTAATTCAAGCAAATTGCATGGTGTTGGAAATGAATTCAAACTTGATTTTTGGTTGTTGTCCCTTCCAGTACTCCTTCACTGTCTCTCTATGTTCTTTCACTTCTTTTTCTAAATTAAAAAAAAAAAACTGTAAATCGACCCAAGCAAACTATTCACATGCACAGCTGCTGTACACACTGGAGGGAACGTGTGGCATGGAGTAAACTTTTTCATCATGAAGATGAGTTTGTGTTCAGGCTCATTGGGCTCTGTGTTTGCTCTCAGCTCAGATGGAGGCGCACACTGTGCACACACTCACATGACTTTCTCAGGAACTACCAAACACTTATTTCCTCTAAACCTGAGCCAGCCCTCCCTGAATTCAGCTGATTTTTGCCGTCCTTCAAGAACACTGTTAAGGGGGACACAAGCGCTCAGCGTTGACCCCGCCAGTATCACTAGCTCCAACTCGCTGTGGCCGGTCACTGATTAACCAAAGTCTTGATAAGATCAGTTGGCTGAGCTGATAAGGCCTCCCGTGTCAAACACGGGGAGATCATTGACACTCGGCCAGCATTATGAAACACTAAACGCTTCGGCATCAGCCTGTCTTTTCGCAGAAGTGGAAAGCTGATTGATTCATTCTGTTCTCGCTCTCCCTCTCTCTCCGTGAGAGACGTGCTACCTCTGACCCCCTAACCTTTGCCAGAATATAAATGGTACCTGGTGACATGAATATTGTGCAGAAGAGGCACATAAAAAAGAGGAAAAATAGAGGCTGCTGCATTTATTCCACACACAAGGTGTTAACTCATCAGGTTTAAATATTTCACTGCATAAATAAAAATACTGTGAATTATGCGCTAATGCAAGCTGAGGCTGAAAGCACTAATGGTAGACAGAAAGTCATTTGCAGAGTGTGTGGAATAATTCATTTTTATTATTTCATTATTTTAATGTTTTAAAATCCAGAAAGCACGTACTAGGCTTAGGGATTGTGCTGTCTTTATCCATGGTGTATAGTCCAAATAATCACCAGTGTGGTTGCGCTTCTAATGAAAAAGAACATTTGTAAAGGATAGAAGTGGATTTTTTTTATGCCTGTTCCCTAAAACAATGTTCATGTGTGCATTTAAACACTTTCTTTTGTTGCAACTGCTTCTCCTGTCAGTATTGGCTGTTAAGAGCTCCCTACCAGAAACTGTTTCAATTAAAATTCAAATTAAAATCTGCAGGATGCCCACTGTGGAATCCTGTCTGTGAACACCTGTGGGCATGTGAGTTTTCTTTCAAGACAGAGATGGAAAACATGTGAACCACCATCTTCTGCAAGCAACCACAAATAAGTAAACTCATCCACACCTGTGTGAAACTCATTTGTAATTTAATATAAAAAACCTAAGGCATGTCTAACTAGTTTAGACTTGAGAAATGTTGCACCACTTCATCTCCATACTTATTGCTCAGCTGCTTTCTTTGGCTCCGTGCTAAAACACTGAGCAGATCTACCCCTGCAGCTCATGGCAGACACTTACAGATCTGCATCCAAGCCTCTGCGGCAGACAGCAGAGGCTGTTATTCCTGGGAACAGCACCGCCTAAGAAGCTGCTGCTCTCTGTGGGGCTGATGATTAACAGAGAGCCAACCAGAGGAGGGAGAAGCCACGCTTCACGCTGACTGCGACTGGTGCAGAGAGTGGACAAAGTCGTCAAAAACTCTATGAACCTGCCAACAACCAACCGTGCCCGCTGCTAAAGCTCTCCAACTGCTCACACTCCACTGCGCAACTTTCCCCTGCTACGAGCATGAACTTTGATCTTTGATCAGCTCTCAGAAAGCCTTCATTCATAAATGAATAGCCTTCATTCATTCAACAGAAGTTCATTGATAAAATTCAAGAATACAAGAGAAGTATTTCATATATTATTATCAATATTAAATAATCTAAATTATATTTTATGGAGGTGTAGCATAATGACAGTCACAGCAGTTTAATAATTACCGTATAGTATTTATAGTAAGAGTCAGTGCAAGTGCTCAAGTTATATGTAGTGCCAAAGGTATCCAAATGGAAAAAACACTGACTTACTGCAACTTCGCACTCACATTTCATCCCTCATTCGTCACAGGTAACATTAATCAAAAAGTTCTTGCACATCAGAAAATCCATGTCCGTGTTTCAAAACCACTGACAAAGCAATGTTAATTGCATGTAGCAATGTTTAGATCTTCAGACCTGTGACTGGTCAAATTCACAATTATCTATTTGTTTTTTATTAATTTTACCTCGTGAAGGTCTCAATGCCTACATGCTGTTCATTAAGTGAATATTATTGATTGAACACATTTTATTGCAGGGCATTGTGTGGGATTGCCTGTTTATTCATTCTCACTTTAGAGTAATTCTTTAATGTATCTTTTCTCTCCACCTCTGCCTCTTTCTCCCTGTTTTCTTGCTCTGTGTCTAACACACATTCACACACTTTGATGCACACAAAAAGTCACATTATGCACCTTGTTGCGCTTTGACAAACACACCTTAAATGCTGGCGCACAAGCACATGACACACTCACACCTGCTCGCCGGTCATGCACAGACATTTCCACTGCAAACAGTCACTTTCATGTGAATTATACTTCCAGGCAGGGAGCAAAAACCTTTGCTTAGTACAGGCTGCCCTTGAGCAGATAACGCTGTTTGATTTGTTAGATTTTGGACTTAAGGTTGAGAGATGGCCTGGGAAAGGAAGGTTCTGAAATCACGTGGATCAACAGACTAATTTCATCGTGATGTCACATCACTGTCACTTTGCTTCTAATAAAAAAAAAAGAAGAAAGAAAGAAAGAAAAAAGGTATTGCAGATAATATTATTGTTTCTATCCATTATGATGATTAGAACTGGTGGTCGTTGCAGCCAGTCAAATTACTCTCAAAGCGAACCCTAACCCCAGCCTATAATGGGATGTGTTTTTTTCTGTGTGTGGAAAGGTTACATTTCACACTGTGCGGTTCAGGGACAATTCAAGGAAGTCCAATTTCGCAAAAAAAAAAAAAAAAATCAAATAAATAGAAAAGAGTTGTCAACAGATCTCAGCTGGAGAGGCGGAGAAAAAGCCAAAGGGTCACCGGTGGTTTTGTGGTATTCACAGGCCATCGATGCCCTCATTCTTTTACCGAGTGTATTACAACAGCATCATGACAGATGAAGTCACTCTTTCCCCCAGTGATACTTGATGATATTTGTTCAGTGAAAGGATCATGATATCATAATGCCATGCAGGATATGACCTCAGGCGGTTCAGATGACATAATTGTTGTCACCTGCCCGACGCCCAGACATTCCTGAGGCTGCTTGGCACTGAGGTAGCGACAATCATCCTCGCCATCACGGGGAACAAAAACACGCCGCTCTTAGAGGTTTTTGCAAGCACGTGAGAGTGGATTTCATCTTACTATGAAAGAATTTCCTACCACCAAAGCTGATGTTTCATCACTACTGCCAAAGGACTTCCATGCAGACTGTGTCTTCTTTGGCTGCCTCTGGGGATTTTGTCTGGGTCACAGTGACCTAAAGTCTTGTGGGAGCTGTACAAGCAGCAGCAGTTAAAGTAAAAAAAAAAGGTTGTAGGTTTACTTGTAACAGCAGCAGCTACAGATCTCAGAGTCAGAGTCTTTAGAAATTCCTTATTGGCATTCCTGTTGATGCGTGTTAAGAGACTTTTGGAGGAATGCCTCTTTGATTTCAAAGGCCACTTTAGTTTGCTGCCATCTGCAGTCGTGTACATGGGACAGGCCTCTCTCTCTCTTTCTTTCTCTCTCTCTCTTTGCAGGGTGTGTTCATGTGCATGTGTAAAGCTGCACATACCGGTGTGTGATCTTGTCTTCCTGTACTCAAAATGCCTTGGCTTTCCCTTTAGGCTTGTCTGTGTCACTAATTTGATCCGTGCTGTACAGTGCCACATTTTAAAAGTCTGACATTTAAAACAAACTGTACTCCTGCTGCAGTTTATGTCTAGTGAAGGTCAAACAAATTATTCATCTGGTCATTACCAAATGCTTTGCCAGAGCTAGTGCTCATGCCAGATGTAGTTTCTTGTACGCTATTTTAAATTTAGTCCAACACTCCTCTCTCTCACACAAGAAATTAGCGAAATTGCAGATGTGGACTAGCCAGGACAAAAGATTTTTTATTTACATTTGTCATACAGTCATATAACCCATCAAGTTGGAATATTCTTGTAGTAATAAAAGCAGTAGTGTAAAAGCAAAATGTACAGAAGGCATCACAATATAAGTATTCATTCAGCATATGCACTCTTGTCATGGTGTTATTTTACAATTATTGCATTATTGGATAAGATTATTCAATGACATGCAATGCAATGACAATTTGTGAAGACAAATGTGGTTACTTTACTGGGTTGTTTAATAGTAAAGAAGTGCATCCACTATCACATTCCCTGTATGTTTAAATGTAAAATGTATCTTCATGACTAAAGGTGTTAAATAAATGTAGTGGAATAAAACCTACAATATGTCTATCTGAAATGAAGTCAATCAAAAGTATAAAGTAGCATGAAATGAAAATACTAGTAGCTCAAAATTGTACATAAATACAGTACTTGAGTAAATGTACTTAGTTACATTACACTACTGAAATTGTTTGCATGTCCCAGTTGGTTTATGAAGATTTGTCACGCGTATGCAAACCCACTTTTAAAAGCCACTACAGTGAAAACCTCAAAAATGTACTGAAGAATTCTGATTCAACTTTCATTCATATTTTTCTTCTTTTCTAAAGCCATACTCAGTCACGATGATAAATTGAATTTGAACTCTCAGAGCATTGTCTTGTTGAAACTGCCCTCACTGTCTCTTGTAAAATATCAGTAGCTGTTCAACACATGCTGTGAACTTTGACCCAAAGAGAGCAAACAGCAATTATGACTACACTTTTAACTACTCAGAGATGACTTTCAGTGATTCATCACATAATTCCTATAATGTGTCTACATCTTATCTAAAAAACTTACCAATAAGTGTAATGTTAACCAGTCGACTGTCAGACCATAAGGATGTTTTTCAGATCTTTTGCCTAATGAGAGTGTGCTGTTGAGAAGTGTCCTGTCACTAGTGAATGGTCAGTGATGAATAGTGAATGGTGAGCAGGGAGACGTTGTCCAGCCTGATTGCCCACAGGCCACATCAAGCGTCTGTAGTTTGGAATGCCTCTGTAATAGGTCAATATAATGATTCACAGCGAGCTCTGCCTTTCTGATGAGCAGATTAAATTAATTCAGTCCTTATAAGAACCAGTTTTCCTAAAATATTTTTTGGGGAAAAAACTCTTTATCCCGCCTCTTAGTTGCAGACTTGTGAGAGCCCACACAGTAAAAAGAAAGGAAAAAAAACCCTGCTACGCCGACATGCCCTGGAACAATGGGCACAAACACACCCAGGAGTGGTCACGCATGCCTCCTCATGGCTGCCACGAAGGTCAAGTGTAGGTTACATGGAGCTAGCTGACCTCAATGATAGTGTTACCACAGTTAGCCTGCCCTTTTATGTCCGACAGATTTATTAGGTCAGAGCTGAGGGCCATAACCCGCAAAAAGTTAAGCAGCATTCGTCTAGTGAGAAAATGGTGCCTTTTTTCCCCCTGGGCCTCTGTTTCAGAGGTTTGAGCCATCATCTTAGTTGCTGATGATGATATTTTGCTCACCACAGAAATTGCTGAGTTATGAGTTTGCCGACTTAAAATAGTTGATTATGACCATGTTCTTGGGATTTCACACAAACAGGAAGACTTAAACAAGTTCTGTTCGACCGAATGATCCAAAACAACCGAATGAAATGAAAACAAAGGTGGACAAAGCAGAAAACTGAATCATCAGCTGCAGTAAGAAAGCTATGTCAGAGTTGACCTAGTAAGAAGCTCTAATAAGCTTTAAAAGGAAATAAAATTGTTTACCTTCATTTCACGCACAAGTGAGTCATTTGACATATTACATTGTTACAAGATTAAGAAATTGTGATTTAATAGCTAACACTGAATAAATTAATTTAAAAAATCGAGACAAAAGCTTCATTTATAGTATATGTAAAACACATTGATAAATAAGGCACAATATTTGTTGGGTCCATAAGAAAAATGAACAATCAAAAATCACTCCACAAGAGTTCAGGCCACATTAATGATCATAACAGATTCAAGCCTGTGTAAAACTGTAGCTGGGGGTCACCTCGACAAGTTTACAAGATTCAGCTCCACAGTTTGAAAATGAAATCCAGAACAACACTGCCATTATCTGGGTTTGAATGCTGCTTCACGCAGTCCTGAATTCTGAAAAGCGATGACCTCTATTACAACAGCTCATTGCATCGGGAGCAGACGTGTCCAAGCATGTGCCACTTGATCCACGTTATAGGACGATGGTGAACTAAAGAGGAGCACTCAAATGTTTTTAAGGGACTTGCAGCATTAGCATACTAAAGCCCATTTGCAGATGGAACAACTAAATTCAGCTGTGCACAAGTATTTCCTGAATGTCTCTATGAATAAAATCGTCCACCACATTACCATTGCAGTAGACTTGCAAGCAGTGGAATTCTGGCCACATAAAGTTACCATTATAGAGCTGAGGATCTCTCTCATCCTTGTTTGATGGAGAAAAATAACATTAACCGTTAGCCACAATGCCACAGCAGACAGGCTACTGTAGGCTGCGTATGTCAGTCTTCATTTTACAGTAGCACGACCGGAGCCCTTTCGATCACTCAATCTGTCCGTGATCATTAAAGCCGCAGCTCAAAAAACTACCTACAGTCAAGGAATGACTCAAAACATTCCTCACAATTTCCACCTCACTCGTAAGAGAAACCTATTAGAAATGACAAAATCTGACTCTCTTTTTTGTAAAAGCCACATGCTGTGTAAGTACTTAAAGTCGGACGGTGGATGGTGGCAACAAGTGGTGACCTAACATGATGACATCATCCTATTTTGACAGTTGCCCCATTTAATGTGGAAACGATTAAAGAGGAAGACAAAGAGGGATTTCACCCATTACCCATTAAAGTTAACCACCAAATTACATGGGATTTTATAGGCCATAAATAAGAAAATGCTGCTGGATTTTGCCCTCCTCCAGCCACTGTTGAACCTCCCCTGTGAGTGTGTGCGCGCGCTGCCAAGCTCAGGGGGAGAGACTTCGCCACGGGACTCACCCGACTCGCTGCTGTAGAGACCCGGCGCACAGCACACAGTGCGCAGAGTTAGCCGAGACTTGGACACGGGATAACATAAACACACACATACACTCATTCACTTTCAACATACTGAACTAAATTCAAGCCTATCAAATTACAGTCCTTTCTTAGCCAGCCACCCCTGGCAGGGATCATGTTAACAGTGCCGACTGCTGAATGCTGTAATTCCTGGAAAGCGATGGGCAAGCTTTTTACAGTTTATTATCTCACGCAGCTCCCTCTCATCCATCCATGCAGCCATCACAGCAAAGGATCTCTCAGCACTTTCACCATTGCACCACTCATTCTCTGGGCCATTTGGTTGCGATTTACTACCAAAGGAGTTTACAGCAAATTGTTCCTTCCTCTCCCCTTTTTTCTTCATCTCTTCTTCCCCTGTATTCCCTTCCCATTCTGATCTGTATTATGGCATTTCATTGTGTTTTGTTTGTTTCCCCGTGACTCCTTTCATCTCCCAGTCTGTCTGGCCTCATATCATTTTTAAAGTGGACCCAAATGCTTTCCCTGGCACTTGCCAGCATGTGCTTCCAGTAAGTCTGAGACATAAATCGAATATTTGAAAAAAGACAAATAAATACAAGTGTAAATAGCCTCTTGGAAATGGCCTTAGCAACTTCTGTGTATAATTAGGCTGTCGTCTGTGAGTGCGCACATATGTGTGTGTGTGTGTGTGTGTGCCTGTGAGTCTGTGTGTATGTGTGTGTAACGGAGAGAGAAGGGGAAAGAGAGAGTGGTAAGACGCAAGATGTTAGCAATTGTGTTTGTGTGTCTCCATTAGTGTGCGAGTGACTAAATGCCCTTTATAACCAATGTGTGAAATGTTCCTGGTGGGGCTGGAAATGACTTAGAGCCCTCTAGGTGATGGTAAAGGGGTCTTTTCCATGTTGGCAGACATCAGAGTGACGACTCTCCCCCCGGCCCTCCAGCCGAACACCCAACGCCCCCACACCTCCAGCAAGAGCAACATTTGACCAACGAAAACACCACCATGGGTTGGAATTTATCTTATGGCTTAGTGTCTCACTGATTCACTGCCGTCTGGCTGTGAGTCCAAATTAGCTTCCAGGAACACAAACGAGAGCGAGGGAAAGAAAAAGACGGAGAGAAAGAATGACATAGTTGGCATTGTGGAAGATGATTCAGAGAAACCAATACATGTCATAATCATGATGAGATGGTGGGGCAACCCCTCTGTTTTTCCTTCTGTTGTTTGTTTGTACGTATGTGTATATGTGTGTATGTGTGTGTGTATGTCCCACTGTCATACACCAGAGTGTGTTTTATGCCAGTGTCGCCAGTGAGTTGGCGTATTTGTCGTGTTTATGTGTGGGTATTGTGTCTGGACTGAGCGGTCATTGTATTCCAGACATGTGGTATATTCAGTGCTGAGTGATTCACTCCTACCAGCATCTGTTGTCTACCTCTGCAGACTGTGAGAGGTCTGATTAACACCACACAACTGACCCACCCGGAACTGACCGGACCTGACCGGATCTGACCACACCTCTAGAAATAAACCAGAGACAACAGGATGGAACCAAGACAGAGGATCAGACAAGCAATCATCCCCACTACAAATAACACCCATCACAGCACAGGAATTCTTTTTTTACTGGTGTGATTTCTGGAAACAATGGTTTTACTGACCTTACAAGTGTGCCAGCCATGTATTGTATTCATGGCTGATCTCCAGAGTGTCGTTGTTATGAACCTCGGTCAGCTGAAGAGGAGACAGACATACAGGCAGCACTGAGGAGAAGCCGAGTCATTACGCTCGTCTCAATCAAGACAGCAGGCAGTTAGGCCGCATTTCACTTTGGAAGCTACTGTTTATTTGCTGTTCATTTTCAGTAAGACAATATTGAAAAAAAAATGTCCTCACCAATTTTCTTTTTGGTAATTTGAGATAAATCTAAAATTCCACATTGTGCAATCCTAAGATTCGATTTTGGTATGGCAGTTGTATTGCCAATTTCAACTTCCCAGAACGCCACTCCCAGAGGCAAAGGGAAAACAACCTTCCCCCATTTTCACTATAATCGTCATTTTACTGGAACCATTAAATCATTTTCTTTGTCACGCAATAGTTAAGGCCTCAGCGAGCTTAAAGCAAAGCGTTCCTATCACGCTGCCTGATGGCATTTGAAACCTTTTCTTCTGACAATGTGTCTCCATTTCACTCAGTGATTGACCAGGTGTGAGAGTTAGACAATTGGAGTCTTCTCTCAAGAAGCCATTTTTTCGATTCTCTAAGCAACAGCTTCTGTAATTTTTCATGTGTAGAGCTGCACACCACGATTGCCTTCAAAAACAAACCAAAAGCGTGCACTTTGTCATTCGGGAAATTTCTTGCATCGAGACCACAAAGACGCGTTAAAAACACTGGAGAGAGATCAGGGAGGCGGTGGGACGCAGCCTTGAGGAGGCTTATGGCTGTCTTTGAGCGTGGCCATTCGTAACAGGTATAAACACTTTTGCCTTAAGACATGTTTGAACGACGCATCATACAAAAGAGTTGGTTTGGAGCACACTGAACCCTTTGTAGTGCTGCAAATAGTCAAATAGTGCCACAAAAAGAGCCTTTGTGTACAGTGACTGAGAAGAAAGCCGGGCTTTTGTTGGAGACTTGGAGACTTTTTATGATATCCCTTGTTTTTGTGTATTATCATATCTTAGTAAGAAACCACCTTGTTTTCTGACTTGCTCCCAATTGCTGTGTTAATGTGATTGTTGCTGCGGTTTGCTGTTAATACAAACTCAACACTTCCTTCATCTGTTTCACATTAAAACCCTTCCAGTGGTTGGGACACATAATCCCTTCCCTTCCCTGGAGAGCTTTTATTGTGAAATATCTTTGGGAAAGGTTGAGTTAGCAGCAGCTTAACGTGAGGACAGCATGGCGAAGCAGAGTCGTCATGAATGAAAGTGAGGGAAAACAATTTTCTGTCAGAAAGCAAGACTCAGAGCAACAGAGTGGTGTGTAAGACATGATTATGTTGTTGCACTGATGGATTTAATACTATGGAAACATAGGTTATGCTAAAATTACCAAGCAAGCCACTGTAGTTCACTTACCGGTAATTTAAGGTTTCCCCCATTCTCCCTTGATTTTTTTGGAACCAGCTTTTATTTGTTCAAACAGGATGGCTGTTGCTGGAGTTACTCTCAGACAGGCACAAATAACATTCAAGGAGCCAGGCAGTCGTTAGCGTTTCATCAGTGTTTATGCCTTTCACAACTTTTTCGCACATTCACGTAAGTGATCAGCAGTGCTATGTGAGGTTGATTGGGCAATGCGTATAACAGCTGTTTGGGACAAAACAATTGCATCCTCCATTTAGAACAACTCTACAGTGTTTGCACGTTCAGGAAAATACCAACATTTTCTTGTTTCTTGATTTATTCTGTCTATCTACTTTGTTGCTTCACGTTGGCTTTTGTCATGCCTGCTGGCTAACATGTAAGTTTCAGTTTCACACTTCTCTCCATCTGTTTGCTGTCTCCTGATGCTGCTGCTGACAGGTGTAACATCACAAACCACCCCAACATAACACAGGAATTATCTTACTTTTTAAACACAATTGAATTAATTGACTTGTTATGAGCTTCTGTTTATTCAGTCATCAGGGTATTACAGCTTATCAGAAGGTTACGTTATCTACAGAAGTGAAAGCCTGCAGTGCACAAAAGTGGGCTTTTCTACCAAGCATTTAAGTATTCATAGATTCTGGACTTTTGAATGGGGAGGAATCAATGCGGAAAATCCAATATCGGACAGAAAACGCTACTCAAGTGAGACTCCCACTTTGCCAGCATGCCAGTACCCACATCAAAACGGTGGAGAGTCCCTGTTGTAGCTGACCTGAATACATCACCGTGACCGCTCACAGAGATGTTGCTTCAGTCAGCTGCTTCCATGAGATCTGGAGAAGATCAGTCACAAGCCCACGCAGATGCAAGTCCTTGAGGAGGCCGTGAAAAAAGGCAGCAGTATTTATCCCACTTGTGGCTGTTTTCAGGACCGGGAACAATGCTGTCTTTATGGTGTGGTTTTATCTCTCTCCGGCCACAGCCAAGAATGGTTGCTGTCTTGTGATGGCCACTGCATAAATCAGTTTTGGTGCTCTCACTTGGCAATGTTTGCCGGGGCGAGAGTTAGATAAGACGAGGACAAGGAGGGAGAGGGGAGAGACGGCCTGGGGGAGGTCATGCAAACAGTCAGAGGAGTTTCATAGAAAAATTGATAGAGGAAGAAGGATGAAGACAGAGAGTATATCGAGGAGGGAGGCGGCGGCACAGGAAAAAGGAGGAAGCCTGGCTATTAAACATCCTGTTCAGTGTGTGCTTTTAAGAACAGTTCATCCCTCCAGCCACCTAAGCTCCTTTTGAATAACTTACCATAAATAGAGGCTTCTAATCAACTTATTCATCAAAGGGGGTCTCATTACACAGGCTTGTGAATGAGGCAGAATGAGGTGCTCCTCCAGATTACAACTCCTCAACTTGGTCTTTGAGGATTAGGGGGAGTACAATAGAGTACAGTGGAGTCAGTCAGGGTGGGTGCTGCGCAGATAAGTACTCATAGGAATCAGCAGAGGGGCCGATGAAAACAACATGTTTTCCTGCCCATGTATTTCTAGAGAGCCTCTCCAAACCGAAGCCGAACATTACTGTCTGAATATGTGAGCAGAGATATTTAACTTGGCTAAGAAGATTACTTTTCTAATGACGTTAAGTGGCTCAGTCAACATTTAGCCTTTTTTTTTCCTTCTCAGACAAACTGTACTGACTCAGATAATGGCTGTTGATTAACATCCAAGAGCTGAACAAAGCGCATTTATCAGATTCATTCACAGAAATGCAGATCATAACTCGTGCGCATGCTTGCCTCTGTTTGCGTGCGCGCGCAGGCCTCCTTGATGCCTCAGTAACCCCTCATTAAGGCTAGAAAACACAGGTGAAGTGAGGAGACAGGCCGTGCTTTGTTAAGCTGCCGAGGGAGTTAAGTGATGCTGCGGAGCGTGTGTGCTCAGTGGATTAGTCTTAACTGTCTTTGGCGTTGATGAGATTTATCATAAAGGCGTAATGTCATAACCATATCATCAACACAATGGCTCCTCAGCCATGATTAAAGGAGATTTGGTGCGCTGAGATCTTTGAAGTCTCAGACGAGGTATGCAACGCTGAAACATTATCCCGAGGCAAGTGAGACAGAAATACACCTATTCACAAGCTATCAAGGAAAACAATAGAAAGGTATGAATGGTGAATGGGGAGGTACGTGATGTGCATGCCAGCAGGCGGTACAATCCCATTCACCTTATTCTGTGTGCGTGTGCACTTATGTGTCTGTTTGATGTTATGTCAGAAAAATGTGATGCAGCTGTATTGGCGGCGGCGTTATCGCAACCTGACTACAAGGAAACAACAGCCCCTTTGTGAACACGTGTGTTTATGCAGAGAGCGAGTGTTAGAAAGACACGGAGATAGCTTTTTGGCAGGCCTTATTACCATACAGCCCCTCTCTAATCCTGCCCTTCCTCTCTCCACCTATAATATGGCTGCATATCCGTTAGCCAGGCTACAGATGGGGAGGAATCTGCAGCAGAGGAGAGGGCGATCAGAGGGTGCGTAATTGAAAACACACAGAGAGCACTGAGTCAGAGAGCCCAGCTACCAAGGGAAGGTGCAGTGTGTGTGTATGTGTGTGTGTGCCCATGTGATTGTGTGCGTGTGCACATTGCATGGAGCGAGAAAGCCCTGATGAACAAAGGTTTGAATTGCGAAAGAGACAAACTCACTTTGCATGACATCTGACGAAATACTTTCATTGTTTCTCCTGCCGAAAACAAGTATCAAGTATCGCGGCTGGGAGTGCAAAGAGACACTGCTCTGAGACCTGCCTCATTAACTTACCCCATCGTGTGCTCGCTGCAAAAAATAAAAAAAAAACAGTCTATATACAAATCAATTCACATGATATTAAGTCTTGACATTTGCCAGTGAACAAACTGCCACTGGGCTGAGATCATTCCTGCTGCTGCAAACCAACTTTTTGCTCATTTTCCTGATATGAGTGGAATCTCACTTGTGGTTTGTCTTGTTTTGAGACTGATACTCTGAGAAAATTCCTTAATTTTCTACAAAGGTTACTGAAATTGAAGAAAAACTGGAAATAATTATCTCAGCTTGCTGAGACCTGTGCCAGAAAAATGAGATTCTGAGAAGAAGTTGGAAGAAAGGTGAGCAAATTCTACAGTTTTCCTGCTCTGTGTATGCCTGCGTAACCATACGACATGAGCCCTGCGTGTGTGTGTTTTTGTTCTATTTTCTTTTAACACCAATTCACCGAAGGCAAGAAGAGAAAACAGTGTTTGAAGACTGTTTATTCTTCAGAAAGGGTAAAACAATGTAACCCTGTGCACTACTACTCAGAGGCATCCCGAGGCCTCTTGGAAAGATTTAGTACTCAGAGAAAATGCGATTGATACCGGGGAGAACTTGAGGTTTCTTTCACCGAGGTCTAAAATATGCTCCCGGCATTCAAGCCACGAGGATGAAAAGCTATCGGACCAGGGAGCTAATTTAAATCGAAAAATCTGCGGCTATTTGGTTGAATTCTATACTGCCCAGATCACATTTCAAATGACTCCAGTGCTTGAGTGCAATTCAGCGTTTGGATTGTTTGATTGTTTGGGGCTGT
The DNA here is from genome assembly GCA_037176925.1 of Amniataba percoides. Classification (NCBI taxonomy): domain Eukaryota; kingdom Metazoa; phylum Chordata; class Actinopteri; order Centrarchiformes; family Terapontidae; genus Amniataba; species Amniataba percoides. The sequence continues at coordinate 17,696,153 of JBAJHX010000081.1, read as the reverse complement.
CTGGGCTCTCAGTCATGTGGCAGTGCTCCTCGGGACACAGGCCAAACTCATAGCATATGTTGGAAGGGTATGACAGGAGTTCAGTGAGTATGTGTTTTTGAAGTGTACACACACAGACACCCACACACTGAGAAATGGCCTTTGTTTGAACGATATGTTTTTGGCAAGCACTCACACACATTCATGAATAATGAATGTGTGTGTGTGTGTGTGTTTGTTAGCGTCTGCACAATGACACGCACACACTCACTTTCACACTCTCTCCCTTTGTGTGTCTTACACGTACCTAAGTGCACACTGAATTCAACAAATAAACAAAAACACTGAGGGCAATTTGTCTTGATTTTCTAAGCTCGCCTCTGTAATCTCAAGATAGAAAGGTCAAAGATTTTTGATAGGTTGATCACGACGTTGATATCTGGATCTTTTGTGCGAACGGGGTTCTGGATGTGTGTGTGTGTGTCTGTGTGTGGGTTTCCATCCCACATTGTTGCAGACTTCTGCCAAACACACAGCCATGTAAGGTAATTCACCCATCCTGGATGTGTGTTTTTGTGAACATTAATATCTCAGACATCTGTACGGCACGTCTGTGGCTGCGAGTTGGCAACCTCTCCAAAGTTTGCCGTGGACCCTGCGACACGATCAAAAACATATTTGTGCCAACCTTATCTTAAGAGTGGCTTTTATCCGCCATGCTGACTGCTGCTCTGGTATTTTTCTGTTTCTCATTCTTTCTTTCCCTCCCTCCTTCCTCCTCTTTTCCCTCCATCACTGGTCTCAAGGATTTCCTCTATTATTCGCCTCCCCCTTTTCCCTGCTTTCCCTCTCGCTCTGTCTCGCTCTCTCTCTCTCTCTCTCTCTGTCTCTCTTTCCCCCTTTCTTCTTCTTGCACCCTGTTTTGATTCAGGATGTGCCAGTTCGGGTGGTGATGGAGCTCCCCAGACCCTGGAGGGGTATTGGAACCGTAGGAACACTGGCCTCCGCCTCTCCATGCGTCGGCATTGTGAGCGTGGGCTAATTGTTAGAGCGAGGCCTCAAAGAGAGAGGACAAAAGGTCACAGTGGGTCACTTTGGCGTCCTAACATGAAAGGAGCTCCCAGTTTCAATGAGGATTAACCAAAAATTCCATTGACTGCAACACTATGGGAGCTGCCAGCATCTTATACATTCCCTACCCATATGAAAGTACCCCTTCTCCTCTCCTTTCCTCTCCTCAGGCACACACACACTGATAAACACGCACACATACACACACACACACACACACACACACACACAAACAAACACAATGCACACATCATTCAGCGGGGAGTTAAATGAGTTCAGTGTCGGCAGCACTAACGGTCAAACCCTGCCCCCTGACCCTTCGGGTGCCTGTCATTGAGTCTGTGTGTGTGTGTGTGTGTGTGTGTGTGTGTGTGTGTGTGTGTGTGTGTGTGTGTGTGTGTGTGTGCACGTGTGTGT
>JBAJHX010000081.1:17661230-17694586 GCA_037176925.1 Amniataba percoides | reverse complement strand
TGTGTGTGTGTGTGTGTGTGTGTGTGTGTGTGTGTGTGTGTGTGTGTGTGTGTGTGTGTGTGTGTGTGCAAGTGTGTCTCTGTGTGTTTGTTTGTGAGCGCGTGTGAGGGAATTAAAGTGTCTGTGCAGCCAAAGACAGATTAAGGTCCCCACAGCAGACCTCATTTAGAGGTTAATGTGTCAGTGAATGAACTGAATGTGCGGAGCTCGGTGGCGCTGCGAGGTGAGATCCCCCGGACACCGGCGTGCCGTACCTCCAAAACAAGGCGGCTTGCTCGGGGCGGAGTGCGGCGCTTCCACCCTTGTCTGCTCTGTCGTGGAGGACGATAAAGTGGAATCAAAATTCTCACACCAGATAATTGCACTAAGGGTGAAGAATGGAGAGAATGAGAGTGAGTAAATGAAAGGATGACAGGATGAAAGGGTTACTGAACCATGGCTGTGCCCTCTGTGTAAATGTGAACCAGGGGGGCCCACAGGCAGTGCCTTTGCGACCTTAAGGCTGCGACACACAATGTATGCTCAGTTCCAATCATCTCCGTTCTTTACATGGTGCGGAGGCTGACAGTGGGGTGCTGCTTGCCTGGCATGGCACCCGCTTCATGGCATGGGCAACGCTTAATCGCTGCATTCCTTCTCGGCAGCAAAGCTTTGTGTGCCCATACATCCAGCGGGTCATTATTACAGAGGCAGGGTCTTTATTATCTTCCATGTCATAATGCCCCAACATGAACTTCAAACACGTTCCTCTGGCTCGATGGGTCGATCATGCAGAACTGTGCCCTATTCAGGTCCATTCCTTGAGCTCCATTGTTTATGACATGTTTTTTCATGCTTAGTGTAAAATAAGGAGCTGTAACACCTGACGGAGAGCCGACTGAAGACCAGTCCTGTGATCAAAGAAAGGCATAGTCATCTCCCCTTTTGCTGTGGTTTGATGTTCACTATCCAGAAAAGCTCTCATCAGGGTGACACATTTTTTATGAATGCACAATTAGAATTTTTGAACCCTTGTAACATCCCAGATGGAGGATCATGCGTAATGAGTGTTATTTTAACTTGCAAAATGTTATTATTCAGAACAATTTTGAGTCATAATGCTTTCTGTTACAGGGGATCTGTTTCTGATGATGAGCTTCATTGAGATAAAGAGATGAGCCAATCGTTGCTGAGTTTGACACGGCAGAGTTTATTCACAGCAAAGTGATGTTCACAGTCCGGAGACCAGTGGACATGAATGATGCACCCCAGTCCGAAGACTGGCGAACATAAAGTAGACTGAACATCTCGGTCTTATATACCTTTGCTTTGTGTTAATAATACCCAGAGTATTTTAGTCTGGCTGTTTCTATGACCATTTTAAGGCATGGTCGCGAAACATGGATCTTACATCTGTCAGTACAGAGGTTTCATTACTTATGTAAATTATCTGCACAGTTGGTAAATGAATACTGCTGAGCCTCACTCGTGACAATTTACATTTCTTTTCTGTACATGGTTCTATTTATTCTCACAGCAGGTGGTCTGTGACTTTCGTACTTAATGTAAACTTTTCACAGTCACACTTTCTTTATCTGATAATGACTGATGCATACCAGAATTATGTCGCCACGTCATTTCTTAACATTTGGCTGCATTGTGTAAAAGAAAGGAGGAATCCCAAAGGACCCCTGATTCTTTCAAAAGTGTTTCAAAATGATGACTACACAGAAGTTTGGTTTGAATAATCTTAAAAGTAAAACAGTTGTCTTCTAAATTTCCATCTAAATCAGAATGAAATCTGGAAATTCCTTTCAAAGCCTGCTGACCTAAAGGCTCTGGGGACCCGTCTGCACATGTGTGTCACTGATTAATACTGCAGGCTTTCCCAAAAAATGTGAGGCAGGCGAAGAAAGAAAATAGCAGCTATCAAAAGGAAAACAAAGATTTCCCATTACCATCTTCTCAGTGGTGAAAGTTCTGGGAAATAAAGCAGTAAAGCTGGCAGTCGTGATTCAGTAGCGAACACCACATCAGATACAGAGGCATCAGTGGCCTCTGATAATTATTTACTATCACATGCGGGTTGCGCATAAGCAGCAGTGATAATGACGATGATAATGCTGCTTTCATTTTGATGCCAAATGCTGTCATTTACACAAAGCAGAGATAGACCATGCGGAGTCACAGAAATTAGGGGAAATGTGTTCCCTCTGATATAGTGGCGGACAGGAGTGATACTGTGCCCCCTTTGTGCGCTCCCTGGCTGTGTCGGGTGCAAAGATAGGGAATGGGGCCCTGTGAATCCATGGCACAAGGGAAGGCAGGCACAGAGGGTGAAAGGAAGGGGGTGGACCTGAGCGTCAGCACATGTTACTCATCACCAGAGAGAGCACGGTGACAATCAGGGCCGGACTTTGATTACTGACCGTCTTGTCGTGCAGTCTGTGAATGATGTATTATTATTATTATTATTGAGGTTAGGTAGCTCAGGTGGCTGTGGTTACATTAAAATGCCATTCATTGATGCTACCAGCAGGCTTCACTCGCTCAAATATGCTAGACCCCTGAAATATTTGTTTGTGCTTTTCTATTCTCCGTAATAGGTTTCGCCTGCAACATGCAATCTGTTGAATTTTTTTTTTCTTTTTTTTTTTTTACGATCCTTAGTGCTGTCTTTGTGTTGTTTTATTTAATACCCTCTCAATCTGTCTACACTGGTTTGCAAATCAATTTACCAGAGATTTTCACTGACAAAGAGAACAGACGATTGGTGGAGGCAGTAATAATTTTATTGCGCAAACACACGGTGAGATAAAAGAAGAAGAGAGAGCATGACAGAAGGATACGAACTGAATGAAAGAATGGCAGAGACAGACACGTGCACATACAGTACACGCGCGCACACACACACACCAATCCCCAAAAGGACAAACAGCTTTTGTTTCTGTCATGCGAGGCTCGGAGAGGCAGAGAGAGGCTTTATTGGAAAAAGGGCTGTGGTGTTTTCCTCTCCAAAATCACCAGGGCTCATTAGAGAAGACATTTCAGAGCTGGAAAGGACCACATGACACATCACACTTCAGACAGCTGACCTATTTAAGGGGTGACTTGTAGCATATCTATAAAACACATTACAGCCCCATCACCAGGGGCCCGTCCATACAATTGGGGGAAAATATGAACTAATCATCATTTGAGGTTACATATGGGCAAGGGAGGAGGGGGATGATTGAGCTGTCAAAGAGAGAATAACAGGAGCGCCGCTCGCACACATCAAACACACTTCAAGTTCGAGTGACGCACACATTGACACCCTGTGTTTCCTCTGTGTGCTGAATGTTTGATACAACTATATACTTCACATGTATGTGTGTTTGAGTCTGCAGGCTCCTGCTAATAGTCTCCACACCACAAGCTTCCAGTCCCTGCTGATGGCTTCCATGTGTTGTGTCTCAGTGGTGAGAATTACCTTTTCCATGGAAGTGGAAGGGCAACCCGACACAGTGGCATCCCCCAAAATGTCTCCCTCTGCGAAAAAAGCCACTATAGAAAAAGAAACCATAAACCATTCAGTTAGATGAGGTAATACATTTTAGTATGGGTTACCCCAGTGGGAAAAACAATATTGCTGTGGATAATACGAGTCTGTCAGCATTTCTGCAATCACACTAGACAGCATTGCTAAAAATTGACTCTTTCTTTGGGTTTTACGGTGCCCAGTGGTTGCAAAAGCTATTTTCAAAGTATTTGAAAACAAATCTGAAAACAAGCTCTCATTTCAACAGTAAGGATGGTTATGTTCTATTATGTCTTACTGTCAACAATTCCCAATAAAAGACCAAAACCAACAGTGAATTAGTCCTTCTCTCCATACCACCCAACTACAACAATGAAACTCTATGAGTCAGAGACTGTGGGCACAGCAGCAACACTTGACAGTAGGATCAATTTGTTGTGGGATGTAATCTATTCATCAGCATGAATTAATTTTGAATCCTTAATTACAATCCAGTTTGCTAGGTTTTCCTTCAGTGGATATCTATTTTCCATACGCTCACCAAAACTTTGCTCTGTGCTCCACAAACGTATATTGTGATATTAAAGATGAGATGATAATACTTAACAGAACAGGATGTTGCGATGTAGAAGCGAAGATATTGAGCATTGCTGTCAAATAGCTTTTTTTTTTTTAAACGACTTTATCAATCAATTTTTAAAAGAAACACAATAATAAATCAAATTAATTCTAGATAAAATGTTAAAATAATCTTTAAATAAAAATTTGAATAAAATCTTTTATACATCACTCACATGTTAACAATCTCAAGTAACCAATATCAGCTCACAGTACAGGCATTGCTATGATGATCATCTGGAAATGCTGCCTTCACCCGGGTAGTTACTTTATGCAGTGGAAAACAAAGTTAAAAAAGTATCTAGTACCCTAAGACAGTTAAGTTGAACTGAGTCAAGCTAAGTCAAGCTGAACCATTTAGTGAAAACGTAGCTTATATGTTCCTATCTTTTCTTGTATCAGCAGTGAAACTCCATCCTTTCCTCCTGACTCGTTCCCACCTATCCAGTTGAGTCCAGTTGTGTTTTGAAAGGGTGGTTATATTCGATGTTATTGTATGATTTCACAGAACCTCTCCTCCCAGCCTTTGAAGCGGGGAAGAGCTGACCGGAGCTGAGTGATCCCTGCTGTAAGCCCCAGTCTGGGCAAGACCCGAGTCAATCCCACCATCAGGACTCTTCCCTCTCTCTCATACCCATCCACATTCTTCCTGCTCCTTCATGCAACTGGAACAAATTTATGTCAGCTCAACAGATTTTCGGGGCACTTTTGAGGCGCACACTAGGCCTACTAGCCCGTTGAGGCTGACCTGAGGATATTTGTCCTGGTTGAGGCCTTTTAAAATAAACAAGAGGACAGAGGAGCTTAGTCTTGTGAAGCGGTGAGATCTGAGGGGCAGAGGAAAACAACAATTACCCTAGGCGTTATGGACATTAAGTGCTGAATGAGAGCTGTCCAGAGGTAGGGCTCTCTGAGTAAATAAGCAAAGCGGGGATACTATCTGCCGTGCCATGGACATCGATGAAAGGGAGTAATAGAAAAACACAAATAAACTTTATCTGACTCGGCACTGACCTCCTTTGTCAAAGTGCTACCGCTGTGTTGGAAGTGTTGGGTTTCCGTCAGCTAGGCTCTCTCCCTCTGTACTCAGCTTTCACACCATAATTAAGGCCTCGAACCCTTGTATAAAGCCTTAATGTTACAATGAAGGCCTCATTCCCAGTCAACAATGACCTGAGGTAGCTGAAAACAATAGTGCATGTGTTTATAGGCCAGTGCAGCTGCAAGGGACTGGTGTATCAGTTCAACAGTGTGCAACAGGGTTGCAAAACGCAGTGTTTACTCTTCTTCCGCCCACTTGTCTTGGCTGTTTAATTCCTCTACTCTTTCGAGGATTTGGCAACAAGGCTGATAGGCCTTCCAGGCTAACCTTGAATGATTCAATGACCTTCGAAACACGAGCTCCCACAGGCTTTAGATCCTCTCCAACGCATCAAGATAAACTTCTCCACCACACATGCATCCTTTCGCTTTAATTCTCCTTTCTTTAAATTATTTATATTTCCTCCTACGTATGTTTATCCAGCGCCAGAGTTTACTAGAGCACTCTCTGCTCAATGTTTGCATACTTCAGAGTGAAGGTACTCCTTATGATTCAAGTTCATATGTGAAAGAATGACATTAGTCCAAGGCTGTGTTTTCGCTGGTCCTAATTAACACCACAGCTAATGGCCTCACAAAGGCCTGTTTGCAGTAAAAAACAAAAAAAAGCTGTTATTCACCCCTAGGTGCCCCAATGACCTTGAAAACAAACAAGAACTACAAAAGCTGTGGTAACCTTTAATTTCTGCCTGCCACCACAAAATGCCTGACATCAGAGCAACGATGACAGTTCACAAAGTCTAGACATTTTTAGGTTATTTTACGATATAACCACTCGCTACGCATTTTCTTATTCCCTGCTATGAGCACACACACCGAGCACAAAAATTGCCCATCATTCAGCTGCCCTCTCTCTGCCTCCTGTTTGGTGTTTGTGAGCATGCAAACAATTGTGATTCTAGGAAGTGGGGGATATCAGTGCAGGCCAATTGGCCTCGCATAGACGCGCACAGTTAGCATAGCAAGGAAGAGCCTTTGCCTCGCCACTTCTATAACGTTGTGGCTCACTGGGTCACCATGAGTTCCTAATGACCCAAACAAATACATCCTCTATCCCTGTGGCCTTCATCCGCCTGGTTCTGCTGCTATTGATTCTATTCTCCCCGTTCGTGCCATTGCATGTGCCAGTGTTGATAGGGGATGTTTATGAGCAATTACCAACAATTACGGTTGCCGAGCTTGCCCCATTTGCATGAGAATGTTTTTTTAATTGTGTTTGTGCTAGCACCCAAGCATGAGAAGGCTTTTTTCACAGGATGACTGGCTGGGGCACTCAAACATGATGACCAGGGGAGTTTAAGTACAATTTAACCTTATCTCAGTGTTACATTATTCAAGGTAGGTTCATATACAAAAACAGAGCCATTATGAAATATGCGTCATCATTATTTCACAGTATTTTTTCATCATTAGGAATTAAATATTTTCTTAGCTGTCATTTAACTTCATAAGTCATATGTAATCTGTCACACTGAGAGACATGGCATTTTACAATAATACATTAATCCAGTAACAACAGTTGCATTAATCATTAACAGGAACATTTCCAGTCATAGCATTCTGGGCTGTGGATGTCATATTGCAGCATGTCTGGCGCGGTTACCACAGCAAAACTGTAACTGATAATGAAAACAGCATAAATTTGGTCTGGAATTTACTTTAAATTCCTCCCTGGAAGCCGTTTTATTTTGGTAGTCTGTGTCTGCGTCTCAAAAATGACCCAGTTAGACACTTAAATAAAAACTCTGACCTTCAGTCTGTGTCTATTTCTTAAGAATATTTAGCTTGGTTTTGTTTTTTTGGCATCACAAGAGGAAGGGCCAGACAGAACTATGATAATGTCAAGAATAAAAAAAACAAAATACAAGAGTTATTTCCACTGTGGCCTTTGATGGTGAGATTGCAGAGATGCAAGAGTCCAGGTGACCAGGGAACAGACTACTGGCAAAAAACTTATTAGTGATCATTTCGCCTTCCTTTGGTGGCTACTTTTAATGTTGAATGCAGAGAAATAATGGATTCAAAGACAGAACCTAAAGCAGCTGATGTCCATGTTGGTGTCTGGTAGGTATTATGGTTCCCTATACAGAACTAGGTGATCTCGGGGGGCTCTGTTAATAAAAAAGAAATAGCCTAACACTGTCGGTTCAGATGCTTTTAACAACAACAACTGTGGGTCAGCAGCCCAGTTAAGCACTTTCTAAATCAGACAGTAAATGCTGATTGAGAGTCAAGGATTTTGTATTTGAGCGAGAGAAAAATTTCTTCATCATTTGTGATGCAATGAACAAATAATTTTTTTTTCACCGCACGGTTTTGTGATGAGCGACCAATAACATTAGATATTTGCCGTCAGACGATCCTGGAGCGCAAGTATGGTTTGAAATACCTGCAACGGCTCAGCTGTCAGTACGCTGGCAAGCCATTAAACGTCAATGTCAAAGTACTCGCTGGTGCGCAATCTGTTAGCTTGGCTCTTTCTCTCACATTCTGCCTCTCACTCTTTCATTTTGTTTCTTTATTGTAGTAAAATTAGCTTTTCTGCTCACTGCTTGTCCAGCCTCTTCCGCCATTTCAGAGGAGCGAGATCCAAGTGAAGCAACTCACTCGGGGGCCACACACGCCTAATCCCACATGCACAAACATTCACACACTGAGACATGCTCTTATATATATAGATAAGCAGCCAAACGGATATAGACACCGACTTGGACACACACACACAGGAACTCGCTCACCTTAGCTGGCAGGACTCGCGAGTTCCCCTCCGGAGCACGCACATTGTTGGCTGGTGGAGGAGCTGAGGAGGAAGGGCAGACGTGCTCTGGCCCCATCTCCAGTCTCCTTCAATATTTCATAAGGAACCTTTCTCCTGTCCCCTGGAGCCCAGCGGCCTTCCCCTGCATGCCGCTTCAACTTTTTATTCCTCCACTGCAAACAGCTGTCACTCGTCTCCTGACAGGAAATAAAGGAAGTTCCAAAAACCCTTTTGCATACTTTTACTAAACTATTTGCCCTGATCATTCATTTCCTCTGGGCTTCCCGCAGCGCAGCGCTTTGTGCCGCCTTGGGAGTCGGATAAACTGTTTTAGATTTATGTTTGGCCTTCTAGCAATGAATGTTGTGCTCAGTAAACAGGCACGGTGAGCTTCATAGCTTCACGCAATGTGGATTTATACCATTCCAGGTGCTGGTAAGAGCAAGCAAAAACTGGATTTGATGCAAGTCTCTCTGCTACTCTGAGTCAGAAACAACATGTAAGGCTATCTGGGGAATTAGAGAAAGGAAAAAGCAGCGAGCGGTTATGTCATTCGATTGGACTGGACCATATTTAGACAGCAAAGAGGGATTTGATGCGCAGCACAATTCAAGCAGTATTTCATATTTCTGTAACCATAATCTCTAAATGCATCTCTATAAAGCAGAAAAAGTGTAGCGAGGCTTTGTAAACACCAGCCAATAAATAAATACATAAATAAATAAATAAATAAATAAATAAATACTGTGATCACAGTCACTGGGTACAAAGAACTAACATCAGCTATTTGTAACCGGCACTATTCTGGTAAATATGAATATAAACACAAATAAAACACTGATTGAAAAACCTACCAGGAAAAGTCAAGCTCCAGCCAGAATACTCCCACAAAGTGTAGTTTCTTCCTTTGTTGTGGTGATTTATGAGTTCCCCCCCCTTTCTGTGAAATTAAGCAATGATGTCAACCAGCTCTGTCTCACAAAGTAACCGTGTCACGACCAGTGCCCTGTGTCAAAGCTCAACTCATAACCACACAGGTGACTCAAAGTCAAGCTGTTTGGCTCTCAGCTCTACTTGAGAATGATTCTTCAATTAAGGAAATGATACAGCTTATACACTGCTTCTCTTCATCTAGGCTTTCTCCCCTTTGACCAACTTTGTCCTTTTTTTGTTCCCGTACCTGACAAAACAGCAGCGGTTGCTAAAATGAAATCCAGGTTTCAGAATTTTCTTATAAAAGCCTATTGGTGAAGGCTTCAAATCTCTTTGGATTGTGTACGTTAATCTGTCAGTTAAAAGTGTCCACACTAAAAGAAAACCTGATTTCTTTCTACAATTTTAACTGCTGATTTCAGGATCATATTGAATTAAGAGGAGATAAGCAAAGAGGCAAACATTTTGCTGAATCGAGATCTTTTTCTATTCGTTTGCATGTCAGATGGCCACTACGCACGAAAACTGAAATGATCTTCTTGGCTTAAACTGAACACAATGACTCAGCAGTTCCTGTGTCCCCTCAACTTAAAGCTTAAAGAGCTTAAAGCCCTCACTGTTTCTGTAGTTGGGTGAGAGTGTGAATGGTCTGTAGTGAGTTTCAGTGGTTGTGCAGTGCGAGACAAGTCCATTTTATGTAATACGTGTCGAGTCAGGCTCCAGCATGGCTGTGATTGAGATTAGGAAGAAATAGTTATATGAAATAGATGGACTGACCTAGTCCGACCACTACGTGGAAGCCACTTATCACACATTCTGTGAAAAAAAAGTTGTTTTATTTACTGACAGAGCGAGAGCACATTTTATTTATGGTGCACTTATGACAAACATTCAATGGTTTGAAATTGCCGTATGGTTTTGGCAGCAGGCAGAAAGCTTTATGGCACCCGGGTTGAAGTGAAATGTCAGCAGACATATTTCACTTGATGCAAAAACAACCTCCATTGGCCTCAGTCTAATTATTCAGAGGATTTTTACAAGCCTTCATAAGTATGTTTGTCTTTCTGACAGCTCCCTCTATTTTGTAACAGGAGTAGCGTTTTGGATCATGTGTGTCAGACGGGGATTTAGGAGCAGATTTACAGTAACACTTTTTAGTTAAAACGTTTTTTTGACCACTAGAGAGCAGAGAGACCGAATGAAACAAAGTTAACCAGGTTGATACAGCTAACTTCCCACCTGACAGCCGCCGTCTTCGCTCATCCAGCTGACACAAAGCAACACTGGCATCGTGATACGTTTCAATCCATCTGATGAAAGCTAAGTGCAAAGTTTTTTTTCCAGTTTTAAGCTCTAATTTGATTCTCACCTTCTCAGAGTTGCTAGCTACCAAAAGTTTCTCACTTTGCCTCCAAGGTTTTTATGCACACTTCACATGTCTGAGGTTGTTTGATGGTTAACCGCTGCCCGTAAGTGCAGTCTTATATGGTGGGTTGATGAGAGCGGAAAGACTCAGTCATGCAGCTCATGTGCAGACTGAAGAACCAAAATAATAAAGGGCAATAACTCAAATTTATAAAGAGTGTTTATAAGAACTACATTCAGAACTACACGCTTTTTCATACATACATTTGATTAAATGTTTACATACAAAATATTGTTTTATTTGAGTGCAGGGTGAAGGCTCCCACTACAAAATAATATACCTCTACCAAAGGTATAACAGACATAGTGTAAATATGATGTGGAAAATGCTTAAAAAAAAGTGATTTCTTTACGCTGTTTTATTTATCAGAAATATTGTTTGCTTTTATGTCTTCAAAATTCTGAACAAAGATAATGAAATATTGTCAAGAACATCTTTCACTGCTTGCTATGAAAATGTACGGTATGTTTTCTTTGCAAGACAGATCTTTCCCCTTCTGTCTTTTACACAAAACATAACGCACATCTCCAGGAAACGCTCTTCAAGTCTATCAGATGGAGTCTGTTTGTGAATTTGTCATCGTTATATTTTGCTGCCCTGTCTCCTCCGGGCTTCCTCTCCTTTGAGGCGGGGGGGGAGACGCAGATATGCTGCTGCACGGAGGACCTGATCACAGAGATGAAGGAGACAATAAAAGATAAGAAAATAAAAGAGATGAAAAGATGAAAGGATGTAATCGCTGCGTCACCAGCTGAATCGCTCATTAGATCAGACCGCATTCTCGGGAACGCCCAGTGTTATGAGAAGACCGCGTGGTGTGTGTCTCTCCCATCCAACTTTTCTCTCTGCATTTGGCGCCGATCACTTTTATGCATCCTTGCACTCTCAGTAACCAACGCTTTTTCACGAGCTTCACACGGGCCAAATCACGTTAAAAGAGGCACTCTTGCGGCTTCGCTGGAGTGTTCTGTGACGTAGAGAGGCATACATTATGTTGTCACTGTCAGTCAGTCGCCCCGCTCCTTCCTCCCCACTCTAGACACTCCAAGCCCATTTCATATTCGATGTGAGTAACAAGCCTAATTGTTTTAAGTCAGCATCTGTGGTTACAATCTATCCGGAATTTGAACTCACAGAGTGACAAGGTCACGAGATAAGATGTAGTGCGCTTGTAAATAACAAATACCATTGGTCTCGAGTTGAGGGATGAGGTGACTGGTGACTGCGCGGCCAGGCAGGGGAAGCGATGGTTCAACGTCAGATCACAGCAAACAGGCCTCCACTCTGGAGTAAACCTTCAGACCCTCGGAGCGGAAACATGAGTCTGCTTCTGCTGAGACACGCCAGATTCACAGAAATCCTCGCAGTGGAGTGGAGGGATGGGAAAAGGAGAGTGAGGTGAAAAAGCAAGCGGGGAGCGAGAAAAAAAGAAAATACAGGAATAAAACGGATAAAGTACTGTTAGGGGAGAGGGATTGATTTCATAAACCCTTTACCCCCTACCCCATCACCCTGTGCAGCCCTCCAAGGTTAGGTCTGTCCATCTGGCATGTGGACTATATAGGCCAGAAGGAAGGAAACGGCAGGGGAAGGAGGATGAGAGCGAGATACCTTCCTCGCTCAGCTATTATTCTTTGTTAACCAGTTTTTAGCACTGCTCAGCCTCTCTGGTGGTTTTCATTAAGAAAGGAATCACCTTGGTTTTGCCAGGACCCTAATCAGAACCAGACGCGTTGGAGTTTTTAATTAAAGCAAGATGGACCTCCACGTTGTACACAACTGGCTTAATGTGACAACTTATCCCATCACTACAACAGTGTTTCCCAACGGACCGGGGAGAAAAACATCCCCTCAGTGAGGGAAATCTAGGGGGTTTGTTAATATCCCTCTGATTTCAGAGGGCTGTTATTGTTGAAACTGCTCCAGACTGCTATTTACTACCACATCAGCCTCTCCTTCTGCGTTGCATTATTTGCATTGCGTTTTTCGGCCTTGCCTCTTCCTCGGCGGCTGATGTTATGACCATTAGTACAGTACCGTGGCGGCATGTGTCTGGTTCTGGCTGTTTTCGAAGCCCAAGCAGAGTGGGGCTTGGCAGTGGGAGAGCGAGGAACACATTGTGTGACTGTGTGTCCAGTGCTAGCCAGCTCTCTGGGCAGGGGAGCTTGCTTTTAGCTGAAAGAAAACAAGACTCTGAATGAAAACGACAAGCTCAGAGCTGAGGATGTTTTTTTAGCTACAGCCAAAGCACCAGTTCCAGTTCTTGCTGTAACCCTGCCATAAAGATAGTGTTTCATTCAACTTTCAGTCTTTATATAACCGAGGCCACTACTGAGTTTTTTTTTCTCCCTTTCTCTCACATGTTGACAGTTCAGTTGAACCAAAAAATTGCACAGGGACAGATAATCTACCTGCTTCCTTCTCTTTCCCTGCCCCCTTTCCCTAATCCCCTGAGAGTGTTTGGATTACTTTGAAAAACAATATTAATAATTTGGAAATGTGGCTCCTCCGGCTCCTGCTGTGTGCTTTTCTTTCTTTCCTCATTTCCTTCTCAAAGCTCCCTTGATGTGAAGCTTGTTGTGCTGTTTTCAGAGGAGTGTGAGACCTCGGTGAGTTATTACCCAGGCCCCTCACCATACACCCTCACTAACCTCTGAGGCCGACGACCTGCCTCCCGTTAGATTATGTTTCAGCACCAGGTTCGGGGTCGATGGTCAGCCTCCCATACGGTACCATAACGGCCAATTTTCCTCATATTGCTTCTGTATGGGTAAAGCATATGCACGACTGAGAAGATATTAAAATAGGGGTGATATGGGGGGGGTCGTTCCAACATGTAAATCCGACGGGCGTGTGTACGTGTGCACGAATGAACGCGAGGACCATGTCATCGGCCACAAATCGCTTCCCACCCAGGCAGATTTACACAGGGCAAGTCAATGAACTGTCTAGCATGCAGAAAACCAACGTCACCAAAGCCTTGACCACAGGCATGAGCAGCATCCTCTGAGGGACGGAGATAAGAGGGAGGAAGTGATAGAGACTCAGCATATGAACAGTAAATTGCTGTCATATCAATGCATATTCACCATAATTATTGAACATAAATCAAAAGGTTGCCTTGTCATCAAACAGCAGTCTTTCATCTGTTTGCCATAGATGTGCAGCATTCAATTTCTTCTTCTATCCATCACTTCGAAATGTGATGTCTGTTTCACTATTCCTGCAACATAACTCGCTATACATCTGCCTTTTTATGCCCTCCGCCTCTCCACTGCTCTCCTCCTCGCCTCCCCTCTCTGCCCCATCTCTCTCTCCATCCTGTGTGCTGCAGTGCAGCTGTGTGCGAGGGGGCAAATGATGGAGGGAGAGACGGAGGGATGGAGGGAGGCCCAGAAGAGAGGGGCAGGCAACTTGGCTGATTATTTGCAAAGACAGAGAGAGAACTAAG
Organism: Amniataba percoides; assembly: GCA_037176925.1. Classification (NCBI taxonomy): domain Eukaryota; kingdom Metazoa; phylum Chordata; class Actinopteri; order Centrarchiformes; family Terapontidae; genus Amniataba; species Amniataba percoides. The sequence goes on along the minus strand of JBAJHX010000081.1, from coordinate 17,680,800 downwards.
GGCTTCAACATGTCCCATTGCATTTCAAGTGGGACAGCGGAGTCGGAGAAGCCAATTTAACCAGCCACAAGGAGAGAGTGTTTGCTGGGTTTACAGATTGTTATTCTAACCACCCACTCCCGCTAGCATCCTCAGATCCTCCTCACTCTCCTTTGTACACACCATCCTGTTCCCCACCTTAATTATGTTGCCTTAAACGGGTCAGCTGCTGTGTGTGACATGAAACAAGAATGCTATTTTCAAGAAGAACGTCTATGATTTGCCCACAGAACTTCACTGGAAGCCGCACATGTGGGGAAGCATTTAATAAGACCTTCGTGTTTTATGATGATTAGCATAGCATGCAAGTAGACGATCCTTCAAGGCTAAAGGTATTGAAGTACTCAAAGGCAGCTGAAATATTGCAAACTCTCACTCAGTGAGTCATTCAGAACATGCAAATACTCAACGTGCTTCTACCACACACACAGTCTCGCAGCCTCTGGTCGGCCAGACGACAACAGGCACATTACTCCCTTTGGTCCATAATGTGTGTGTGTCCACACATGTGTGCCTTCAAAACATCACTCTACTGATTCCTTTAGGGATGGGAGGGGAGGGCAATGACACAGACGGTGATGAGATGAGAGGAGGGGTCCCGCCATAACTCCCCAACGTAATCCAAGCTCATCATCCATGGGACCTTTCAGCGCCAAAGACGAGAGCAGGGCTGCACCCACGGCGTTAAGTGCGTAATAGACACGAGCAGTTTGATGTGCGTCCAGATTCGTCTGCAGTTTTGTGAGATTCTGATGAAAACAGGGAGTGGCAAGGAAGAGTTGTTGATGGCCTGGCCTCCCTGTGAAGTCGATAGGCCCAAAACAAATAAATCCTAATATAATCCTAGTTGTGGTTAGACGCAGCATGAGGAGACTTTTGATCTACCCCTGAAATAAAACACTACCGTACATCTGCCTCAGCGAATGATCAAACCCCTTGATGTTGAGTAAATGCCAAAAATATCATGCTGACCACAAAAACGCCTTGTCAGTCTTGGGATCTTATATTATCCATAGTGGAAGAAGCAGACAGGACTGTCTGCAGATGAACAACCTCTCGTGACATGAAACACCCACTTAAATGTAGTGAATATGTCTTGTTAGCCTAGATTCCTTCTGCGGCTAGAGAGACCCTTGCTAACTCAGAGCTGTTAAAACAAACAGGGAGGTCCCTGAGCACAGCGCTTTGGACAAAGGTTAAAGCAATATCCCCCAGCACTATTCATTTCAGAGAATCTATCCCACTCACTGGCTTTGATCCTCTCTTTCACTCTGCCCCTCTTTCTCTCTTGCGTACCCTGAGCTGGTGAGGAAGTGGTTGTGTGTGCCTCTGAGTGCATTTGCGAGTGCACGATGAGAGGCGAGGGTTCATCGCGAACACATCATCTCGTCGGTCGCAACAGCCGTCGGCGCCCGAACGGCAACGCAGGATCTTTCAGCACAGATAATAGCCCCGAGCTGAACCCGCAACGATAAGTGCAAAACAGGCGTGAGCAGTTTGATCTGCACCCAGATTCGAGGGAGTACGTGAACGAGTGCGTGTGTATGTGTGCGTGCGTGTGTGTGTGTGAAGTTCAGCTGCTGAAGGCCCCAGAGGAAAGCCTATCCCTCAGGCTGTTTACCTCCACCAGAGCTGTTTACTTGACCTCTGATGATTTAGATGCATAACCAAATAAAAACAGCCAGGGAAGTTCAAACAGCTAGTGACGCATAAAGGGTGCATGAGGTGGGACAGCACTGTGTTCGATGATGGCTCACAGCTGGACCTCCCCACGTCACCTACAGCATTAGAGATAAACTAAGTAGAGCAGCTACTCATAATCCTATATCAAGCCCTTTTTCAAACACTTAAGAACTACTTGAGCCCTTTATAAATCTTCATAACACATAATTCTTAACGTGTTCCATGGAAGTCTGGGGGTGCTGGCCAAAAAGTTAATTTCATTGAAGTTCAGCGGTCATGGGAGCGGACCATGATTCATAAATTTGCGAAGAGGAGCCTTTTGTAAACTGGTGCGATCTTTCTTTATGTGTGTAGATAGGACCATGTATACCTCCCCTGGGGTGGATTTCATCATATTTCAACATTGTGAACATTTGGCCATTTGTACAATGTTGTTTATGTTTTGACAGGAGGAGCATTGTTGTGTAGCAACGGATCCATTTACATAATTTCTCGATGTTGTAAGCACTTACATAATGCCCCCATTCATTTGGATTGAACTGCAGCTCCCTTCAAGGCCCCTGGACCTGCAGACTACAGGACACACACCCATATGCGCACTCAGGTCTGTGGGCTCTCACAGTTTCTCACACAACATGTGGAGATTTGCAGTTTATTTTGCAGTGCGATGAGAAATTTTAGCTGTGAGAAAATGGATGTTGAGAAAAGGGACAGAGAAAAGGTGTTTTATGTGTTTAAGAAAATTAAATAAAGGGGTTCACAGATTCTATAAGTAATACATCCCTCAAACTCAGAGAAGCACATGGGTTTGAAAAAAATCAAATTCATTTGGAATTAGCACTGATGTTAAATTGTCCTAAAGGTGTGCTTTGGACACACACAGAGCATGCTATGAATCATGTGGCGTACTGTGGACTCATGTTGCTGAACTTAGATGAGGAAGCATATGCCAACACGTAATTTAGTTGTGGTGACTACTGCAGCGAGGGAAATATCTGAGAGGGTATAGTTTAGATCATGTTCTCATATAGGATGATGTCATCCCTTTCAAACTAGCAGGCTTCACTTTGCACAAGTCACTTGCACATTTGACCGCACACCCACATATACCCACATACACAGTCATGCTGAAGCACAATCGTCCTATTTTTTCATGCACAGAGATTTACATGTATGTAAACATACAAACACACACAAAACGTGATGGATTTATATCTGTTAAGGTGTAAAGGAACTGATTTATAGCCAGCTTAGTCGTTACATGCTGCAGCACCACAACAACAATATTTTACTGGGTTGTGCATTGGGAGGTCATGTTGTTCATCTAATATACACCCAAAGTAATTTTTTTTTTGTAATGCACGCTTAAGGGTTAGGGTAAAGGGCAGAGAAAACAATTTGAGAAGGGCAGGTATGACACTGAATCTCTGTCAAACAGCAGCATGACGTGGAGACGCTTTGCAGTGAGCCACAACAAGCCACGTGAAACATGTGTTCATCAGTCCGCATTGTTTACGAAGCTGCTGCGACACGTGCCACGTTGTTTACATGCCACAGGGAGCCATCGATAGAGGTTGCCGTTTGGTGTTTTGTGCGGCAAACTGAACTGGAAGGGAAACCACGCCCACCGTGCCCTGTGATAGAGAGCAACAGTGGGAACAGTGGGTTTGCCCTGGAAATTCCATTGAATCACAACGTATAAATTTGTCTAACCACTGAAAAAGGGGCAATCACTGAGCTATGAATTCTTTATTTACTTGAAGTAATCATGATTAAACGTTTCTCTACACTTTGAGATAGATAGATCATGGTTTTGCGCTGAAAATGGCATCGCTATTGCAGATAACAAAACATAATGCATGAGTTACCAAGGAAGGGCAATAACCTCTAGTTCAAAATGCTCTATATTCTCAATAAACACTCTCTACCACCACTGAAAACATCTTGGCGGAAATACAAAGTGGCCCAACTTGACCCACCGAATTTGTTGTGTCAACATGGTATCTTCATAGCCACTGCAGCCTCTACATGCGGTTATATTTCAGAAGGTATCAGCTCCAGCAGCACTTTACACGTTGCCGCTGCAACACCCCAGACACAGACGTTTAAATTCGGCTTCACGCTCAACCGGTGTTTCTCTCCCAGCAACGGGCCTGGGCTGTGGTAAGCTGCTCAAAATAGAAGAAAGAAAAGACACAAGCAGAAGGAGGAATAAGAAGAGGGGGAGACAGCAAACATGTAGTTACAGATGCATCACTCCGATAGTAACCCACCATCAGGAACAAAGCACCATCAAAAATTATCAGCCAACCGTAGCAGGTGGCTAAATTTGGACATGCGTGCGGTGGACACTGACACAGTGAGAACCGTCTTCACAGAGGCATCAAGGTAGAGGAGGCAGGCAGCGAACATTCACGAATATGTAGTCTCATAATCCCGTTATGGACCTCACATAAAAACACTCACATGGTAGGTGATGAAAATGATGTGAAAAGTGATATATAGCCCACACTCGGCTGTTTCTAATGTGGTGATTGAAATATGAGGAGGGTGGAAGAGCCACTAAAATGGTTTTGAGTTTTAAGTGTGCTGAGCTCTGTTCCATGACTGAAGCGCTGACCTTATGGCTGAGGCCTGTGTAAAACTCTGTCTGACATCACTCACCGAGGCTTTTCCATCTCACAATCTGAGCACTGTTTTATTTGGAGAATGTGATAGTCTCACACTCTATTTTACTTCCACACACTCACTCTTTTATACCATAATGTACAATCACACAAACACATGCACAGCAGCGCACGCACTCACACATAGTGAGTGTTCTCAGACAGGGCGAGTGAGTGATATTCCTGGTGTGGTTGAAGGGTGGAGTGGGAAACAGTGGACCAAACCTGGTTTAAAGTTAGAATCATGTTGCCATATGAAAATGATCTCATTTCTAAATTGAGGGAAACCCTGATGGATACTTTGGAACACAATACAGTGGCAGGGCACCCCAATGTCTCTGTCATGCATGATAATAATCTCATAACACTGAGTGATATGATTTTACAAAGACTTGGCGAAGGGGGATGCCACATGATGTCAGCTTATGACTCCATTGCTCTTTTTCGGTGCCAGTGAGTCCGCTAATCACATGACAGTGATGGATCTAAGCGAGGATTTCATTGCAAGCCTCCTATCAGAGCACATATGTCTTACTATATGTGCGGCACCGTATAGATGTCTCATGGCTGTTTTTGTTCAAACTATATGATGAAGGAAGGAACATCTTTGTAATGACTGTCATGGAAGAAACCAAGAGTAATCAAGCAGATTACTTGGCTCTATATTGTCTTGGCCTTGCCAGCGGTGCGGCTTTTGTGCTGGTAAATATTTGCTGTGAGTTGAGTAGCATGGCATCGGCACATCACAGGGACATTTTGTGTTTCCCAAACATTAGGCCGGTGACGTCAGGAGGCCCTAATGATGTTTAACAAGCCCACCCAGTCCAGCATCACCCCATAAACAACCTTGATATACCCTTAGTCCCCTGTCCAACTACTCTGGAGCACAATAGAACCCAACACCCACTTAACCTGGCCGTCCTCCATGTTACTTTAAGGTAACAAAAACAGACACTCGGGCCGACACAACCTTTCGTAACCTCATTCCGAGTTTCCCACCTTCGCCAGGTTGCAGGCGAGGGTCTGTTCAGTGTTGGCCTACTGAGAGAAGTGGCTCAGCTGTTTTGATGTGGGGGAACCCTGTTTGATAATTGCAAGAGGAGGAAAAACAACTGACTGGAAAACCCATAACATCACTGCCCCAAAAGCAAGAAAAAATTGTGGACACACCTTCGAGAAAGAATCAAGCGGAGGCAAGTAGGACGAAGAGAAGGAGGAGGAGGAAGATGGAAAAGTGACAGTAAAAAGTCATAATTTATGACTGATTAGCAACCATTTCCAATTAGAACACCAGAGGACAGAAAAACCAGAGGGAGGGAGGGACGGGGTCAGTGGGGTTCATTTCCATCCGGCAAGTCTCAAACACACACACACACACACACACAAGAACTTGCATGGAGCAGAGTTTTCCAGCAGGAGCCCAATTTGTGTTTGGGCTCACTTACACTATTATATTGGTCCAGTATGATCTCAGCTCAGACTGAGGCTAAATGTCTGTGTCTGTCTGTTTGTAGGTGGGATTATGTGTTTGTGTGTGTGTGTGTGCGCGTGTGTGTGTGAGTGAAAGAGAGCAAAAAAGTGAACATGGCTGTATTTATGTGCACGTGTGCATGCATGCATGCAAAATGTACATGTGTGATATAGATGTTTTCATGTGTTGTGGCAGGCAGGCATATGTGTGTATGTGTGTGTGTGTCCGTGTGTGTCTGTGTGTGTGTGTGTGTGTGTGTGTGTGTGTGTGTGCCTGAGTGCGTGGGGCTGCCAGTGTGTCTGACAGGAGAGCAGAGGTCATGCTAAGGTTGGGATGAAGTCAGAATGTAATTATGCTTCAATGAACCAAAGGGGAAGTAATAAAGACCAGCTGCATGTTGTGTGACTCTTACAGTTCCACTTAAAGCAAGCTGCACATTCTCCCTGCTCTCCCGCGCTGTGCTGAGAAGGGGAGTACGCGGTATGTTAATGCTCCTGCCTCGAAAAAGGGATCCAAGGAGAGTTTAGAAAAATACACACATGCACGCACACACATACACACACACAGACATTATTAAAAAGCACAGCGTCAGCAGCAAATAAAGAGATAATAAAAATGGGCAAAATATTTCCTCTCACATTCTAATGGGGCGGGGTTGCCAAGGTGACCTGGCGTGCAGCCAGAGACAGAGATGGTCACTGAGTGCATATATGGGAGGAAAAAGGGGGTAGGAAGGGAGGGCGACACACCAGGTGGTTTCACTCGGGTGATCCAGTCTCGACTGCCTGTGTCAAAAAAAGAAGGGAAGGGAAAGAAAAAACATCAACTGGCCCGTCAAAAACAAGAGGAAAAAAAGGGAGAACTTTATCTTCCCCTGAATGAGCCTCCCTCTTTTCTCTCTCCCTCCTGTGATTTTTCCCTCTCTTTTCTCGCCTTCTCTGTTTTACTTATATCCTAAATCTTTCTCATTCTCTTTCCTTTCGTCTTCTTTTTTTGTCTTATTTTGCTCTCTCTCATCATCCTCTCCCCATCTGTCTCACTCAGACATGTTTTCCACAGCCTGCCATCCATAGATACCGTATCCACCAACAGTAGCCCGCCAGTGCCTAGTGGAGAGCCCCTGGGGAAGGTGGAGAGCTGGGGGAGGGCCTCCGGGGGAAGGCCTGCTGGGTACGGGGTGATACGGGTGAGCTGGAGGGGAGGTCATGAGCCCTCCTACCTGATAACCACAGCGGCTCGATCTGGAGATGCATGGAGGCAAAAACAGTCTAGCCCGTGTCCAGTACAACAATGGAGACAGAAACAAATGAGTCAGGAATAGTTGATTAGTAGTTATGGATGGTGGTAATAATAATAATAATAATAATAATAATAATAATAATAATAATAATAATAATAATAATAATAATAATAATAATGTGGTTTATATGTTTTTCTTTTGATTTTGACTTAAATATGCTTTAATCATTAACAAAAAAAAACATTAAGAATCCAAAAGAAACAATATGTTAAAATGATAATAAAACCAGGAGAGTTTGGCAGGAAAGATCTGCAGTATACTTGCCATTTAAAAACAGCTTCATATGGCTGTTCTAAGTAAACTGTATTCATACTCGTACTGTTCCCAATATATTCTTACGAGTTGTCAGTTGTTTTAAGTTTGACTTTCATGATGAAAAATTTGCTAAAAGTGAACAAACTCCATAAAGAGAGAAACAGTGGCTTCTACTAAGTTTATACACATGCTATATAGTTACTGAGTAAAGCCCTCCTGTAATGCCCGGCTTATGAGGTCCCATGACAGTATTTACAAGTTATTGGGAACCTATATGAAAGAGAGAAAGCTATACAGCTGAGTCTTATGGCTCAGCTTCCTGGGGGGCCGGAGGTTGGGGGGGGGGTGCCTGGATTCCCTGAGCTTCCCAGGAAAAACAAGACTTTATCGGGGGAAAGTACAAGTCACTGGGTCCTGATGTGGCAACTGGAGGCTGCTGTCAGAAGGGAGCTACGTTAACAGATACTCATCCCCGAAACATGTGGTTCCTGTAAACCCCCCCCCCACCCCCACCCCTTTCCAAGCCCCCTGTATAAATCCCTGCCACTATCCAGTCACACTGCCAAATCGACAGGGAGCGAGATATGTGTTTTTTCCTGAGGGTGAACCCCATGGGTATGATGTATGCATGAGTGAGGGCTGTGTGTTTGAGTGTGTGCTCGAGTAAGACAGGGGGCTGTTCATTATTTCGGTGTCAAGGTCCACACCACAACAACTGCAACTGGCATTGATTTAGATGAGACTGAGTCATTGAGTGGAGCCGTTTCTCGGACAAGGTTTTGCACCAGTGTTGTCCAACTCAGCTATCGAATGGAAAAGTCTAAACATTTACATTATGGTTTTGAATTTTTTTTTTTCAAACATTTTTCATTTGTTTGATACTTTACGGAAAAGCCAGGGATGACTGGAAATGAGGGGGATAGTAATCAACAAATATCCTCCATTGGGACTCTGAGCCAACAGACCCACCAGGATGATAACTCAATAAACATTTTCACTTTTCCCTTGGAGCTGATGCTCTAAAAAAACAGGAATCTTTGTGATTGTAATAGAATAATGTCATTTTAGTCTGTTCACTGAAAGTGTTGCAAGCAACCAGCCCTAGTTTGTGCCTCTTTTGTATTACCGTTTCATTCAAGTGCCAGACCTTAGCATCCAGTAAAAAAAAAACAGATTTGCTGCTGTTCTGAAGGTATTCCCTAATCATCTGGATGAAACAATACTAAATCTGTTCTATAACAAAAAGGAGCTTTAATTTATACCCCTGTTCTGACTCTATTTCCTATTCAGGCTACCAGATATGACATATCTCTATGATTGAAATTATAAGGTTATAGAAAGAAATACAAAAAACAAAAATACAAAAGTCACATATAACTGATGAAGTAATAAAACACAGATATAACTCTCAAGAAAAGCAAGAACATCAGTCACTTCAGCAAATGCGCCAAAACAACAGCGTCCATGGTGATTATGACAGGAGGAACAAAGGAGGAAGTCAGGCGATGTTTTTATAGAACGACAATGTGTGCATAGAGAAGAGGTCAGGGGTGGAGGGACGAGTCAATAAAACATCAGAGTTTAACACAGGAGACAGCTGTTTGTTTCCCATTTCAAACCGACAGTCAAGGCTTGCTCCATAACCTTAACCAAAAGTTTATTATCGTAACCGTGACGACAAAGGTCCCCAAAGCTCAGAAAAGTACTTATTTTAACCCAAACCATCAGTGGTGGAGGGAGTATTCAGATTCTTCAACTAAGTGCCAATACAACAGTGTAAAAGTGCTCCATTACAAGTACAATGATGTCATTCAAATTCAAACTAAAGTAACGCAGTGTTCACTTGTAACCAAAGTTTCAATTTGCACATTCTTTGTCACCTCTTTGAGCATCAAGCCATTATTTAAATGTTGGAGGAGTTTAGAAGGAAAATCTCTCTTTTAATGCATGCACTAATATTTACTGGACATTTGATGTGTAATAAAGTGGATGCTTAATTTGTAATTGTTCACAAACCAAAAAAGGTTGATGACTGACAGCTGAAAAATAACTGTTAACTCTTGCTGTCTAATAAATGTAGTGGAGTAAAAAGCACAATAGGTATCACTGTTATTTAGTAGTAGTACACTAAAGTAGAGGCTCATTGGAACGACCCATTGGAAAAACTGTCACCTTGAGAAATGTAATCCATATATGTTGTCAAAGGTAAATGGGTTGGTATCGATATTCTTGGCTGCAAAGATGCAGTTTCACTTCCTGCTGGAGGACTGGTTGTGACTCTGTAGCCCTGAATACATTTTGAAGGTCCTTCCAAATATGAAGGAATCAGGAAGGAGAACCTGTCAACGCTGGGGGAAGGTGACCAGGTCGCTGCGAGGAAGTGGAAGCTGAGTGCTCAATAGTAGCAACATGAACTCAGCAACTCTGTGATTTTCCACTCAACCTATGACACCGCTCTGAACGGGGAATGCGGTGGCATGCCAGAAAGTCACAAAAATACATTTCATCCTTAGTCTTGGCAGTGACGCTTCATTTCTCGGCTTTCACTTGCCGTGCGTGACAATCCGGAGCCGTGCACCAGTAAACACATCCTTTTGGAAGTCTTGCCACCTCTCCTCACAATAGATCCATATTAGAAAAAAAACAATCCTGGAAAGCCAAACAACAGACGCGTGCAAGAAAAACACACACAGGTCCTGAAAAACACATCAGGCTAAAAAAAAAGAGGAACAAAAACACATCCTGTCTCATATTTAAACCTCCCTGACCCAGCGGTTGATAAAAGTACATCCCGAAAAACAGGCAGGTTGGTGTCAGGGCTGGCATCCTGGAGAGCATGCCCGGCGAGGGAGAGGGGGAGAACGGACGCAGCTGGGTCCAAGGTGGACCTCTAACCCCAGGGCCACCCTATACCAAAGAGATGTGTGCAAGGCGGACATCCCCTTTAATAGCCAAGGGAAATCAGACTGTCTGAGACAAAAAAAACAGCACATAGCTGAAGCATTGCATGCAGGGAGAGATCTTTTAGATTGGCACAAAAAGCATACTGTAGCTAAGATGTCAAGTAATGTCCTACATCAATAAACCAGATATATACATAAGTATATACGAGATAAAATACCTTATTATTGTTTCCTCTGAGCATTGAGAACAAAATGATTACTGCTGTGACGTCTCTGTAGAGCACTTCACTCCAGCTTTAAAAAGTATAAACAACAGTGTGGTATCATGTATGTGGCTTTTGGCTGTTGCATATTTCATATCCTTCACCTGTACCCTGTAGCAACGTGCCCACATCAGCGCAGCCCCTTGCATTGTGTTGCCATGGTGCTACGGTCTAAATGCACCCTAAAGGTTTTTTATTGTATGCTCTCTTAAAAGTTCCATATGGGCGGCCTGAAAGCGGAAAAATGTTGCCTGGACTGGAGGTCCTGCTTCATCCATTTTTATAACATCCCAAAAACCAACAATCCACCATCTGCAGCAACTAGCAGCATGAGCACAGGTGTGATACATCCTGTCTGCAATGGTCACTGTGTTGCTAGGGACAGAGAAGAGGTCCATTTTCAGAGAAGACACAATCAAAAATATGCGCCCATAGATGGACATTCACAGCACCTGCGGTCATCTCCGGTTTTGAAATCATGGTTGCACCTGTGGAAAAGTACGACTGGACTTTTAAAAAATTTGTTGGCCAATGCAACATCCAAGCTTATCCTGCGAGATAGGACAGCTGGAAGGGACAGAGAGATGTATGGTGTGTCCTTACATGACCAGAGACCAGAACCGAGGCTGCATATCCTTACTGAACTTTTACCCAGATGCTGTAAGGTATCCTCACAACTGCGCTGTCCTCAACTATGCGCTGTCCATTTGCTCTATATCACACAAACACATTCACTCTCATATACAAAAATATCAAACATACACAAAGGCTAATAATCCCACTCCTCTTTTATCTAATGGGCCACATAAATCAAGAGTACTCCGTATATAAAGCATTGAAAAATAAGGGTAAAAAAATGTATTTAACAAATGGAGCATGTGCCAAATGTTTCCATCACCCTCTCATTTCAGTGCACCCTTGCAGCTGAGACGTGTTTCACTGCATACATTAACATCGCTTTCTGTATGAATTTGTTAATATTCTAACTTGACAAATGGAAGCCCACCGTGCGGTGGTCGAGTTAACATAAGGACACAGAGTGACTGTGGCCTAAAACCAAACACCAAAAATCCCAGAGAGTCCCCCCAACTCCACTATAAACGCTGTCAAAGATCTGTTTGAGGAGTTGTGTGTGTGTAAATGTGTGTGTCCCACCCCGCATTTTGGAAAGTTCTGCCAAACACAGATCCATGTAAGGTCATTAGCCCACCTCGGACGTCTCTGCTTTGTGTCTTAATGGCAACTTCCCAAACACTCAGCTCCTCTCTGCCAGGGCTTCCCACAACTCACACGAACACACTCTGTCTCATGTAGACACACACACACACATGCTACACACACACACGTACAAACAGAATACAACCTGGCTGCCATAGTGTAGGAGGCCTGGAGGAACCCAGACATCAGTCTATAAATAGTGGCCGCTCTGATTGTGCGGTGCCCAGGGTGAGGAGAAGTTATTTAAACTGACTTTATCTAGGTGTTGTCATTATTTCCCCTACTGTCCTACATTATTTCACATTCAGTCCTCCCTTTATGGCTGCATCAGAATGGAGTCAAATGTTGTGTGCATCTTATTCAACTTTTTATTGGCTCATTAATTAACGTGTGAGAAATCCCTCCTCCCTTGGCACTCCTGTTACATACATTTGTGTGTAACTTTGTGTGCCACTACATGGAGCCACACTGGAGATTTATAACAACAAGAACCAGTGATTAATGCAGAACCAAATCAGCCTTCCAGCCATTTCGACAAGCAGGCTCTGACAAACCCCACCGTACACTCCCTGCTCACATAATGGTAGAAAAGTTAAAACATGGTGGTGATCAAAACCGAACAAAAGGGATAGTGAATACTTGGCTTCAGTTTGTCAGCTGATCAGAAACGTGACTTCAGTGAGGTGATAATGTCGCTGCAGGTCCAATAGGCGTGAACTACCATAAACAACACGTCAAACTCAATCAATGAAGGGGCCATATTACAAATAAAAAAAATTACCTCGCCAGATAAGCAGGAGCGTAGCCAGAACTTTCTTACAGAGTTTGAACTCAAGGATCTTCTAAGTTACTACTGTGTTAAAAGCACAGAAAAAAACACATACCATTCATTATCACACACCTGTATGCTACAGTCAACTCACCACGATCTCTGATCTCTGAGATGATAATGAAATATACTGATTTACTTGAACTCAGTATATCATGTCAGCGTGCCCTGCACTCTTGTGGCATGAAACAACATGACACCTCTCTTGTAGCCAAAATTTGGTCAGTGCAGAGGTTTGGCTGTTCCCAGATGTAGCATAGTGTCAGATAAGCTGTCAGGATCTATGAACACTTTAAATGCATTAATGCTACTCACTGTTTGAGAATACAGTAACCATGGTCATGAGACAACACAGATCCCTTTATGGTTATTTATTACTATTATTTATGGGGTCTTTAGGTCTATTTTTCTGAAATGCATCACTTCAAGGAATACTGGAGTGACCAGTGTAGGCCAGACAAGTCTGACCCTCCAACCTGCCGCTAAATAGCTACAAATACTCAAAGGAGTACAGTTTTTTTTAAAAGGAAGAAAAAAGGACAATCATTTGGAAAGTCTTTGTGTGTGTCCCTACGGTAAGAGGGTTTTGTAACACAGCTTCCTCTCATTCACTATTGCACCTCCCTTCTTGTAATGCAGAAGGAGTTGGACACGTCATTATCGATAAGACAATCTGCTTTGAATAACGGAGGCAGACGGGGATTAGGTCATTTTCTAAGAAGGCGGCGGGAAGGTTGTGTTTTTCTTTGGGATTGGACTGTAATGATAGGAGCGTGATAGTTCTGAAAATTCCTCAGTCACAAGACGTGGACTAAAACTGATAAAGCTCAGACCAGATAACAACATTATGGGGCATTATGTATGCAGCGAATCATTTGAACTGTAGGAACGTCTGTTTTTGTTTTGAAAACAATTAGGGTCAGAGCCATAAAAGGTTCCTGAGTGGGATGTTATCCTTGATATAGAAAATCAAACCGTTAATCCACCAGTCTTAACAACATACCTTTGCAGTGAAACCAAATGGCAAAGTTGTTTTCGAGTGCTGCTCTTTTAGAGTTCACAGTTCTGCACTCATCACCTGCAGTGAATTTATTAGACCCCTCCATGGATGAGGTCAGCGTGTTTAAAGGAAAGGATATGCTGGGTATTTTAGTAACTCACACACACACACACACACAGAAACAGCCACGTACACATTCATTTCCACACACGTTTTCCACAGACGGACGCAGCATGTACACACAGCAAACATGCACACAGTAAACTCTCACTCATTTTTCACACACACACACTTTCTCTCTGTCATTCACACAGACGAGTGCACACACACACAGACACACACACACAGTATGAGTCAGGCCAGCAGAATGTGTTTGCTGCCTGCTCAGCTCTCATCTGGAAGCTCCAGACATGAGATAACGTAGATCCAATGATGACTGTCTGTCTGACCGAAGGAAAACGACCCCATGGGTTGAGTCCCATTGCCTCCTCCATGACACTTTCTCTCACACACACACACACACACACACACACACACACACACACTAACAACCTCCAGCCAGCTCCATGCCACAGTCCATCTAGTACCAAACAATCACAGGAGGCAGCGTGCGGGTGATCTGTTGCATATGGTCAAGAGGAAATTTACACACGGTATCCATTCATTTACTTAGCTGTTTATCTATGACTAATCAGGGCACTACATCCTGTCACCCGTCTACAAAACAAGTCATATATCTGCAGGCTAATGGTCCAGCACAGTATTGTGTAATGTTTAACGTCTGCTCCAATGGATTTATATATGTATAGATGTAGGATTTTATAATGGGAAAAGCGTATGAAAGTGGATCCCATGAAGAGCGCTGGAATCTTCACCCAAAGGAAAAGCCCGGCTTTCATGTACATGACACTTAACAGAAAGTTATATCTGTAATAAATGTAGCAGAGGACTCGCATGTCCTGTTAGATATTGTAGAGGATATTTTGCAGTACATGGCTGCGCCACACACACACTCACATACACGCACACACAAAGATACACCGTGTACTTTTGGTGAAAATGCATCGCAGGTTATAGCTACAGTATGTACAGTGAGACGGCACACAAGCACCTGTGTTCCTAAATCACACACATACTGTATAAACCCTATGTATGCAAGTATCTCATTACAGATATATCCATGTTATTTTACCCCTTTGCCATTTTCCTCTCTGGCCAAACTCAACACAGTTTGGAAACTCAACATGGATCTGTTCCCATCATTGCCATAGTTGCCATTTTCATAGCGATTTTTCCAGAGTGGAGAACTTCTGTTTGTTTTTACTGCTACTGTCAAACATTCAGCTGCCCTGCAACCTGATTCATGCTGCCGAACCTGACAGAGCCCCATTGTATCATGGAATTGGCACACAAACTGTACATAGTACATACTTCACACACACACACACACACACACACACACACACCGATGAATACACACGTTCACCTGAACATATGGAACTGTACATTCTCATGCAGTAACAACAGATGACAAAGGGCTCCCCTCACACTCCCATCAGTAAGAAGGTATTCTGGTTACTTTATATCTAGTTTCCTCCCATCCGTCTTGCTGGGAAACAATAAGTAGCATTTAACAGGTACAAAAGGAAACAGAGAGATAAAGATGGAGTGAGTGAGAGGGAGAAAGAAAGAGAGAGAGCGAGCAGCCACCATGTCCTCTCACACAAAGAGTGTGTTTGAGCGGCAGCATTGCAGATGGAGCAAGTGAGTGCACAATAACAACACCGATGACTGATATTTCTTTAACACTGGAGCCTATTCCTCCGCATGGAAAAGAGAAGAAGAGGAGGGGGCGAGGGGGGGGGGGGGTGAGGAGGGGAAAAAAAAACTGTATTCACCTGATGCCAGACCATAACATTATGACCCAATCCCTGTTATATTTACTGGTGGGGAACACTCGGTGGTGCAGGAAGCAGCTATAACATTGTTTTTCCCTCCTGTTAAAAAGCCTGTGTTCTAGTAAAACTTTGGGGGGCTCAAACCCACAGCTCCCCTCAATCTGCTTCCAGGGGGAAAGCTGAGTCACCTGAGCCCGCCTCTGCCCTCTAGCTCTCTCCATCTATCTCTCCATCTTTCTTTTCTTCTTCTTCTTTTCCCTCCATCTCCCTCTTCTCTCTGCCTTTGGAGGTAACCACAGAGTACAGAAGGTCTGAGCCAAAAGAAAGAAGAAGAAAAAAAAAGGAGACATTTTTATTGCAAATGTACTAACTGTAATGGATCCATAATGTAACCCACAGGAGAATCTGCTTTCACATACTGAGCTGCTCTTAAATGGGCTAGAGATGTATATAGTGGGTATATATATTGAAATATAAGCCAGGGTCTATTGTAATTTTGCCTAGAGAGTGCTGTTATGTAAGGTCATTTAAAGACTTGGGTACTAACAGAGAGAGAGAGGTCAACGAAATACAATAGAGTCCCTCTTTTATGAGTCATTTAGTGGGTCATGGGCTGCCTTCTCAAGATGTCATCAACACAACAGAGGGATCTTTCACACACACACAAACAGATATTATGTTACAGGAACAACAACCGAGAACAGAAGGGGGAAGGAGGGAAAAAAAAAAAACAGGCCACGATCATAACAAGGCCATGGCAAGATGGATCTGTTGCCGTCTGGATGAGGACATTGCAGAGCAAACTTTTTAATTACAAATAGATTAGACCGCTGTGATGTTGTTGTGTGGTCTCTGTGTAAACTCCCTCAATATTTTTGTTTGAGACTTGCGTGGATTCCTTCCACTTTGTTTGTCTTCAGGAGACCCAGGAATCTCTCCCTGCGATGAGGGCCAGCGCCACTTTGTATACAAGGGAAGAGAGACGGAGGGAGAAAGACGGCGAGAGGGGAGGTGGGCCAGCGCTCGGGACTGAGCACACACGCATCCTCAGCTGCACTTTGAGGCGGCGAGACTTGCCAGGCTGTTGCGCTAACTGTACACTTAAGCGTCGGGGAAGGTGCCAACAGCAGTTCCAGTCACTTCAGAACCACAGATGAAGTGTCAGACTGGAACCACCGTGTGCAATGTTAACTGGGCATTCAACCACCCCCACGCCCCCACCACCCCCACGCCGGACTGCCTCTGACTCGGGTCCAGCTCCCAGGGCTGTGGGCTGATGTTGTTATTGTTGTTTTTCGTGCTGAGAACAGGAGTCCCAGCCAAAACGGACTCCTGTTACAATAACAAGACCTGGAGGGCCCCTGCTCTGCTCTACACAGGGCTTTATTGGTACAGGGGAGCACCAACAACAATGTCTGTGGACAATCAACAACCAATTTGCTGAGGGACGGGATAGGAGATCAGCCAGAGACTGTTCTTTTTCTTTGTCTTTCTTCAGGATCTTTTCTTCAGAGTCTTTGTCACTGTCACAAGACGACCATCTCAACAGGCCACATGGAGGTACCTAACATGTACAACAATGAACATTGTGGCTTATCACAGCTGTAATTGTGGGAACACAGACAGACTAAACAGACATGAAATGCAACAAACACACATAGATGTGGGATTTTGGGAGGTACAAAAGGTCAAAATCTGTACAACACAGATCTATCCTTCAGCACTCAGTTCAGCTAAGAAAAAAAAGAAAAGAAATATTACACTGTGGAGAAATTACATGCCAAAACAGTGGGGTGTCAACCAGAGATTTGTGAATTTACAGCGTATACGTGCCACACTTGTTTGCCTCTATGAAGGCAGACACTCAGTATAAAAGGTCTCAGATCAAGATCGAGAGCAGAAAATGTGTTTTGGGGATCATTGGTGCTTTGACTTTCCAATGAGAAATGCTGATCACAGAGACCTGCACCTGCAAGATGTCTGTCGCCTCTCATGGACAGCACTTACCAACCATGTGTGACGTATGTCAAACCACTCACCAGTTTTTTTTTCTGCATAAGCCCACACTCTGGCAGCGTGTTGACATTGACACACTTTGAGTCAGAGTACGCTACTGTTCCATTTCCCACCATTAAGGCACTATACTTTTAACACATTTACTCAACCGACTGAGGAATCACTACAATACTGTGCCTACTTTTTCTAGGTGCATATCTGCAACACAACCTGGGGCAGCGAGTGAGTGCTCCACGTTAGTGTCTGACTGGATAGTCACCTCTGACATGGATTGTAATTGATTGGTAAACTTTAAGGCCTGTTTTGAATGCCTAGGTAGACATACAAGCACCTTCACCTAGAGCAGAAGCACGGGTATCAATGGGTTTTTTTTAAGACAGTCACCAACCCACAAGGATCTAATTGGCAGCCTTGTGCTGCAGTATGCTATCATGTACATGCATAATCATTGGGATAACAACAATAGATGCAAGTTTTCTGCTAACATGGTTGACAAAGGGGTTACTGATGCCGAGGGTGGGGATGAAGCCAGCAGTGGAACCCCTCAGACCCCACTATGCCCCCATGTACTGGGGAAAGCCCGCTCATTCCATCACAACTATTTACATAACTCCATGGAGAAAATTGGCCCGTAGCAGTTAGCTTTTCCATGTGCGCCACACAGTAGAGGCGCTGTTACAATAATTGTGCTCTTACACGAGCAGAGGGCATATACAGTACAGTATTTACAGTAAGAAAATAAAGACAGGAGGCATGGTGAGAGGGAGAGGGGAAAATGGGAGAGAGAGGGAAAGAGAAAACTGCTGATCAGGAAAGAGAGTGGGGTTCCGCGGATATCCCCCCAACACAAACACATCCAGTGTTGATTTTTGTCATTTTCTTGGCTCTGTGAAGTACAGTAGTTGGCAGAACAGTGAGCTCTCTGATGGTTTGTATGACTGGCTGTCATGGTCTTAGAGGTGGCTTGCCGCTGCCTCAGCGTATGCCCCTTCCCTCCCTCTGTGGTGACCCTTGAGTTTCTTCTACCGACTCCCTCTTCCACACTTTTTCTCATTCACACGTCTGCCATTTCTCCTCCATCTCTCCCCTCCAACCCAGTTGAAAAAACAATCAACCTGGGCCCGGTTGTGCTGCCTGCTACACCTACTGCCCAGCTGGCATCCATTGTTTGCAATTAGTTCCAAGGCATGTGTTTGACAGCGTGCGTACTTGTATACGTGCAAACTTGCTTGTGCCTTTTTGGAGGCGAGCACACGTGTGTCAGGGTGCAAATGTGCGCCCACATCTGAGCATAAACACGTTTTTGTCTGCACACTTTATGATGAGCAGAAAACTCAGGCAGCCTGGGAAAAACTGTGGAAAGACACAGGTCTGAGCAGGTCCAATTATTAAGAACAATCCATCAATATGCAGAGCAAGTCCTGGAGCAGGCTCAGCAGAAAAACACGGGAAAAAAAAGTGAAAGCAGAAAAAAATGTGGTTCTTACGAGGAGGGAGAGAAAAATCTGTCTTTACAATCCCCCTGTTTCGGCTTGCCAACTTTCTGCTGGCTGTTGGTAGTGCGGAAATGAGAGCGTGCTAGATTCTCCCCTCCCGAGAATAACACAAACCCCTCAAAGCTCAAATCAAACACACAATCCACGTCACAGGAAACCATTTTGAAGCGTAAAACCTCCCAATGGGAGCCCCATTTGAATGCTGCGGGTATGCGCTGCCTTACTCGCCCCCTGCGCCTCCCCCTCTCTCCCCTCCCGCTCTCTCAAGGCTTCAACCACAACCTAACCCGAACCACACCACCTCTCAGACGACAAGACTCCCTTTCTCTCACTCCCTGTCTATTTCCTCCTTTATTCCTTCCTTTTCCTTTTCTGTTGTTCTTCTTTCGCCTCCCTCTCTCTGTCTGCTATCAAGAAGTCTAATTCCATCAACAATAAATATGTAAAAGCTCTTTAATAAGATAGATAGATAGATAGATAGATAGATAGATAGATAGATAGATAGATAGATAGATAGATAGATAGATAGATAG
>JBAJHX010000081.1:17646740-17661197 GCA_037176925.1 Amniataba percoides | reverse complement strand
TAGATAGATAGATAGATAGATAGATAGATAGATAGATAGATAGATAGATAGATAGATAGATAGATAGATAGATTACTGTGCACAAAGTCAGATAAAGGGTCATGAGCCAGCCCTCTCTGTTGAAGAACTCCAGTGACCTCTCCTGCCCCCCCCCTCCCCCCCCCCTCCCCTTCTTAAAACCTCAACCACAACCTCTCATACCCCCATCCTGCTCTCCCCTAAACCACCTCTTCCCCTCACCCCCTTTTTTTCTCCTCTTTGCCTGGCAATGGAAACGAAGAGGTCAGGAGGGCATATGGGAGGCAATCACAGTAGTTTGTTTTGGCTCTCTCACCCCCACACCAAGTCCTTGGCTGTGCAGGAGCAATGCCGCCACCTTGCCTGCTTGCTGCCTGGGAAACAAACACATCCTTAATCACCCAGACCCTGTATCCGCCAAGGCCACACTAGTTGAGCCCTGTCTGACAAGCTCAGGCCAGAAAAGTTGGACTCCATCTGATGAACTCAGGCCATACAAGTCAAGCTCTGTCTACTGAACCCCGGCCACATTAGTAGCGGCCAGACAGTCAAATCCGGGTCGCACTAGTTGAGTACCCTTTGTTGAAACAGTGCCAGTGAGGACATACTCTTCAAGCTCAGTGTCTACTCAACCCAGGCCACTCTAATCAAGCCCTGATGGTCAAACCAAGAGCAGGGAAGTTAAACTGGAGTGGACCGAAACCAGTTCACAGAAGTCCAGCCTTGTTGGTTGAAATCAAGCCAGAAAAGGCTGATCTATCTTTGGCTGGGTTAGCAGTTTTGTCATCATGTTGGCTAAGTGTTGGCTAACAGTGGGAGTCTCTGACGTAAGCACTGCGCAGCTGAGGGCTGGCAGTGAAGCGAGATGTAAGACAGGCGAGAAGACGCTCTAAATGAGAGCCGGTGGCCAACAGCCATTTAGACCAGAGATGGGTTAGACGAGTTGTCTTACACCATCAATCCATCCCTCCCTCCTAATCCCCAAAACCAAAAACATATAGCTTCTAAATCTCACTCTATTTTTCTCTCTGTCCATCTGTCCTTCACCAATTCACCTTCTCAGATATTTTCCTAACTACTGCTTCCTTGCTGCTTTACCACACTTTCAGACTTGCCTTTGTACATTAGTCACAAACGTGCTCAGTGTCAATGACCAGGATTAACAAATTGTACGCATTCTAGTCTGAGAATGTGTTTGTGTAACTGTGTTTGTGTGTAAACAATGGGGGTACTAAAACCCAGGCAGCATTTTTGCAGCTGCTCTACAAGTGCCTGTGTGACAATGAGGGCTAAGGCGGGGCCTCAGATCTGTATTACACTGTAAACCACAGCATTCTCAGACCTTCAAGAATCTTCCTTTTGGGATATCTTATTAGCATGTACTGTGTTAGCGCTATACTCACACACACACGCACACACACACATCCACACACACACCATCACCACCACACCCACCACACTATGCTCTGTCTCCTCAATTAAGCAAGAGGTTCCGCTCCCTGGGTGATATAAAGAGATTAGTGACCCTGGTTTGATTGTGCGTGATGAGAGGAGACTTGTGTTAAAGTACAGAAGATCTCATTGCTGGGAGGAAATGAATTCACCCAATCTCCGAGGCTCATTGTTCCCATGGCCTCGCCTCTCCTCTGTTCTCTTCTGAAATGCGAAAGTCTCAAGTCGGAGTGACCTGCGGGCAGGCGCAGAGCAGTGATAGACCCACTAATCCCCATCCAGCCCACCATGCAGCCACGTGGCAGCTGGAGAACTGAGCAGGTACATGAAGCGCTGAGACTGGCTGGGACTTCCAGGAAGTTCAGCATCAGGGATCAGTCTGTGTTATTGAGTTGGCAGAGTCTCCAGCCAGTACGATTCCACCAGCGAGGGGTTCACTGACTGCACAAGTGCACATATGTTTATGCGTGTATGTGTGCAGACCAGGGCTCAGTGCTCTGTAGTCCAGATGGGTGGCCGGGCCCCAGTTGATTTCTGTTATTCTGTTATGATAATTGAATCCATTTGAAACATTCAAGCCCTCTCTTTCTCTCCCTGAAACACACGCATACTGCATGCATCAAACTGCCCCGTCGTCCTTTGCTCTTCCTACGTACGTATCACTACTATTAAGTTGTTTAAAATGCAAATGTATGTGTTGAACAGCTGGCAGGGACAGGGACCACCCAGCCAGAAGAAGAGTAAAGTGCTGATAGCAGATAAGCCAAAATGGAGTGTCAGGAGAAATTCTTCCCCTCTTTTCAGACAGACGGCTGTGCGTAAGCCTTGTCAACAAAAAATGTCCAATAGCTCCTCCCTCCCCTGTCACCACAAACAAATCTTTCAGCACAAACACAAATCAAAGACCCTGCCACAGCCCATTTGGTGATGAAAGCTGGCAAGCGCCATTTTCTATTGTCAGGACTTCTAATTGATTCTAATTGATGTTGTGACAGCGAAGAGGGGAAGGATCTCTGGAGGAGTGCAGAGTTGGAAAACAGCGTTCAGCTTTTATTAAGCAGCAGCACTGCTGAAGACACCAGAAGAAAAGGCATGGCTGGCTTTGCTGATTGATCCTTTGTGTTCCACTGAAAAACAATGGACAAGCATGGAACCAATAAGATGCTTCACGCAAACCAGACCAGGACAAGATGTTGACAAATTCTACAAACAAACACTGGTGGGAGAATCATTCAGATCTTTGACTAAAGCAGAAATACCACAATAAAAACTACTAGTATGTATTATTATACATTATACAGAATGCCCTCACTAGTCATGTCACATAATGAATCATTATTGGTGAAGAATCCTGATGTTGCAACTGGTTGAAGTGGAGCTACTTATAACTTTGAGTCCTGTTGGGCACGACAGTGTAAAACAGTACCTCACAAGTCACAAGATTACCAGGTTTTATTAAAATTCATTTGATCGGCAAAGCAACTAGTAACTAGCTTTCTGATCCAAAGTAATAGTGTAAAAAAGCACATTATGACCCTCTAAAATGTGGTGGAATAATCTGTCTTCATTAGTTCTGTTTTGTGCTTTTATGCTTTTGTTGCCATTTGCTCATAATCCTAATGACCTTTATGAATGGTGACATTTACATCTCATGTACAATATATATGTTATAAAATGATATCCCATTCCTTGAAAACCCAACTGTCAGTACAAGAGGGGTAATCATATTCTGTTTGTTTACAAAAAAAGCTGAAAATTGCAAATCAGGGTGTGTTTTATATATACTGACAATAGGAGATCATCAGTCATACTGCCTTAGAATACTCGTTTAATAGTAAGACATACGAAATCTTTGTCATCTAGGCAGCAATAAACAGCCAGTCCACATGTTTTCTACTGTGTACTCCTTCAGTTGTTGCTCCTGGCTCTGAGCCAACAAGAGTATAAATGTGAGTACAGTATGACCGTGTATACACACTGAGGGGCCACATCAGGGTACTTTTTATATATGTGTGAGTGGTTCACAATGAGGCATGTACACGCGCATCATGTGTGCATGCAGTAAATTCTTGGAAAAACGGAAGATGTTAACTTTTTTTTATGTAAGGGTGCATACGGTACACGGACACACACTGAAACAGACACACAAATGCACATATATACACACACTTATGGGGTGACAGAGTGCACTGGCTGAGCTCAGATGAACCAATGGCAACCTGGGGAAGAAGGAATGTGTATGGCGCTAGTCCAAGAGAGACCGTCAGAATCCTCAGCAGGCAACATCGGTTGTCTTAGTGAACACCAATGTGAGTGTGTGGGAGTGTGTGCGTCTGCAAAGGAGGCTGGTAGGGGTAGTAATTGTGCAACTATCGGAGAGTAATTTTACAGACAGTTGGCCACGAACTGTGAGAATGTATGCAACAAAGCCTTCGATTTTAACCTTCTTTTGTTATTAGATGAAGCAGACCACAATCTATATGAAGCTTTTCTCAGACTTTCGCCCACCCGGCCCTCCCCTGATGCACCCAATGGCCACATACTGATGAGCTACAGTGCATCACCTTATCAGCAGCGTAACTGTGAGTTTCTTGATCTAAGTTTCTTAACAGCTGCACAATGCGGCGGAGCATCTGTAGGTGAAGAGTTCCCCTGCAAGTGGGCAGTTACTACAGCCAGCAAGGAGGAGATCTGCCCCCTAGAGAGGCTATAAAGAGTCGGGGAGGACACTCACTATATTGCCACTCATCCCACTAATCCCAAAAATACAGCATGATGTCATGTAGATTCCAGGCGTGGACTGCAGTAGCAGAAACAGGGTCATGTGTGCACTTGACTAATGCACAACTGAACAAGAAAAAAGAAGAGGGAGAGAGGAGTAAGGAGGGGAAAAAGGAGGAGAGTGTAGGGCTGTTTAAAATATTCAACCTCCCTTCCATTAACTAACCGTGTAGGGATGGGAACACGACCTGCACTGTACATCTCATGAGAGAGAGAAAAGAGAGAGAGAGAGAGGAGAGTGAGAGAGAGATGGTGCACTGTGGGAGTAGACCTCTTTCATCCAGTAGCCCTTGAATCCAGCTCAGCATTTTCTCAGTGATGTCATCTCTTTCTCACTCTCACTTCACCCTCTTCACTTTCTCCCTCACCTCCATCTGCTCTCTCACTCCATCCTTCCCGGTGCTTTCTGCGTCTCGCACGCACATGCTCGCATTCCCTCCCTCTGCACTTACACGACGTGCGGTGCATTACAATATGCAATGCATCTTGTTCGGCACACATAGATCCCTATAAATCTGCGGCCGCCTACAGTCATCCCGAGTTCAGCTGAAATAAGATGTTAGGGGGCTCGGCCGTTTCACTGCATACCTCTCCAGCCCTCCCGCTCCCTCACACTGAGGCAGCATCATATGACAGGCAGGGAGAACATTGTGTTAACAAACAGGGAAATGGCTGCCAGCTGCATGGACAAGGCCGGACAGGGGGGAGACGCATTGTGCTTGCAGCTTTTTATTGGGTATGAAGAGAGGGGAGAGGCATGGGGAGAACATGGAAGAGAGGAGGAGTGTATGCAGCTCAGGCACCAAAAAAAAAGGAAAGTCACTGAGGCAATTTAGCAGTCATTATTTTTTACAGCAGTGCAGGATATTTACAGTGTTACAGACAGGTTTGTCCATACTGAAGATTTTTTTCTTCCATGAGGTAAAAACTGAAAACCCCCTGACAAGTCTGCACTTAGCTTTGTGACTTCAGGTTTGAGCCCTCTGCAGGAGACAGCATCCTGACCGGTCTGTGCCAGCGAGGACTGGTCTGATCTGCTCTTTCAGAAGCTCCTAACACCTGCTTACATAAACCGTGGCTCCAACTTTAACAAATGTGTTGCAGCAAAGACATTTTTTATTTATTTCTTCATAGTGCAATTTAGTCATTTATCAATCACCACACATCACAGCACATTTAAAGACTATTTCTTAGAGGTGCATTTTTCTCTGTGCATCCTTGTCTTGAAATTGAAGACTCTGAATTGAAGACTGATCATGTTAACTGTAATGGGAATTTTGCTGCAAGTCATCTCCCGTCTCTCTCCGCTCATCTCCATTCACATCTCTGTCAAAAGTTTTCCTGGAAAAAAAGCACAAAATAAGAGCTTTTCCCACACACTTTCCCAAATAGTTACAATCCTTCTCCAATTCCAGGCCTCTATAAAAGTGCAGCAAAACCTGGAGCGCCTGAGTTCAGCATTTTTCTGGATCCAAAGGGAAGGACGTTCAAGTGCGCTCGGGGCAGTAAATCAATTCAAATGCGATAAACGTGTTAAAAATGCCCGTCGTGTTTCTGACTGCGATGACCTCCGTGGACTTCTGCTGAGTCACAGGGTTGCAACACGAGGAAACACCTGCCGGCTCTCAAGTCTGAATCTGACTTCATGTTGCAGCGAGGATGACGTGCCGTGATCTGTCTCCAAAGTGACCTTGCTCTTGTCGGACACTCAACAGCACACTATCTCGCCTCGTGCAGTGATTAAGGAGCTTCCTGCTGATATATGCAGTAAGATGGGGGTCGGCTGGAAGCAAGGTCACTTCAATGAAGAGGATAACAAGTCAACAAGACAACAGTCCTGCCTGCCTGCTTAATACCGTAGGTACCTTTTCAAGGGCTGACACGGATGTTCCTCCTCAGATATCACTGAAGACAGAAACATCACCACTTCCTGCACAGCTGATCTTTTCTTACAGAACCAGTAACCAAAGTAATAGCAGATATTCTAAATGTTTAAACTGTCCACGTCTTAAATCTGAAGGAATGTGATTTGGCATTTATCGCCCCCTTCCCCCCTCGGCCACAGTTTTAATGTAAATGTTGCATTTGGAGGCCGATCCTGTGCTCTCCTCTGGAAGGAGAAACAATCGTGTTTTATTCACATCCAAGCACTACGCAATTTTGGCAGGTCCGGCACACATGTTATCGCTTAAAAAATGAAAGTCTATCCCTCTTGAGCTCATGTAACACTTTTATTGATTAGAATAATATCCCACATTATTTTGTCAGCCAAATTATCATCAGTGGGTGAAAATCAAATCACATCATCCTCATCTTCAGTTGAATATAAATGATTTTGAGAAACCCATCGCTTCCATGAAAAGTCACTCTGAAACTTGAATCTGTCGAGCATATCGTGTTCCGTTGTATGTGTGAATCTCTTATCTATGACTTCATCTATTGTTTTACTCCTTCCACCGCAAATGTTTTTTTTTCTTTGTTTTTCAGTTCATTCGTTGTTCCTGTTTACTTGTTCTTTATAAAGAGCTAAAATGACTAAGAGACATTTATCTGAGTGAGTGAGCAAGAGATGAGCTCATTAACCAAGTGTGCCTCAGTGTCTGCCTAGAAAATTTGTCATCTTTCTCACTTTTAAGGAGCTGTGTCCAATATGCCTGAAACACTACAGAACTGCCGCTGTCAGTCGGCCTTAAACACAGTAAAGATACCGGCACCTCTTGTAAGGCTGCAATAGGTATGCATCAGACTTTGGAGAGTGCAGGGTATCCCCATGACAAGGAACAGGAGGAGAACAGGGAAAGATCATCGATTGGCAAACAACAGAACCCGATTTCCCAACTTTCATGTGGGGTCCGCTCAGTCTGAGGGGGGAGAGCGAGGACAGGAATGTGGTCTCCCCTCTCTGTTGGTTAAGCAGCTGTTTCTCCAGAGGTCCAGACTGGGCAACAGAGAGGAGCGAAGGAGCGGAGAAAAAGGAAAATAAAAAGTGAGAGGGAGGCAGACGGAGAAGGAACAGAGTGGCTGTGTAACAGGAGGCTCGCGCTGTTCCAAATCAGATTGCTTTATAGCGATGCAGGGGGTGAGTTGTTCCAGGCAGCAGACAATGGGCCAACAGGATCAATATTGACATTCTCCTTAGTGATAGCCGAGTTGGCTGGGTGAGGTCAGGGACTGGACCTCTGTATTAGCCCAGCCAGCATTAGTGGTCACGGCTGGGGGACACTTACTGTAACCGTGCCCTCTCAGCATAATGGAGGGCCTGAGCGAGCCCGGGAGAGGTCCCTCCCCTTAATGGGCCTTATTACCGTAAGAGAGCTCAGTCCTCCAGTTGCCCGACTCAAACACAGATCATTACTTTGTCAAAACAGCTACCAGACCACGTTGGCACGCGCTCGGGCCAGCTTGTGTGACGAACAGCGTCTCGAAGTGCCAGCTGTTGAGCGCAGCAGCCGTGGGAGATGAGGCGAGGACAACACAAGAAGAAGTAAGCAGAGCACTTTTGGACGAGTGACCGTTTATTAGTTCTTATTCCAACAGTACTTACAATTAGACAGATTCACTGGCAAGTTCTACACGCTGGGCAAACACACACACACATACACGCACACAAACACTGGGTACAATCCTCTCTGAGAGTTATGGCGAGAGGTGCTACCACAGAATAATAAAAACACTCCAGCAAATTCCATGTCGTTGCTTTGCTGAAACAACATCTCAATTGTTGTTTACCTAAAGTGGTCAATTAATCCAAGGCAAACTCATAAAAGAGGAAAGGATGTGGGTTGTCCAGGTACTCTCATCCAACTGGCTGAGAGTCAGGGCTACTAGGGATACCACAATATACCACTCCCCAGCGTGGCAGAGGAAGAGGAGTGTAGGAGAGGGACAAGAGAAAACAGGTATAGCAGAGGAGACGAGGGAGAAGGAAAGGAAGCTCCCGAGGAAAGAGGAGAGACAGAAGAAAGAGGAGGCACAGAGTTAGTGGTGCCAAAAAGGAGGAATAAAAAGAAAAGGAGGAGGTGGAACAGGAAGAGTGGGAGGAGGAAGAAGAGGAGGTCATCCGAGGTGATGGAGATTCTGTATGGTGGGCTGGTTTCATGAAAGATGGAGCCGGGCCACTCTCCTCCTCCTGTGATTCTGTTCTGGCTCGGGTTACTGGACTGAAGCCTCGCAAACTCACTCACTCACACACACACACACGCACATACACACACCAAACACATGTCTCAAGTCTCCCACACACATGCTCATTCTTCTTTACTACGCACTCGTGAGCGTTTCTTACAGAAATAGCAGTGACATCACAACAGTCGCGTTGTAAATCAATACA
Source organism: Amniataba percoides (assembly GCA_037176925.1). Lineage (NCBI taxonomy): Eukaryota > Metazoa > Chordata > Actinopteri > Centrarchiformes > Terapontidae > Amniataba > Amniataba percoides. The sequence goes on along the minus strand of JBAJHX010000081.1, from coordinate 17,652,616 downwards.
CGCTCCCAACGAAACGCCCGCGCGTACACACGAGCACAGAGCTCCCGGTCAGTGGGCTGTCTCAGAGTCCGAACCAATCGGTGACCCCTCCTCTCCTGGGGTCGAGTTTCTGCCTCTGCTTCTCGTCCTCCATGAACTTGTCCTGCATCTCCTCCACGGAGCCCTCCGCCGGCTTCAAGCTTTTTTCCGGGAAAATGTCCGGGAAGGTGAACATCTGGCCCTGGGCCTGGGACGCAAAGGGGGGGAAAAAAAGGAGAAAAATGAGGAAAGAAAACACTGAGTCCCTACTTATCATTAATAATAAAAAGAATCAGTTGTTCATTTTCTTCTTAAAAATCATTAAATCCATTTTTCTGTGCAACAAAATTTTCCTTGAACCATTTTCTTTTCTTTGCAGAAACAAGAAGTCAAACAGTGATTTGGAATTCAGGACAGTTTCTCCCTCTATATTCTTCTTCCAGTTACACAAACGTTCTCTTTCTCTCTGGCATTCAATTTCTCCAACTCTCTCCCACATTTAATCTCTCATCTCTCCATTTCTCTGGTCTTGATTTATTCAGAGGGAAAGGATGGTATCCATTATTTATTCCATACCAACCCATCTCTGGCCATGGCTAATGCATCACCGGCCCAACCGTAGTCTGTGTAAGGCCGCTGTAGAGTACAGTACACCACACACACACACACACACACACACACACACACACACACACACATACATGCACGCATGCTTGCACGCCCACACACCAAAAAATAACAGGTCAGTGGGTGCAGGCATGCACACATATCCATAGCCTATCCCTCTCAGCCTCTCCCATGGACACCTGGCAACAAGAATTCACTGTTATCAGTCTCAACTGGAGCCAAATCCTCGCTATCCTTACATGACTCTGCTTCACATAAAGCCAGATCCTATCATTTGATGATGAAACTGCACTTTCATGTGTCGTTTTCATCACCGTGTGTTTGGATTTGGCGCAAACTACTAATCCTCAAAAATCTTCCTTAAGTGATTAATGGTCACTGACATTGTAGTTCACACCAAACAACAGCTTCCACTTCATAATGACAAATAGTCAAATGTCATTATGTGTCTCATAAACTTCTAAATGGTTTTATATAGAGGCCTACCACTATAAAATGAATTGCCTCCACGAACACAATTGTCAATCAACTATTCTGTTTAAATATGTGAAATATTTTGTTTGGGGTCAGTGTGTAGGCGTTAAGGAATGGTCTGGCTCTGATGTGAACGCTACTTTGTCTGTCTCCAACCCCCAAAATACCAAGAGAAACATGCATATAATTACCACATAGCATGGTTTAATTCCCAAAGGGGGAGACAACATGAAGCTCACTCAGCCAAAGATGCAGAATGGAGCTGGCTTTGCCTAAACCAGAAAGTGCTCGACTGGGACAACCTACTGTACAGCAGGAGTCTCGGCTGTTATTGCTCTATGTTTAGACTGGATAAATGTGGGCGCTGAGGTGCATGTTTGAATGTGTTTTTTGCTGGCAAGGTTATGGCCAGGTAAGAAGATGAAAACAGGAGATGAGATGTTCTGTACTAAATGCAAGAAGCACTAAAATGAGCCTGTGGCAGCTGCCTGACCTGCAACACGAAACAACTTCGATTCATCGCTTTGGGGTTAACCAAGTTTTACAGCAAGAAAAAAAAAAGTTATTTTAAAAGTAGCACACCAGTTTTAAACCAATTTTCTCTCTAGTTTTATGCATCCAAAATGTGTTGTGTTTGCTATTGCCAGAGGACACTGTTCACAGCAGAGACTTCGTGCCAAATTGATGGTGCGTAATATGCCTCTGATAACAGAGAGTGAGGAAAACAATGGCGAGGAAACGCAAATGACTTGATGATCATGTGCCAGAGTCCTTTAAAGTAATATTATAAAGTTGAATCATAATAATAAAAAAAAACTACCCAGTGGTATTTTTAATTCCAATCTCCATCTAGATTTTTGTATGATTAGGTGAGCCCCAATAAGCCACTGTTTATTTTCTCTTTTATGTGTTGGAGAGACCGCAACCCACTTTCCACCAGTATTTCTTAGTTACAGACTAATCATAATTTGAAGTTTTCAGTGGAAAGCAAGACACCCCGGTGGGAGAGACTGGCTGGATTTTACCCTACAAAGATCCAGAGGTCCTTGGATTAAGATATTAACCACACAATGGTCTTTATGTATGCAAACTACAATCAAGCCTGATATTTCCAATGTGACAATACTGGCATGACCAGGCATCTAACTACATCCAATCATCCAAAACACAACTATTATGGAAACTACTATTTTGGTATGATACTTTACACAGACTTGAATTCATGTTACTCTCTAAAACCTGGCCATTTGAGTCTAAACTCTCTGATACCAGCTTTGAGGAGCAGCTAGAGCAAAACATGCACAACCTTCAATCAAAAGAAAAGCCACCCTGTTCTTGTGTTCCCATCTTGCGGCAACGCCTGCACTGCAAACTACAGGAGTTTTTTTTTTTTTTTCTGGTGAGCGAAGTGAACGTAGGAAGAGGGACAAGAGTGCAGACCCAGCGAGGAGGAGAGGGCTTAGTCAGGCACGGGCAAGAGCGCTGCCAAACACCAGAGAGGCACCTGGAAACCGACGGCCCTGCCAAGACCCTCAGTGTCTCTCTGCGCTCGCATACACTGCCATCGAGGAACGCAGAACCCAGAACACAAACACCGGACCGGGCCAAGGGCGAGCTGCTGCTGCAGGAGTAGGGAGGAGGAGTGGGGCAGGGAGAAAGGGATGGGAGGAAGTGACCAGGAGAGGAAGAAGAGGAAAGTAGGGGTGACAGAGGAAGGGGTCTACCACAGCACTATAAACAGCAGACCTGGCAGCAGGAGGAACGATGAAGCAGTGAGCCAAAGCGAGACTTCACCCAGCTTGAACCAAACGTTGTCGCATGACAATTCCCAGTTATACAGCGCAGCGCTGGACACCTTGTGTATACACATGCGCGAAGATTAATACCGGCCTCAGAGAGCGCAATTCACAAAAACAACAAAGGCCTGAGATTGAAATCAACAAAGCGCTGAGACTCGTTAAACAAGTCTTATTGTTGGCAGGAGGCCGCGCCCTGTGTGTGTATGTGTGTGTAGGTGTGTGCGCGCGTGTCCGGCGTCTGCTGGACACATTTCCGCAGTGAGAGAAAGTGCTGGCAGAGAGCGCACATATTTTTGTTTGAAATATATACATCGCACCACAGCGGAGGCAGAGCCCGTGTCCCCTCGGTCTACATGTGCTCCGAGCCAAAACGATCCTTCCTGTGTGTCTGTCTGCCTGCCTCTCTCTACTATTTGTGTGTGTGAGAAAGAGAGAGAGCAAGGGAGTGTGTGTGTGAGTGCATACTGAGTGATTTATGGAGAAGACTGAGGCCAGGCCAAAAAGGACAAAAGTGGAGAAAGACAGTCAGGCATTATGCGCCTCCAAGGGTTTTCTTTCTGTTACCTACTACGCTTCCTAGACGACAAATTGGAGGAGTGGATATTTTCCCTCAGTCTGCCATCATCTTCACCACGCTCCCAAATGAATCAAGCTGCCATCCAGGAATATTGGGACGAGGCCCCGCGCTGCTAGTGATGTAAACATGCTCCTCTTACGCACATGAACAACCCATTACACCCAAAGTTTCCCTCTCAATTGGAAAAGGGGGAGAAACACTGGAGGGGATTGGGATAAAGAGGAGAAGGCAAATGTCATTGACTCACGACTGACCTGTCTCACTTTTCCCATCGATGTGTATGTGTATGTTTCCTTAATAAGCTCTAATTTAATGTCTTGTTCTGTTCCAGGAAGTGTGTATTTGGGGTGTACGTCTGCCCTGTGTCACGTTTGGGGACCCAGTCTGACTATTTAACCAGTTGATTGGTGACACCTGTGAAGTTAAGGACAGCAATCGGTGCGTCCGTACTGTTTTAACAGCAGTTACATATTTAGAGAATGGTTCGCGTCTGTGTGGGTAACTACTGTTAAAGCCCATGGGGTACAAATGTACTCGAAATGTCCCCAAATTAAACCCGGGTTTATGTGTGTATGCTCGTGTGGATACAGCAGAGTCATGCACAAACCCTCTGTAATCCTGTTTGTAGCCCCCTCGGGGACGGAGGGAAAAAGGAGAGTGAAAAGAGAGAAGACCAGGCGAGAGATGGAAAGACACACACAAAATGACAACTGTATTCTATCTGATTGACCTTTGCTTCTGATCTGTGACAAACTGAGCATGCAACTCAAAAAAAACAGTAGGAAAAAGCAAAAGAAATAGTCCTGTGTGTTTTTGTGTGTGTAATAATTTCCCCTTAAGAGAAGAAAAAACGTGGAAGAATGTTGAAAGAATGGACATTTGTGTGTCTGGCGACCTTGGAATGCATGTGAAATCAATACAGGGAAAATGTGAAGGGGGGTGACTCTTTTATTATTCATAAGATTAGATTTAAGTATGAAATATGAAAGCCATAGTTGTTCTGGCTTGATGTGTTAAAATATCTTTGATGAAAACAGGAAGGTGCCGGTGTGCAGAGCTTTTCCGACCTGAAGCTGAATAGAACATTATGGCACAGTTGGCGGCCGAGGACACAAAAGGCTGATTCAACCTGCTGCTCTGAGAGGTAAAACATACGGGTCACGACTGGACCGGGACCAGCTGCGGGACCAGACATCGCCGTGTGACAGCTGAGATACATATCAGCATTTGAAATACGGCTGAATGGGCTGCAGAGTGAGAGCGGAGCAAGAGCTATGCTACAAATGTGAAAATAAAAAAAAACAAAAAGGAGGCCTTTCAGAGATAATTATTCAACCCCATTGTAGTAGGTTTGACTTCATTTTCCAATATCCTCAATCCACGAAATAGCCTTCAGGGTATCAGGTTTTATGTCCTCTGGAATGAAAGAAGTTTGGAGCAACGTTTTATTACTTTGAAGACTGTTAAACAGCTGTAAAACTACTCTTGAGGTCAAATGGCGACTTCCATTCAGATAATCTAGACAACTTAAAAATTGAATCCATCAGAAAATACATTCTAACCACTCTTTTACGACCTGAGATCAGCCTTTCCTTTGTGCTCTCTGAAAACCTTGAGCACCTAGAGTTATTGTGGAGCTAAATAAGATGTGACTGAAGGGAGGGGGGGGGGCGGCAAGAACACTGACTTTTTGGATGACCACACTTGACCGAATTAAAGAACAGAGGAGCTCTGAATGCGGTCACAGAGACTGAAAAGGCTTTAAGTGGTCTGAACATGTGAAATGGAGCCATTCGCTCCGGCCCAAAGAGACTGTCAGACAAACTACAAATCCCTTTCTTTTTTGATGAGGGTCAACCCAGAAGGCATTGGTAGATAGAGCCATTCACAAAACAGTCAATAAAAAAAATCAACCAGATGTTGGCGGTTGCCATTAGAGTACGGCCAAATCTGGACCGCACACTGAAACGGAGAGGTGTTGACGACGCGGTGAGAAATCTCATGAGGCTGTGGCTCATGCGGCTGCGGTGGCAGTGTGGTGGTGTGGTGGGGTAAACCGTAGCAAAGCAGAGAGACATCTTGAGTACTGGTGGTGGTGGTGGTGTGTGTGTGTGTGTGTGTGTGTGTGTGTGTGTGTGGTAGTTAGAGAGAGGCAGAGAGGTGTACACATTGCGGTAGAATCTATTTTGACCGCATGGTAGCAGTGCCTGGCAGACTACAGAGGGAGAGACCACAGTGATGAGGTTACCAGGATTAGAGCTGAGGGCAACCCCCTGCTGAGCGTGTGGGATATATATGTTTGTTTGTTTTTGTGTGTGTGTGTGTGTGTGTGTGTGTGTGTGTGTGTGTGTGTGTGTGTGTGTGTGTGTGTGTGTGTGTGT
>JBAJHX010000081.1:17579363-17629708 GCA_037176925.1 Amniataba percoides | reverse complement strand
TGTGTGTGTGTGTGTGTGTGTGTGTGTGTGTGTGTGTGTGTGTGTGTGTGTACCATTTGCTCGATTTACTCACAACAGCTGCAGTACAACTTTAGAATTTTAATTTGGATGAAATTTTTGTGGCTTGGTATTGCATACCATGAATAAAGGGTTTTCACCACTGCCTTAACGCCCACTCCCTCAATAGTTTGGATGGACTCCATGTCTTTACATAGATGTAATGCTGTGTGTTTACGTTCTCTCCTTGTCATAGAGTCAATGACTCAGGCAATCCCGTCTACATTGTGTGATTTCTGTATTCTCAAACACTGCTAAGTGCAGTTTATCTGATGCGACAATCAATGAGAGACAAAGAGAAATTACAGTTGCTACATACTGTCCTTGTAGAGATAAATAAAACTGTATCGTAATATAGAATTGTATAGTAAGGGAGCTAAAATCTCATCATTCATGATTTCCATGTGTCTCAATAAGTAGGACATGTAAGAATAATCATCTTACAGGTTAAATACAAGAAATGTATCGGGAAAAGTTGCTAGTATCGGGAAAAGTTGCTTGTATTAGTCTAAATAGTAAATCTTAGGTTTTTTACATGATCTGAAACTGTCCTGTACTTGACATCAAAACATTTCTTCTTTCATGATGATGTATTATGAGATCAGATATTACAGCAAATGGATCCTACAAAACTACAAAACACACTACTGTAATTCGGACCTGGCCCTCATTGGGCTCATGGGTCGGGTCTCAGGTACTTTAAAGATTGGATCTGTGAAGACCAATAGCTACTCAGAAAATAATTATTGTCCAGTACTACCTTCGCGATCAGTAGGTCTATTAGAAACAATTAAGAAGTTTTGTACATATAATAGATCAATGAGTGTGTTTGTGCAAAGCAGTGAGGACACTCACCAAACTGTATCCTTGTGCGAACTGCTCCTACAGGGACATTATAGATCTTCTCCAGGTAGTTCTTCACATCGCACTTGGTCATTCTGTCCAGACATGTCCGGAGGAGACAAAGAAGAGAAAAACATACAGACAGGAAGAGAAAAAGAGAGACAAGAGTATAGAGGTTATTCGTGGCTTCCAGCAACAGTGTTCACATTTGGTAAGGATTGGTTTGAATGTGTGTGTGGGACATAAGGGAGCGAGGCAAGATGCCTGAGGTTGCAGTCCATCGCTTGCAGGTGTACACGTTGGATTAGTGTCCATCAAATAACATCACATCCACTTAATTGACACGGGCATAGAAATGATAAAGCTTATCTCCATACTGCATTCCCATAAACTCTGCTGTTATATTACCTACTGTAACGGACAGGACACTCCCCTATAAACCCATATTCGGCTTTTATTCTCTGGACCATAAAGTGGAAAGAAGAGAAACGTGAGTGTCAGTGTTCATCCAATTAGCTGTCTGCGTGTATTGATCGCGCCCGGTGAAACTCTACACAGGAAGTGGGCCTGGCACCAACTGATCCGGTGGGCCAGCCCCACTAAAGCTAGTCCAGCGGGCAGCATTTGGAAGGGATCGCTCCGACCAGAGGAAGAAAGGCTTTTAACTGCTAATCAATCTAGCCAATTGGATTAGCCTGGTAGAGAGCTCTTTCCAAATGCGTCTGACAAAGTGCTTAATAGTGACGCTGTGGTTTGACATGAGTGCCTCGGATATGGCGCCTTCTATCACCTCATATGTTTCTTTGATAGAGCTGGATAATGCAATATTCCCTGTTTTTCTGCAGTAAACAGAGCAATACCTTGAGCTGTTGCAACAATATTAGGTGAGGCAAAACATCTGCATGAAAAAATCCCATCTGTGAAGACAAAGACTCTTTGTGCCTAAGAATGATGTAATATATGTTTCCATGCTGTACAAACAATTGCCTTTTCCTCTATAATATGCCAGATTTTGGCAAAACCGGCACTGATGTAGACCTAGAATGCTTCCATTTGACCTGCTAAGTTCTGTTTATTCGAGAGAGGAAAGCTTACATTTACGATACTTGTGTAACTATTTCCACATTCGATTCCACCATTACAGAAGGCAGGTTGGTTTGATGTGGTGACTCTTGAGAATGATAGGGTTTTTTAACCAAACGCCAACATTAGGTAGCTGCCTTTGAGAGACTCTCACTCACTGAGGTCTCTCTTACACAACCAGCACTGCTACAGGACCAGTGGGGGGAGAGGGTGGAGGAGTTTCTGCATCATTGTTTGAGGAAAGGTGAGAACTTGCAAAGGCCCTTTTAGGCCTATTTTTCACCTTTACTGGGTCGAGAAAAGAGATATGCGTTTCCTAAGATCTAGCATGCTTTCTGCTCCATTTGCATCCACCTCCCCCCATAACCTCTGTCTCACAGTGTGTGTGTGCCAGCGGGCAGTGAAGCAGAGCGGAGTGACCGGGGGTACTTCAGATCAAGAGACGAAGAAAGAGAGAGTGATTGCACTGAGAGACGGTTTTCCTAGAAAGCAGGGGCAGGAAACTGGAAGAGGGGAAAGTGGCTTGGGGACTGCACAGTCTCCTCTGGGTCATTAGCAGGGGGAACACTGATCCTGATTAATGAGGAGAACATTTCTCCATCTAAATCCTTCTGCTTTTACCGCTCCAATTATCCAGCCGCCGCAGAGAGATACATTCAGTATATGAAGTCTGTCTGTTACTCTGCACACGATACATATGCAAATTTGCTCAATGAATGGATGCTACTTACAGATGAAAAAGAAAATAGATGACACAAAGATGATTGACGCATTAACCTTTAGAAAAATCATCAATATCAGCAATAAGTCTAATGAAACGAAAAGTCTTTTTTTTACTATGAATGCATAGTAAATCTGTAATACAGAGAAGTCACATTAGATAGCTGTTTTTTCCCTGACCAGAGTGAGTACAAGACTTCAATTTCAGCTACAAACCGGAGCAGTCTGAGATAGAGCCTTGGGCTGAAAGCTGAGGAGAAAATGTCAAGTTAAACTGTACATAAACAAGGCTAAACTTAGACAAAGGGCGTGGTGTCTCCAATAGTGATGCAGGCAGCATCTGATCATCATCCCAGTATAAACACCCATCTGACTCCACAAGCTAACCTTTCACACTTCTGCCTCACAGGAAAAATGAAAACCTGTCTTCAGTAACTGCCAAGGCTAAGGGCATCGTTCCTCAGCAACTGGTATATATTTATACGCAAACACACATGCTACAAAGATTCCTCACCCAAGATGATGAAAGAACTCCAAACACAAAACCTAGAAGGGCATCAGATGACGCAGACGATGGATTAGGTTCAATTATGGTCCGTTGTTGCTGAGCAGGTTTAAAGCAGGCACACTGGCGTCATTGTCAGAAAACAATTTAAGAAAAAGTTAGATTGTTCTGCATCGCTCTAGGGGAGGTGAAGAAAGGAGATCTAAGATGTAAATCTGGTATCAAATGGTGCTTAAACAAACAGGTCTCTGAAGAAATGCAGGCACAGATGAAGATATAGGTTAAACATGATGCCTTTGTTTTGCCCCGCTCTGACATAGTTGTTTGAGTGTGACAATATAGCAGATTTGTCAATCTGCAGATTAACCCGCACACCTCTGTCAGCTGCTCTCATATGTAATCCCCTCCTCTGCAATCCATCTACATGCATTTCCTATTCTCTAATGTGGGCTAGCTCACACTAAGCCAGGGAGATTGAGAGTATCAGTTCCACGAGTTTAAGGCGGTCCGTTTACACCTGTGCCCCGAAAGTATATGAGAGAAGTAGGTGAAAGGCCAACATTGGAAAAGACAGGCAGAGGCAGCTTTGACGGTCTTTGACAAAAATAATAATGAATGCATTTTGAAAGCTCAAAGATTACTGCATGCCACATGTCTATTAATGTGCTGGTGCTAAAAGGACATCTGCCAGGTGAATGGGTGTTGCCTTGGCTGATGCCTTGCAGACCCTGACACAAATGACTTTTACAGACTTGTCATTTGTGTTTCCACTCATTTATCTCCCTACCAAAACAATACTTAAAAACAGATAGAAGATAATGCAGGGTTGAAAATAAATACATTTTCCTGCAGTAAGGAACATAATTACAGATTAATAACCAAAGTACTAGCTATAAGCAAACTTAAAAAGTATGTGACTCTACAATTAATACTATAATGTTTTAACTTGAAATATCACCTTATTGAGATCGTAATTTAGCCTACAGTGAGAGGGATAATTTTAAATGGAAAAATCAAGACATAATTAAAATCTCTATGTATGCAGATGACTTAGCAATATATATGGCAGCTACTTCAACTGTTTAAACTGTTGATGCCTAGAAAGGGAAATGCAGTTGGGGTGGAATAGATCATACACTGTAAAATCATTCGAAATGTATCTAAAACTCCAAGAATTACATTTGGTTTAGTTTGTAACAGACTCTGCAGAGATAGCCTATGTCAGCAATGGTACTGTTAAAAAATGAATGAGACAAAATTTTAAAAAGGTACAAAACTGGACAGAAAACCATTTTGACTTCAACGGGTTAAGTAAATGTGTAAAATGAGATGAGGCCTGTCAATCATTGCCTTTAATGACAAGTTATTTATTAAAGTATACGCAACTATAACTATTATCCTAAACCAATGCGTATTATCCACAAAAATAGCAAAGCAAGGTTCAAAGTTTCACTCAAAAACAACATCCCCTGAGGTGTCATTTTTCTTCAGTTTGATAACATAATCAAATGTGCATATATAAACACGTTAGTGCTTTTGCTGTATTCAGTGTATTGCTGCCACCTGCAGGTCTGACCAATACTGACCCATTTTCACAGAGTTAATAGACACAGATATAGACTCTTATCAGGTCAACAACAAAAAGTCGGTTTAGCGGTGGGAAAGTGAAATTGAATAAATGTTTTGTAAAAAACTATGTTTAGTTTCATTGTCGGGTAGGATTAGTGGTCATCATGGTGAATCATGTTTCAAAAATGGCATGAGTACTCCACTGTATAAACTAAATGCCGTGCCACAGTCCTTCTAAATTAGTTATCGCTATAACAACATTTGATCCAAAGAATGGGGGTGTTGCTGTTGTCATGTCCTTCTTGTTTTAAGATGAACAGTACTTTGTATAGGGATGATTCAGTGACCATCGTGCTTCTTGTGGTAACCATGAATCCTCCTTGGAAAGGTTGCTTGTTTTAGCAACTTGACTTGGCAAACCACTGGAAGCCTTTTAATGTGGCTCCTTGTTTGATAGAAACTGGGCTGCATCTACATTTGGGCTTTTTATGGTTACTTTTTTTGGTTGGCAGATCAACTTTTAAGTATTACAAGGGAATGGAAAAGGAGAGGATGCAGCCACACATAGAAGTAATGCAGAGTTGCAAGTGACAGGCGCTTATTGCAGCCGGGAGGAACCTCAATCCTTCAACACATCATCAACTATCTGGCCTCTTTTTCCTGTGTGTAAGTTGCCTTATGTTGCCCTAAAGAAACATTTATAAAAATGGTGACTGCCAAAACTCTATTAAAGTTGACACAGATGTTAATTTGCTAATTTGCTGACAGAATTCAGAGAAAAGATTTGTCTGAATTGCTCTTGCATCAGCTAATACTGCAAAATTATGTAATAGTACAAGTGGAAAATATCATGATGACATAAACCAAACACCAGAAAAATGCATTAGCAAAGAGAGACAGCATACACGGACAGACACTTACCATCACTGACAGAGATGGGACAAACCACACACTGTGGTCTGTGTTCTAATAACCCCTCTGATTTTATTTTATGTGTAACCTTTATTAACACACTGTTGGGTAAACATCCAGGGTACACCAAACAGTTCATACACACACACTCACACACAACATCAAAGTACATTGTGTCAGAGCGGCTTAGTGGTGAGAATGAAACAGGAGAGTTGTTTTCTGCACAGATGAAAGGCAAAAGAAAGCCGCTCCTCATTGTAACTCTGCCCCATTGTCAGTTCTGAGTCGAGATACGCACACTCACTACTTTAACCCTCCCATCTATGCAGACAATACATGTACAAAAGTTGCTCAACACTAAGTATCAAGATCATAATAGCAGACTTTGTTTTGAGGGAAAGCCATTGAGGAACCTGAGACTTAGGGAGAGAAGAGATAGTTGAGAAGTAGAGAGTTTAAGAGCAGCGTGTGAAGAATTAGATTTATTGTTCAGGTTTTGGTAATGACAATACAACAGAAATAGATCAAAGAGCAGGTCACAAGGAGTCACAAAATCCTTTAAAGACAGACAGGTCAGTAAAGACTCAAGAGTTAGTTACACTCCTCTACTAGCTCTCTAAATGACTTCTTGTGACATAAACTGGGGTTAATTAACGTGTAAAGTTTTCCATGTTTACGAAGCGGAACGGGCGAACAGATGAGTGATTTCCATGGTGATCATAACATTGTTTGATCCAACAGGTAGTGAACAGTTGTCGGGCTGGAAAGACAATGTGAGCCAAGGTCAGTTCAAGTTTGATTACAGTGAGAAACCACAGCATGGTCTGGTTTCATAGTTATTAAGACAGCACCATGAAATGTGACTGAGTAGAAGACTGAACACAACGTTCACAGTTGTGTTCTTTTCTTTGAGCGTGTGTGTGTGTGTGTCAACGCTGGCCTCTTGCCATGCCAGGTGAGGCTCAAGAGGTGTGTGTGTGGGTGTAAACCCAGAAATTTGATGATGTTCCTTCTAGAGCAGAGAGGAAATACTAACATAGCACAAAAGGTTTGAGAACAATCAAAAAGACAAACAAATACTTCCCTCCAGCAGGTAGAAAGAGAATTACAAGAGAACACAGGCCAGGTGCCTCAAACAACAAGTGCCAAAGAGGGATTGGTTTTGGACGCATTGCAAAGCGTTTAAGAAAAGCACAATAAACAGCAGAGTCCAGGGTGGGACAGAGGGAGAGGACAGAGAAAGACATGCGCAGATGATAGCAAGTGAGTGATACTCCAAGCAAGCCAGAAAACTAGGGGAAAAAAGGCAAGAGAGAACAAGACCGACAACCACAGGGATCTTACTCCCAGGTGTCACTGAGATAAAGGCCACCTTGTGTTATTGCCCTGAGAACGCCAACATTACCACTTCTCATTAACAGCTGCTCGGCAATACAACTTACCCACGCCAACACCGCCTACCCTCGAGAGTCATAACTATAACAGCTTTCACTGCCGTAATGACTCAGACTAATCAATAAGCTGGGAGTGGGAGTGAAATTTTGTTTGGTGTCACTGTCTCTCCGTGTGTGTCCATTTACTACACCATCTGTATAAAATATAAAAAATAACAGTGTTTCAAGCACATACTGAGGCCCCAGCAGCATATCAATCAGCCATGCACCTCTCCCAGGCATCAAAGACTGCAAGAAAAAAAAAAAAAAACCTTACACACCCTTATAAACACACACGCACCCTGCACTTACCCACTTTTGTGCATATATACTCAAAGACATACACCATTCTCACAAACTGACTCAACCACCCTGACAAGCGTGCACACAGACACACACACAATTACATAAGCACCCTAGGAGTTTGGCAGAGAAGAGGCAAGAATCAGAGTGGGAGGCCAGGCACCTGGATGAACAGATTATGGTCTAAACCCCACCAGAGACACATAGATGATCTGCCTCAAACTTCAATTTTTCTCCCAAGTGTGGGCTCTGGCCTGCTCATCGCCGGAGGAGCACTGCTAACCTCACTGACCTTGGCTTGCAGAGGTAGTCAAAATCAGCCCATCCCTACTAAGTGCTGACTGGTAAGGACCTCCTGTTGCGTTTTATGACAAAATATGTATTGTCCAAACCCACCAAATTCACTGGTCGCAAAACAAAAAACAACAGAGCAAAAGCAGGAGGCAGTAATGTAGTGTTATATATAGTATATTGCATTGGACGCAAGTTTTGGAGGATGATCAAGAGCAGTTTCTTTTCATTGCTTTCAGTGCAGATTAATATAGGCTACTCCAGGTGACTGATGCTTGACGTCTCACTGTCTGCAGCACAGCCCAAACCTCAGCTGTGGTGCCAAACTAAAGAATTTTGACCTCACCTTCTAGCACCACTGCCCAAGTCAGCCTTTTGCAAGTCATCACTGCAACTGAGCACATTCAAAACAGCCATAAGCTAGTAAGAACTGTGTGTACTGTAGAGGACTAACACCTCTGATTTCTGTTTTTGAGGCTGTCACACCACCTGCTGGCCATGACATGCAACTCCAGCAGCATACTTCAGTTACTAAAACACTGTTACAGTGCCAGTAAAAACTAATTATCGCAATCTAAAACATGAAACATATGTGCATTATATAACAGGTCTAAATGACATTAAACATCCAATAAAGTACAACAAATGTAACAACCTAAAATAATTTTGATGCCAAATAAAACAACTGATTTTGGAGTCTCATGATACTAAAAAATTACACACCATGAGCTTGTTATATTTTTATTCTTTAGATGCCTTTTACATTTTGACATAAAGAGCTGATATAAATACTAAGATGTTTTTTCATCCTCAGGTCCAGGATCACATCCCTGTGTTAAGTACCATCCAGCTGACTGAAAATGGGTTGCTGAATCCATTCCAGCTCTATAAAGCCTGTACATTTAGAGGAGGACTTCTAAGGAGAAAAATATGTGCAAGTGAGGTGTTTGGCACTTCAATTTATTGTCTTCACCTTTTGAACAACTCATAGGTTTCAAGCTACAAGGAGCTACAACTGTGGGCAGAAACAGTTTCTGAAAAAAGATGCAATGTTCCACATAAAATATGGCTTTATGGAGTGTAGAAATACATACTGTTACAAAGACACTATAAATTGCCCGTAAACATAAAATCAGGATTAGATCTGATACATCGGGTCAGATTGTAAAAGAATAATAATTAATAACTATGGACATCATCAGATGGCGGGTGTGCTCTATTAGTGTGTCAGAAATGTACATAATTCAGTCTTTCTGATTATTTACTGGCCCATCTATAGGAGAATATCAATACTTATATCATCATAATAGCCCTAGAAATAGTGTAGTACATTATACTATACACTAATTGTGCATCATGTTGAAAGATGTTAGAGGACAGAACAAACAATGTTCTGTCACATTACTAATATAGACTGACAAATCTGCAATACCATCAGTAAAACATTACTGATCCCTGAAGAGGTGTAAAAAGAAGTCCTAAGCATATGTGAGAAAAACTACACAATTTCAGAACACTTTCATTCTGCCCAGACACTCACCAGAAACATTTATGTTAAAAAAAAAATCACCATCTCTTTGTTAGTGACATTTATATGTAGTACAATCCTCTTTACTTCTGGATGGTGTAATAATCTAGGGAAATGGATATATGAACATGCATACTGCCTATATAACATAACATTTGATTTCCAAAAGTTATTATTTAAAAAATGGGGCTAAAATGACTCGCTTTCAACAACTAATCCTCACCCCATCAATTTTTGTGTACGGAACACCATAAGTGACACTGATTTCCTGCCATGGTATTATTACAAGGTATCTTATAGTCAAAATCATTAATCAGTTAATGAAAAAGTGGGAAGTTCTATCTTTAACCTGCAAGCCTCTAAAAGCAATACATTTAATGACAAAATAAGAACAGTGGTATTGGCACTATTGTCTAAAGTTACTTCTAAACACAAATACAGGACTGCTTTTAAATAAGGTACTACAGCGCCTGACTGCTAATAATATGGCATCATATAATCAAAGACTCACTCCATAGGGACGCGAAACTGGACGGTGTCTGGAGGCTGCTCTTTTCCCGGCTTCACCAGAGTCAGGAACCAGTTTGGTCTGAAGATTCTCAGCTGCGGGTTGCCCAGCTGGTAGAGCGGGTATCTGAGAAGAGAGGCAGACTCTTATCATCCACAGCTTCACTCCCAGACATCCTGTAGACTGTCCTTCAATCACATTAACAACTAAGAAGACATTAAGGTTAGTTATTGTGCAGATTAACAGGACAGATCTGTTTCAGAGGAGAGCTGTGTGGTGTAAAACCCACAGGACGTGATACCCATTTGCACAATAGCACAAATATCAACTGAAACACAACATCAAGACGCTGAGGACAAAGTGTTATAAAGACTGCCATTTCTGTTGAATGTATGTGATGTTGGGATCAAACACTGATGGACTGGCTCAAGAAAAACGAAATTAATGCACAGATTGCAGTATGCGGACACAAGTGAACTGGACGTCATAGAAACAACTCCAGCTGTCATAGTAACGACTCCAGATGCAGTTTGTTTTTAGCATAGCTGGCTAATGTTAGCTAGGTAACCGTTAGTTAATGTAATGTTTAAGATAAACAGCAAGCTCATGAACCCTTCATTAAAGCACACAGACGGTGTATAAAATGGATACAACGAACTTGCCTCAACAACTATATCCAGACAAGCAGAGCAACTGGGAGGCTGACACATGCTAACGTTAGCTTGTCTGTTAGCTTACCAAACTTCCAGAGAGGAACACAAGCAAAGATTTAATCTATCTGAGGTGCCTTTTAGCGTGTTTATAAATGTGGAAATGAAAAGGGCGAGGCGTAAACTCACAGTAGTCGTGTCAC
This sequence comes from Amniataba percoides, assembly GCA_037176925.1. Taxonomy (NCBI): domain Eukaryota; kingdom Metazoa; phylum Chordata; class Actinopteri; order Centrarchiformes; family Terapontidae; genus Amniataba; species Amniataba percoides. The sequence continues at coordinate 17,619,103 of JBAJHX010000081.1, read as the reverse complement.
TGGCATCGCTGGAGCAGTTTGTTACGAGACATTAGCTGAGAGCGAATTGTTTTGTAGTCTGTTCAAGGTTGTCAAACGCTGCACGTGTATGGATGCACTTCCGGGACACTTGAGTCGCGCATGCGCACTGACTGTGGTCCATGCCCTTGTAGTAGTTGTAAAGGTCTAAGGTGGTGGATGAATTCATGCTCTGTAACTCTAAAATTGGACTCACAGTGTACTGTAGCTATTTAGAGTTTAAAGTCTTAGCTTGGACGCAGTTCCTTATACTTGTTCAGGTCTGCATTCTGTTTCCTTTGTGAGATACTGTATTAAGTAGTCTATGAAATCTCAAGGAGCCTGTACGATGTTAAAGTACATTTCAGATGCATGTATCAATCATAAAGGTTGGGAACAAGTCCGATATGGAGCACTAAACCAGTATACAATGGCTTAAAATGTCAGTTTGTAGCAATAACACCCCACAGAGGTGTTTTCAGACAACTCTGTCCTGGAGAAGTGAAGTAAATCCGCTGAGTGTTTCCATAATCTATTAAGTCCTCTATATTTAATCAAAATCTGTCAAAGTATTCTGATAAAACTGTTTGGTGGATGCACACAGATCACATCTATTTTATATTAACAAACGTGTTATGTCTCTCTGAAATTTGCAAATCTTGCCATCTGAGATAAGCACGCATTCAAAAAAGGGGTGAAATAACATAAATGCAAACATGTACACGCTTCATGTATATTCAGTGGTCTAGACAGAGAGTTTCCATTTTAGGAGTCATTGCTATGAGTATTTTCTCAGAGCACATTTCACAAGACAGCAGCAGAGGGAGACCTCGACCCATGTCTCCTTCAGGACTGGCACCCCGGCTCCTGACCTCACACCCACTATGAGCCTGCAGCAGGGGAAGGAGTGACTGAAGGCCCCCTGAGTGGAACATGAGTCCCTGGCTCAGCTGGTTCAGACCTGGCAGGAAATGGACCACACTGACAGCCCACACTATGCTAGGGAGGGAAGTTTCCATCAGTTAAGATGCCATGGAGTGTGTGTGTGTGTGTGTGTGTGTGTGTGCTGGAGTAAAGCATTTGATTATTATGAAGTTGTAATGTTTACCATCTGGCACAGGTAGTATTGACTGTAGTAATCAGAATGTCCTCTCACCCCTGCAGTTGTTCAGTTTTGTGCCTCAAGAAAAAGAAAGGTTCACTGCCATCAGTTGTTTACTTGTTTGTTGCTTTGGAACGGATTCATCTGACAGCTGATATGAGTGCGTACTGGAGATTCATAAAGGTGGAGAGGCGGGCGGAGGTGGGGCAGTTTCTTTCAAAGCATACTGTAATGTGTGCTAGCCACTGCACAAATATTAGATTGTAAAAAAAGAAAATCAAGTTAATTTCATTAACTCTAAATACCACGATTCAACAGTGTGTTTTATTAGAGTGCAGACTGTGATGTGCAAGCTGTTCTAGTAATATTATCATTTGTGTAGTGGTTTGTGACTTGATGGTTGCCTGTTCAAATCTCCAAATCAACCAGGAATATCCTTTCCCTTTCTTTCATAATTACTGCAGCATCTGAATGTGCATACTTAGGCCAGATACAGCGTGGAGCAGTAACATGAAAAGTAGTGTCTGTTCAGTCGACCTAAACAAATACACACATCTTTGTGTGCAGGACCTTTTGTGGATATTTAAAGTGATAGATCATTAAAAAGTGTAAAAAAATACAGTTGACAAATGATGAATTTACAACAAGGCTGGATTATCAGACAGATTCTCAGGTAATAAATGTATGATGATATTAGTAACTGATCATTACCAATAATGTAATAATTATTATCATTTAACCCTGGATGTTCCAAAGGTGGCCCAATACCTGGTTTATCTGGCTCTGACTGTATGTGTGTGCCTGTGTGTGTGTGATGGCATGATCTGTTAAAAGGTGCCTTTTATCTATACATGTACTTACAAACTGCCACGTGATTTTACTCCCTTGTTTGTAACACGCAGAAAAACGATGATGATGATGTGTTATTATTTCAGTGTATGATGGATTATACATCACTTATATACTGTGCAGAAAGGCATTTGTTTGTGTGCTATGTGAGTACGGTTGATTTCCGCGTTCTTATGACACTTATTTCTACTTTGGCCACAGATCTGCAGACCGCTCTGGTTCAGTAGCAGTAGCTGTACTCATTACCTCAGTCAGGGTGCCAATGTTTAGCAAATCTCCAGCCCAGTGCAGACCAGGCCAGGTCTAAGGGGAGCGGAGGGGGCCAGCAACATGAACCGGTGCAACCTTCAGCTAAAGGTCCAGTCTCACACTGTTCTCCAACTCTGCCATTTATAGATGCGATTCAAGCCTGTTTGTTAATGCACACACTTGGGCTCTTTGATGGAAAATAAAAGTGAACTACATCATCTAATTTCACTGGTTGCCATAAGAATACAAACCTGATTAATGAGCTTTTATTGCCTTTCAAATGACTGGGGCAAAAGCCCATGAGAGCTCTGTTGCTCTCATTACTTTTTACATTTGCTCTCTGTAAAAATGATTGTTGCAGTTTTTGTACTTTTTTGTGCTTTTTGTTCAGTTTTGCAGAAGTCATATTCTGGTTAATGGCTTGGCCATTAAACTGCCTGGCCTTTATATAATATATATAAATTTATATAAATTACACCTGTACTCAGTTGGATGTTGAATCAATTCCATCAGCAATTAGTTACGATTTATTTTAATGCAGACAATCAGCAATACCAAAGTGTTTCCAACTAAAGGAGACTTAATTCATACTTGCGTGTGTGTGTGAGAGAGAGCGAGTTAGAGGGGGATTGGAATGAAGGTTCAGGTCTGGGGCAGTGGAAAGTGGCTGTTTGTGTCACAGTACAAAAAGAGAGAAAGTGAGGGAGGAGGAGGGAGAGCTCAAACAGCAGAGGTAGATAGACGGAAACAGTTCGGTCTACACTGGGATTGTCCCGCCAAGAGCGGGCACTGGGGCCGCATGGAAACTTTTCCCCTCCGACTCACAGGCAGTCAGAGGAGAAGTTATCGGTATTGAGTATCCTACAGAAGAAAAAAGGGAAACGGTAAATTGAAGATCCAGACGTGACGATGGAAAAGTTTGTCAGTTGAAGTGAATAGTTTTGCATGTAGCAGGACTTGCTGTCTTTGTATTTCCCTCCAAAGCCACTGAAGCCAGTTCTTCCTCCCTTGAAGAATGGACCATCCTGATGCTTTGAATCATTTCCACAAGTAGCAGCTAAAATATGCGATAACCTGAGTTTTTATGTGGATGAGGAGCAGGCACAGGAACATGACCGAAGGCAAAGAGAGCCATTAGTGAGAGCACTTTGAGTCCAGGTCCGGTTCAACAGTGGCCTGTTAACTCCTGCTGTCACAGGCGTGGCTTATACAGCAGACTACAGTATGTTATCTGTGTTATGCACCACAGTCAGGGACAAGGCAGAACTGTGTCGGGGGAGCCAATTATCATTTTTGGCAGCAGTTGTTTATAAAAAACCATTCTCATCCCCCATTGACAATCTGTAGCAGATGTTTCATAGATACAACACTGTGGGTCTCAGTGGCTTGTTATCTATCAGGGTCAGTGAACAAGTCAGTTGATTTTTACTCACAGTTTAGTAACATTTATGGCATGGCTCTGTAAACGGTAAAGTCAGTTTGTCTGACATCCTGACAGTCAGAGGCTGTGGAGAGGATGTGTACAACCATGGTCTGGAATGAAATATCTCATTAATGTATAGGATGCTATGAATTTTGGTGCACACATCCCCAGGGCTTGAAAGATGACTCTCTCCAGCTTTTTAATGAAATTTAGCCACAGCACGTTAACACATTAAACTAACATGGTAAAGTAAAACCAACAAAAACAGTATTTGTGCTCTGCTGTGTTGGCGGAAACACATAATTGAATAAAAGAAGTTTTCATTTTGCAACAACTGCCACTTTGAACTTGTTCTAGCCTAAATGAAGCAGTGAGTCCACTTGACACAAAACATAAACCATTAACTCCTCCACCCCACACCAAATTAAACCCTTGCCCCTTTGCCATCAACACTAAATGAGTGGTCAGAGTCAGTGGCCAGTTCAGGTCAGATTCCTCTGTTTTTTCATCTCCCATGTTCACACTCTCAGAGGGAGCGGGTGCATGCCACGCAGCAGTTCTCTGCCTATTAATAGCCGTGAGGGATGGAGTCGGGGGCAATCTGGATGGCGTGTAAATTTAGACCCTCCCCCCCTGGATGTTCCGTTGATGTCATAAGCCTGACCTCTGACCCAGGAGGTTGGTTAACATTAACAGTAGATAGCTGTAATTTATCAGCATGATTATGGGCTATTTTTTCTGTTATGATAATGAAATTTTTTATTAATCAAACTACTCATACGAGTATTTCTGAGCTTGACTCTGCATGATAACTGAACTTGATATTCAAGTTTCAGGTAATGTAATGACTAGCAAGCTGGCTGTCAAGAGTAAAGAGTCCTTTTGGAGCTGTCAAGTCATTTTGCCACGTTTCCGCCGCAGGAACTTCCTCCAGGAACTAAAAACTTTTGCAGGAGCTCCACCACTGGATCTAAATAAAGTCCGTAGGAGGCCGTAGGGACGTCTGTGGCCGTTAGAGCTGAATGTTTCTGACCAGTGGAGCTTCCTCAGCATTTTATTTAAGCTAGCTGAGGACTCAGCGGAAACACAGAGACAGACAGTCAGCTGAAGGTAAATCACACACGGGCAACATGATGCTTGTTAAATGTTATAATGCCAACGATGTAATACTGTTGTTACCCTAGTCAAAAGCTAATGTTGGCTAGTGTTACATGCTATTGCTGAGAGCTAGCATTAAAGCTAACCACTAACATTAAAGCTAACTAATGCAGCACAGTCGTGGTATGAAGTAATCGCTGATTAAATCTGTCATACAAAGTGAGCAGAAGATCCACGACGCTTAGTGCTGCTCTTTCTTTATGGTTATTCATACTGCGCAAGTACAAAACTTACAACATGCTGGCTAGGAACGTTGGGACTTGCAGCCAGACAGCTGCCATGGGATCAGGATCTGATTGGAGACCGGACCACAGACGGCCCCTGAACCCCCCCTTTTTTTATACCTTTCATATTTTACACCTTATATTTTTTATCAATAAGTAGTTGTGGAATTAATCAAATGTGTGTGTGTATCCTGATTTATCATATGGTGTAAACGTTAAAATCACTGTAGAACCAGTTGTCCTACTGTCATATACTGTAATCCAAAAGTTACAGTTACAAATTACAGTAGATGCGCTGTAAAATAACAGTAAAGCACTGCAGTCTCTCTTGCCAGTATTTTACTATTATTTTACAGTGAAATTCTTTACAGTGCATGTTGAACGTGAATTTCAGGGGTCTGAATGCAAGCGTTCACACAGATGCAGAATACTTATTCATGCACACAAATGCACATGTACTATTCAACATCCATAACAGTCTGAGGCAAAGGGCTGTCGAAATATGTCACCAAAGATGCTCTGTACATTCTATCACTGTGGGAAAGGCTATCATGTGATAACAACTGACAGTGAAGCTTCTGTGTCTTTTATACCCCTAGTTTGGGTGTGTTGACAAGCACCGTTTGTTTCCTGCAAGAAACCAAAATGACAACACAATCCCCTGTCTTGTTCTGTCCTGAGAGTCTGGCACCGAGTCGTTGTAAAGTCGCCCCCCAATCCCACAGCGATTTTCACAGATTTTGAAATTGACCACAGTGGGTGATTAGGTAGAGTGCTCGCACAGGTTCCCACAGCCTTATCCAGTGTCTCTGCCCCTGCCAGAGTTATGTGATGGATCAGGAAGGTGGGCTGACATGCATAAACGGGGACAGGGGGGGCAACTGATCTTCAAGGTATGTCAGCCGACACTCTTGGGATATCTTGTGCACAGCACTGCAGAGGACCTTAACCTACAAACACAACAACATTGTTCAACCCATGATTCCTCTTGTCTTATTTTTGGGTCCGATAAAGTTGTTGTTGGATACCGATAGAGCCATGACCATGTTACAGTAGTAGCTGTGTTGAAATAAATGAATAGTGACACTGAATCAAAACGAGTCAACATGATATACAGGTATACAGTTTAGGTTTCAGGAAGGTACGACAAAGGACGTGCTTCGGGGGAGAGCTAAGAGTTGAGGCTTGCTTTGTGTTGTACATCCACATCCATGTGCACTGACGCAACACACGCCTCTATTGTCAGTCTATACAATGTTGACATTATAACTCCAGACACAATGGATGATGACAGTCCCAAATGCCAACGAGTGCCACCTTCGACCAATCACACCACCACCCGCTACCCTTGAGGCACTCATAAACAACATTCCTGCCAGAGCCGGCCCTACACAATGTGGTTCTCGAGGTGAGATTTTATATGGTGCCCACCTCCAGCACCAACTTACATATGCTCATGAAAGAAATCGAATAACATTGTTTTTATTGTTGTCTTTGATTTATAACGTAGCATGTCATCCAATTTACGCCTTTAACAAATTATAAATAAATACAACAAATCCAAAATACAATATAAATAACCTTACCACAAAATACAAATCCTGTACATAAGTGAATAAATAATAATAATAGTAATATATTATAAATACAACAACAAACAGTTTGCACACAATAACTCTATGCATAAGCAGGAAAAATGTTAGCTAGCTAGGGGTGGGGGCTTATTTGGTATTATCATTTGTAGTAATATTAATTGGCTGTTGCTTTACATTTGAATCTATTTGAGCGTTTCCTTTTTAAGAGTTAATAGTAATAGTAACTAGTTTTAATATAATTATATTGAAGGTGAATTTTTTCCCGCTTTTGTGGCGCCCCCTGGAGGCCACAGTGCAATTAGCATCTGCCTATATTGCTTAATGGGCCAGTGGGCTCTGATTCTTGCCCTCAAATGTCTCCTGCTGACAACATAAACCAAATTCACATTAAACCTCACACAACTCATAATGCATTTTGATTTTCAGCATCGCTTTGCATTTGCTTTTCATTGCATGTTGTTCTCCCAGAGCACAAGCAATGGAATGCCTCAAATGTGTCAGTAAAACTAATAATAAACCCAACACACTGTGTGCAAGCTAGAAAAACCTCTGCTGGTCATAAAAGTCTAGATGCAGTATGTAGGTTAGGTCTTTGGCTAAAGGAGGGCTTGTATGTCAGGACTGCTCTGTCTTGTTTGCCACATTTGGATATGCTGATATTTTTTCGTCAGCATTATTAGTTAAGGCAAATAACAAATACTAATAATTTGGATTTAGATGTCAGGAAATTGTATTTCACTGCAAAACATATTTATTCCAAAAACTTTATTTAAAACTTTTATTTTAAAAAAAAGGGTGACTTTGCCTCATCCATTTTATCTGTTGGTCCACTTCAGTATCACATGAGTTGTATTGTACAGTAAATTGAAGGTTGTAGTGGAGTAAAAATAACCAGTAATGACAAATATAGTAGCTGGTGGTGGTGAGCAGCAGTACGGAGCACGGGGATGCTTTGTGGATAAACTGTCAGTACAAACTCTCCAAAGCCATTTCAACCTGCGACGGTCCACGCCTGCGATTTCGTCATCACTCTCGGACATCGTCAAAATGTGCAAACCCCTCCCAAAAAAAAAAACAAAAAACATGGGATGACATGCGGATGAGGGCGGCGTGGCGACTCTCCCGGCCTCTTCATGCCCAATTGACGCGCCTGAGCGTCTCCCAAACCGCAGGATGACAAGTCTGCGCAGCCTTTACGCACGGAGAGCGCACGGAGACTTTACGAGCACGTGTGTGTGTGTGTGTGTATGTGTGTGTGGAGGAAGAGGGGGGGGGGACTGTCCGTGGCCTCCTCGCACTGGCGTGCGGCTCCAAGACTCAGCCAAACCCTCCTGGTCCCTCTCTCTCTCTCTCTCTCTCTCTCTCTCTCTCTCTCTCTCCCTCCTGTGAAGAAGCAGCCCGGCGTTACGTCAGGAAGGCGCAGGGCGAGCGAGCGGCTCAGCGTTGCTGCCAAACCGGCTCGGGGCTGCTGACGAGTCTCTGCAGCCAATGCAGTTTACAAAATGCAGCTCTTTTAAAACAGCAGCACTATGTGGTAAGTCCATTATTCATTCATACTGTTCTGTTTCCTCGCTGGGATTATTATTTTTTTGTTTGTTTGGGTTTTTTTTTGTTTTTAATCCTCACAGCTCTCTTCACATGACAGGTCTCTGTTGCTGGCACAATTGCGCAAAAACAAAAGAAAGAGAGAAAACCTAAACCCAACAACAACAGTGTTAAACAGTGGAAAGATAAAGTTAGGCTGTAGCCTCACTGCAAAACAAAAACAAAAAAAACACATGATGACATGATGAGGCAACAGAGATTTTTGACGCACAGAGATTTCTGCAGCTTTTCTTTTTTTTTGTGTTTGATTCTTTGCTGGTCTTAAAAAAAAGGAGGGAAAAAAAAACAATAATGCCCCACGCTCGAAATAGGAACCCTAGCCCCATCCCAGAGGTAACATGGGACACAGGTTTGAAGGAGATGAACGAGACCTGGAAAGGAGCGATAGCCTGCCTCGGGGTGGCCGTCTTCTTTGTCATGACCATCGGGATCATTTACTGGCAAGTGGTGGACCAGCCCAACAAGAACTGGATCCTCAGGGGCACTTTTAGCGGACTGATCTGGGAGAGAAGGACCCACTCGCTGGTCATCCAGACCCTGGCGGAGGACAAGACCTACGTGGAGATAGACGTGGGGAACGTGGGGAACCCCGACATCGAGGTCCCCTTCGTGAGGAACCTGTGCTGGCTCAACAAGACCGAGTTCTGCTACACGTGGGACTCTGTGGCCGAGGTGAAGATCTCGCTGGAGGTGGACGAGGAGACGGAGACGGAGTGCTACAGCATGAGCTGGGCGCCGGTGCACTGCCATGTGCAGCTCAAGGTGGGCTCCTGTGTGTGTGTGTGTGTGTGCAGGTAGTCTGCACCAGAGTGTGGTGGAGATGCAATTTTAACTCTGATGTGAAAAAAAATTATATATACATATTTATATAAGAAAGGATGTTTTGCATTTTAACGCATGGATTTGCAGCTTAATCTGTGTTATATGGCATGTGATATTGGTGCACAGGAAGAAAAAAAAAACAGTTTAAAAATGATTTATGTTTGACAAGGGGGGCCTGCTGCTGTGAGAAAACACACCAGCAAGCATTTTAATCATACAAGTCAGTGACAAGGTGTTTTCCTGAGTAGCTGTGTTGCAATCTACATTTATTTGTTTGATTTTGACCATTTGCATGTTTGTGAATTTGTTCAGTCACAAGAGACTACATTAAAAATGGAATTCAATTTCTCAAGTGGAAATAAAATAAGTGTCATTTTACAGCTTTATCTGTGGTAGAAATAAATTGTCTAATAATAATGCTGGAAATTAAGTTTAAGTTTAAATATTTAAATTGAAATATTTTAATTGTTGTTTGATTGGTTTTGATTGTTTAATTGTTAAGCTATGACATGCATTATTTCAAAACAAAACACAGTGAGTGTCTCCTTTAAGTTGACATGCTGGTTCAGTTAAAATTAGTTTTGCGTGAGTCCTTTATCCTTTCCCCTTTTTCACAGGCCTCAGAGTTCATTTCGTGTTAAATCTGCTTTGTCACAGTTGTTGTGCTTTTTCTTTTTTTTTACTTGCAAAGTGCTTACTGTACTACCCTCTCTACCCCCCCCCCCCCCAGCTTAATTATCAAAGGCATTTAACTATTGGGATGTTTGGGGAGGTTAATCTGTCCCCACTGGAACATTCCTCACCATAGGTCATGTGGCACGACTGCTCCCAGAAAATCTTTCCAAACCCAAGTCGAGTCGCCCTCTATTTTTCTGATTTCCAAAATCCTGGCCGGTGCCTCTCTCAGGTGACCACTTGGCACCTGCTCTGGCCCTCCTTAGCAGAGCCCCGATTTGCTGACTCGGACTAAATGAGCTCCCGGTTTGCGCAGATGTGCCCCCACCCTCCCTCCTATGCGTAAAGACGGCTTGAGGGAGGACAAGCTTTCTCTTAGAAAACATTCATGTCATTCAATCCCTCCTGCTTGCGGTGCATTCTGACAGTCTCTTGTGCCAGTCACCACACCCCCCCCCTCCATCAAGCATTTCTGGTCCAAAGTAATGGTAACATGCACTCATCCATATAAAAAAGTCAAATTCACCTCATTCCCACTCATATGTTAGATTTATATCCATCCTTTACTTTTAAGCCTGCTTACAGTATCTGAATGCTCTCTTAAACATTTTTAAATGTTCACTAAAGGTTTGTGATGGAAAGAAAGAAAAAAGAAAAGAAAATCTCAAACCTTCAGTTAATTTTTTTTTGCGCAGTCTTTTTCTTCCAATTAGCATTAATGTGAATGTGAATGTAAACATCCTCTCCCTCCTTCTCACGGTGTCTTTCTCTCTCACACGCTTCTTGTTTCTGTGTGTGTGTGTGTGTGTGTGTGTTCATCCCCCCAGGACTGCTTCTCCATGACCAACGTGTCCTGGTACGGCGGCGCCAGTGTCCGGGGTCAGACCTGGCCGATCAACGATCAGAACGCCACCACGCAGCCCTTCATCGTGAGCGACCTCAAGGACAACCCCTCTGGCTTCGGCTCAGCCTTGGAGCGCTATTTCCTGGGCTCATCAGGTGAGAGGTCATGGTTGGAGACGGCCATTTGAATCAGCTGAGGTTTGCTGTTGGCGGAGGCCGTCTCATGCACAGAAATTGGAGTCACAGTTCTTCCTCGCGCCTTCAGGTCTGTTACTATATGAAAGACCTTTAAAATGACACTGGCTCAGCTGTTTTTCCACACTTGCCTTTGGTACAGGGTTAGCACAGGGACTCGGGAAATCTGACCCCACATCAGCGGGTATACGATTTGTGGCGTGGATCCCAGGGCACGAGGGAATCCCTGTGGATGTTGTTGTGTTTTCTTACCCTCCAACCCCCCTCATGTACGCATCTGTTTGTGCTCGGGCAAAGAAAAATGGTCCAACCGTCTGCAGAACCAGCGTCCTCAAAACACACGCTGCCGCTGCCCTGGATAGGGACGGCCGACCCACAAATAGAGTGTAACACAATACTGTCTGTGGCATCTCAGTTTATTAATTTAGAGATTAGTCTACAAAGGGACGCAAAACACCTTTAGCATCTTAAATTAACTCTTAGGGATACCGGGGTAATTGCCTTTTGTTTCTATTAAAAGGGCAGGTTGGATGAGGGCCCTGCTGACTCTTATAACTCACCACATTATTTTGGGGGTGTTAGATTTTATCCTGGGGGCAAAAGGGGGAGGCAGGGACCACTGGCGGATGTGAATGGTTAATGTAACTGATGAGGAACGTGTGGTGTGTGAGTGCATGTGTGTTTGTGTGGTAGCGGCTATGGCATTAACCTCGGGGGACTTTGCTCTCAAGTTGTTTGTGTGTGGGGTTTGCTCGCAGAGCTCTTTATTCTTAAAAGATTTTACACAAGTCTGATATTATCTTTTTTTAATAAAACACCACAAGCAGAAATGCAACATTTTGCATTAACTATACTTTGCACCATGTTCTTTTGTCTGCATATATTTGACAGTGCGTAAGGGAATCCTGTGCATGTGTGTCTGTTCACGTGAGTGTTTACTGAGTAGCTACAAAGTGCAAACCAGCGTCCATATCAGGGCATGACGTCAGCCAACGATTGATTGTTAGCAGTGGTGTCACACTCATCCATTCTGACAAAAACAAACACACACGCGCGTGCACACTCATACCCATGCACCCATTTTGGGATGTTATGTAACACAGTGGCAGGCTTAAGAAGAGAGTCACATGACTTAAATCCCTTTTCCACCTTATGAGAGGACGCTGGTAATTACCAGGACCCCGTCACCCCTTGTTTCTCTGTTTAGCTTTGCATAGAGTGAGAGAAAAAAAAAACACATGAGATGGGATCCCAATGAGAACAACTGTTTGAACGTTGCCAAGTAACCACACACAGACGCATACTGTACACAGCCCCAAACATAGCAAACTGATGCTCAGCAATGACAGCGATGCCTACTGGAGCATTAAAGGTATATTTAACGCGACATCTTGCTATAAAGTTCAAGGATGCTTTTGTTTGGATCCCAGGTTTACCTAGAGAGCATTGTCTCTCACAGTTGAATTGTTTTGGTTTCTTTATGACAAACAGATGTAACTACTGATAAATGATATTGATGCCTTGCGGTTTATTTGGACAGGGCAGATGTGCGTTGGGTCTCATTTTCTCATGTTCATGAACTGCAGTGAGGGTTTTTTCTCCTCAACTTGGTGAGTAGGTCAGGCCTAGAGGGAGGATGCATAAAAGATAGTGTGAATGAGGCAATGCAGCAATGCAGCAATGCAGCAATGCAGCATTGTTGTTGCTCACACCAAAGCTGCTCCTGCTGTTTGTCGGCCCGACTCCTCAGTCCACTGCACATAGCGAAAATGTGTACAAACCTTTCATACTATGCCAAATAGTTTCCATAGACTGTACTGTATGCAAGTATTTGCTCACAATGGTTGCTTTCATTTGCATTTTATGTTTTTTTTAACCATCAGACATATCTGGATGCAGAACAAGAATACAGTTTGAATTCAGTCATGACAGTAATGCCAGTATGGCAGAATAATAACAACTGTCTGATTATTACTGGCATCCACAAAAGTTTGCATCCCGTTTGTGACCTTGATTGATCCCCTCAATTGTCAACAGTGAGAGCTTATAAAAGCACTGGACTTCCATGAAAAGTTAAAATACAATGAAATTTATCTCCCCTCTGTACATAACCGTATAATTATTTCTCCTTAGTTTCTTCCTTACTGCAGGGACTGCGTTTTGTCATTTTCTTCTCTCCAGCAGCTCTGACAAAAGTAGAACCTGAAGCGTCACGTTTTGAATTGTTATACATGACTGTGGCTGCGATGAACCGCATGATGTGGTACAGTCATAACTGTGTTATTGTTGTGGTTAATAGTGGTAGGAAAGGAAACAATTATAGCAGCTTTTATGGACAAAAAAAATCCACAGTTATGCGTGGATAGTAAACAGGATCATTATGGAAAACTGTAAGTTTATGCAACCGTGTGAAGGCGTAATCAGATTATTGATTTGTTCCTGGTTTTGGCAGTGAAACGTTATTATTTTTGCACATAACTGGCCAAATCTAATTGAATGCAGAACTAAAAATCACTTACAGCACATAAAATACAGACAACATATAAAATGAATCTTTCTTTTTATAGAGACTTACTCTAATTTATAACGATATTTTGTGTTAATTGTTGCATTTCCAAGTAAAATTGCACATAAAACACAGCAATTGGTTTCTCAGTATGTCCAAAAAAAGTGATTCTTCTGATTGTCATTACACCCCCTTTCTAAATTATCTGCGGGTGAGCTGTCACAAACTTACTGATACTGTCCTCTTACTCTGTTTCTTGACTGTGCTGTGTCCCATTGGGCTGCACTGATGTATTGCGATGCTCCAGCTGAACTCACTCAGTTTCACTCGAGCAAAAAAAAAAAGTGCTCTGTTTTCTTTAAAACAGATTCATGGAAAGCAGCAATAAGAATAAGTAATAATGGGGGGAAAAACAAAGAAAAAGCCTCACCATGTGTCCTAATCATTTTAGTTAGTTTTTATTGTTTTTCAAATAACAGACTTACAAATCTGCATTTTATCAGAGTTGTGATGACACTTTTTATTTCCCTGATTCTGCTCTCTGTAAATCAAACGTACTGCAGTTTTGGCGTAATATTAGGCCTCGCAGCTGTGTGAGATCACTGACCGAGTGGCGATATTTCTGTTGTACATGTGAGGCGTTGTGTGTGCATGCGACCTGTCTTCACTGACTCTAGTTAGTCATACGAGTGCATTATAAATGTGGTGGGAAATATGGAGCTGTGACTGACGTGACCAACCAAAGAGGACCCCTGGGGACGGTTAAAGAGCAAGACGGACAGACTGAAACACGGGGCGATAGAGCGGCAGAAGAACTGCCTCCTGCTCAGTAATAGTTTAATAATAAACTGAATCAAGGGGAGAGAACAGAGAGGCAAAGTCAAAAGGAAGAAGAAAAGTTAAGCAGACAGATAGAGAGATAGAGGATATATGTAACTGTGCAGCAGAGTGACATTTGAGAGTGTTGCCAACTGGAGGAACTTGTCATAGCCCCACCTGTCTTTATCCATACAAAAACAACTCGGCTGCTAAGAACAGATTACATATCACTGAAGCCACATCCTGCATTAAAAACACATAAAGCGACTCACGGGGAGAAGGTGTCCCGGAGCTTTACGAGCTTATTCCTAAGGATCCTTAAGGATTTTATTCACATGGGGTTTTGTTGAGCAAATGTGAGCAGAAATGGTGTTCGAGAAGCCGTCTAAGGACAAAATAATCACCGCACACGGTCAAATCACATGAATCAGGTTAGGCTTGTTGGCTCGATGCTGTACTGGAGGGACGTACCATTAAAGCAGCTGACAGGGATTGTGTCTCTGTATCAACATCCCACAATACAAACTGAAGATGCGCCTACAGATAAATTAGTTAATTCAGGTAGATGCCTTTATATTTTCACTGCAGTGCCCATTGAGGGTCAGTGTTTGAAGTTAAAGTGTCCCACATCAAAATAAACATATTTAAGTCATTTCATTTAGATATAGGGTGACATTTTCTCAGTAATTTATTTCCTTGTTGAATCATGGCACAATCTATTTTTTATATATCACTTTAAATTCACTGAGTGTGTGTTAAATAAAAAAATAAGACTTTGTGGTATATTGGTGTTTTACATACATATTTACAGGTCTCGCTATTTCACAACTATTTTACAGTATCTTGATAAAAATCCATGTGCTACTAATTCTGCTCAGGCAAAGTATTTTCTTAACACAGCTGTCAGAGTTTTGAATTTGATTGATTTATCTCTGAGGTAGAAGTGATGGAAACATGCCAATATTTTAGTTACAGCTTTGACGTTATTATGTGTGAACATGATAACAACCATTTTTAATTGAACATTTTTTTTTTTCATCGCAGGAATCAGAGGTGTGTATTTGAAATAAACTTTATGATATTTGTAAGTTAAGTAACCAAATACATTTATCACACTACGAAAAATATGAGGATAGTTTTTTTATGTAATATATAAAACATTTTGTATAAAACTATATTTGAGGGTAAAAATAAAAGAGAGGAAAATGTCTTCTATTATTCTAATATGAGTAGTACTCATCCTCAGAGGGCCTCCTTCTTTTAAAGTTCATGTGCAGATTTACTCTGCATTTACATCAGACAGATAACTTGGTTCTCATTAAAGTTCCCCCCACTCATCAGTACAAATAAGGGCTTGGAGGGATCCTGTTTGTTTTCACAGCAGGCTGTTGTAATAAGTGAGTGTGATGTCTCTGAGATCACCTGGCTCTCTGAATCCAATAAAAGTAATTTATCTGCAGCCTCTTTATATCTGCTTTTTTTCCCCCCATGCCATCGCTGAAAGATTAAAATCAGATATCGTTTCTGCAAGGCTCAAAGCACTTGACAGCCGCTCCTTAAGATATTAAACCACCTCTCACACACACACTCATATATGTGGATACACATTACCTCTTTCCCTTTATGTCTGCCCGTCGTTCATTTTAGCATAATCTTTTCAGCTCAGTATCTCCCACTCCGTTTTCTTTATTTCTATCTCTGACTCAGTTTTTCCATGCCGGAGCCAAAGAAATGATACTTTACTGCTCCTGCTCATTTGTTTTTCGGTCTCTCGGAGGGAAACGGCCAAACACAACAGACAGATAGGGAAGATGAAAGTTACGTAATGCCCGTGGATGGAGATTTTTCTCTCTCAGATAATGATACTTAATCAGCTTTATTTCATACAAGAGAACCTTAAAGTGATGGTATGAGAACAAAAAGTAAAAAAAAAAAACATTCTTCCATTATAGTGCCAAAGGAAGCAAAATAACCACAAAATATTAGTCAAAATGTGATTGTTCCCCAACGATATGATTACAAAATATCCAGTACAAAAAAAAGCAGCAATTTTAGCGGTTACTTTATTTTCTTTTGGGTTCTCAACTCGAGGCTCACATACTTGGTTTGTCTGCATCCAATCATGAAATGTGGTCGACAGCTCAGAAAAAGCTAGTAGGTGGACTTGTCTTTGCTGAAGAACAACAATTTCTCCTGATTGGAACAGTTTTCTTTTAACATAGGTGCAGTGAAAGCTTGTGGAAAGCTATGTTTCTTTTTTTTTTTTTTCATCCTGAATAGCCTCTGCTCGAGTATTTCTTAAGCCTTTTTATTTGTCTTTATGCCAACCTGAGGTCACTGAGTCATAAGCACACAGAAATAAATGCTCAATAGGTCACCAGGAGGTCTCTGGGCAGCTGCCCCGTAACCTCGGCTCTCCAGGACAAGTAAGAGCTGAAACACTTGAACAATGACTCACTTAGCCAACTGAAGCTTTGTTAGGAGCAAGCTGTCATCTCCTGTATGAGAGGGTTACTGTATGAAAATCACCCCACAAAACTTTCCACCGTCAATCCACCGCCTAATATTTTCCATCAAAGACGACGAGCAGGAGACAGTAGAAAGAGGCTTTGATTGACACAACAGCTTCTGATCCACTGGTGCCATTTAAAAAATAAACACAACCCTGTAATTTGTCTGTCTCTGTCCTTAAACATTGAAGTACCTCTTACAAATAAACTGGGAGGGAAAAAAACTCCTCGTTTCAGTGGGCATTTCTTCACACGAAATAAACCAAAATCTGGCGAATAAGCTGTCTGAAAACATTCTCAATGACCGACTTTAACAATGTGATAACTTCACCAGCTGAGTCTAAAGTAAAAAGGAAAGGATTAGGTGAAACAAAAGTATGTTATATTATATCAAAGTATTTCAGTGCGGCATCTTATTGTCCCATCTATTGAAAGGAGAGGGACACATTTTGACTTGTGATATTTGTACAGCACACAGCGTCTCACGCTTGAAACAATAAAACTGATTGATGGTAGGAATAGAGCAGAGAAAGACTCTTTAGTGTTTTATTATTTTTTCAATAAGTGGAATTGGAAATTTACTACCATGGCAAGCTCCCAGTTTTGTGGTCATCAATTTCTTGAGGTTGGGAACAGAAACGAAGTTTCCATTGTAAGGAAATGCATGCCTGAACACACACGCTTGCACGCATACACACACAGTCAGCGTTTGAATGCACCTTTTATAACCCCAGCCGGGTCTGTAAGTGTGCACAGGTGTCATAAATAACAGTATAAATATGACAGGTAAAAGAGTGAAGCCCATCTGGTCCGCAGCAGCAGGGAATCAGGCGGCAGCATTTTCCTCCAGCCTAGCCGCTCTCCAAAGGGCCCAGACGCCACTTTAAAACCTCCCTGACCCATCAGAAGGTGCTCGGGGTCACCATCGCTACCACCTCAGAGGGCTCAGCTCACACTAAGCGAGAGGAAGTGCAGAACCTTTATGGTCCTATAAGTCCTGCCATGTTTTTCTTGGAAGTCTGCAGTTTCCCATTAAAGAAAGCGTGTGTGAGAATGCATGTATGTGTTTGTGTGTGCGTGGAGGGGACGATCCAAGGTTGCTTGATATGTGTGTCCACTCCGCAGCTGTAAAATTGAGGCATGTGCGTGTCAATTCAATTTGATTAAAATCTGCCCAGTTAATTTTAATTTCATTCATTTTTACCTTTGACTATCTGCTGTTTTGAAGCTGAGCAGATATGGTTGGTTGGACATATAATTTTGCTTTTGTGAGCTAGTGGAAAATATTTCGGGGGAAGCATGCAGTGTTTAAGGAATTGTTCTAAAAATAGGAGCCCCCCCTCTTCGTTTCCCCTTTAACTCCTAGGCACCCCAACCTTGGCTGTAACTCAAGGCCTTAAACCTGCTTCTCTTTCTTTAAATAACACTTATTGATTCCTGCCCCCGTCTGGTTTCCGCATCGAGAGATACTCTTATTCAGTCAAAGGTGTGTGTCTGTGTTGTGCACAGCTCTGCACTTATATAACCAGGGTTAGAAGTTCATTTTCAGGGCTCCCCCCATGCTAAAAGCACATACCCATACATGCTTTGAGTAGATGGCTGATGGCACTAGATGGCAGCTTTTAGTGTATATAACATTTAAATCTCCATGTCGTGCACTAAAAGTTTAAAGGTACGTCTGTTTTTTACCAGATTGTCCATTTTTTCTTTGCGGCCCCGCAGTGTCACTTCCCATCCAAAATTAAATATGATTCAAGAAGCCATGGTTGAAAACTTCAACTCCACTTTCCAGCCCATGTGTACTTTGGTAAAACACACTGTTTGCAGCCTGCTGTATCTGCACATCATTCTACGAGGTCGCTCGGTGTCTGGTGTACCCTGGTCGCCTCTATTTCCACTGCCTGCATTCCTCTTCCATCCGTCCACAAAGCTATAACATTTTCTCCGCTGCCTCTCTCTCTCTGCTCCACCGTGTTTGTACCTTACTCACATGAACCGTGTTGTGGCACCTTTACTTCATTTAAAAAAATCAGCTGAGACCTTTTATCCCTGGCAGTTCAAGATTATAAAGCTCTTTCTAGCAAATATCTACATTTATCTGTCATTATAAAAATGTAACAAGTGGTCGCGTGGTGACCTAATACCTTGTGAGAGGCAGCTGAGGAGTTACCAGTATCTCTTTGACATTATCCGTTGCAAACATGTGAGAATCACCCTGAGGTTGAGGGCTCTTCACCGGGCTTTATGCAGCACTTAAACACTGATCTCCGAAACTATTAATCTGATTATAAACTGGTACATCAGTGTCCCGGCTGCTCCTGGTCCCTGCCTGCATGAGAACAGTAAGCCCATTGAAACTAGAGAGGGTGGCTGAAGTGAGCCAAGCTCTTAGCCCAGGTTTTCAGACTGTCTGCCGGCTGTGGAAATGGGTCTTGCACTCTAATCTGTACATTGATCAGCTCCGAATCCCAAATCCCAGTTTGGCTACTTAAAGCATATTGTGCACCAACAGCCACAGAAAATTAAAAAAAAAAAAACAGCGAAGGGGGCCAGGTCAGCATCTGGGTGGAGGGCTTTCATCAGTCCCGGTTCTACTGACCTGAGATGGGGCAGAGCAGAGCGGAAGGGAGAGGAAGGTAGTTAAAGCCGGGAGGGAGAAGGTGGGAGTCGGGACGGGTGAGAAGTGGCGAGGATAGCGGGGGTAAGGGTAACCTGAGAGGGACGAAGCATTCCTTGCAGGGCAGCTACATCTGCGGACACAATTATCTGCGCATAATCTTATCATTTCACACGGCCTCTGAGAACCCGTATATACATATAGCTGCAGAGGGGCTACGGCACTGAGAGATGTGGGGAACCTCTGGTGGTGTTGTTTAAATGTTCTGGAGCAAAAAATAAATAAATAAATAGAATGCAAGCAGATATCCATCTTCAGTACCAGTGTGACTTTCGATATATATCCCAGCTACCTGACCCTCCTCCCGTTGCCGTGCAGTGTAACCTACCTACGCAAAAGTTGCCAGCAGACCCAGGGTAAACTCATCTAACCGCATACAGCTATATCTCATTCTCGGGGGTGTTTTTCTCACATCTGAGTGGAGCAATATCAGCTGACACAGCCCACACTCCTGCTGGTTTCAGTAACACTCGCGCACTATGTCACATAAGAGGAATCTGCAACGCACCGTCTCGCACTTACACGACTTTGTATTGCTTTACATCGAGGCCCGCCTTGTTTGAAGTGAAACGTTATATTAATCGGATTCTCTGAAGCAGCGATTATGAATTTCTGGCGAGCATGACGTAATGAACTAACATCCCGTACCCTCTGTCCCGTCTGCTCCCCCCCACGCAGGTGTCACGGTGCTCGTGTCTCCTGATATTCCCCTGCAGCTCGGGGTGGACAGCAGACAGCAGTTCTGCCTGCAGTCGCTGCCCAGCATGGAGCGTCTCCCCCTCCAGTACACCGTGTGTGTGGCCCACAACGTGAGAGCCGCTCACCAGGAAGCAGTGCAGCAACTCTCCCAGCACAGCAGGGAGCTGCCCAACATGAACACCATGTGGTCAGTTCTCTTTAAATTAGGACTGGTGATTTCCTGTCGTAATGCAAATAAGTAAAAACTGGTGGTGCATCAGTGAGCACTTACTGGAGCTCTTTGGGTGTTCATGGGGGTCATAAACTAAAGTGAATGTTCCTCAGAGCAGCAGGTTGGTTTCTGTAAGATCCCTCCGTGTGTCCCACAGGCTGCCATTTTGGAAGCTGCTGACCAGCGTGGATTCAGGGCCGAAGGTGGAGAGGGAGCTGAGGACCTTCTCTAATCGTCTGAGGAGACACCAGCTAGGAGAGGGAGTCATCAGCCTCAACGAACATTCCACCACCCTCCTCTCTGATATGGTACATGCTCCTCACTGCCCACAGTGCCGCATCCCTCCTGTCCCTCACACCAACCTGTAGATCTTCTGCAGAAACTGTCAAAGGCAGAACCGCAGTAAGGGGCGGGTGACATAAAATCTCACTTGGTAAAATAAAAGCCCAATATCTTTACCTTAGATTGAAACTGCCGATGATAAAATGAAGCATATTGTAAAATAGATAAAAATAGTAGTTGTAACTACATGGCATCCTGTAAGGTAATGTATCTATAAATCTCTACTGAATCAATCAGTCTAGCCAAAAAACATCACACATTTTGTGCCAAATCAAATACTAATTCAAACAGTCTACCCCTAAAGATGTCCTGTTTGCTCAGTTGTTCCTCTTTAGGTAAGCCCAATAACCTTAATGGGAAATAAGATGCCATTTCATACCAAAAATTATCTTATCTATTCAGATTTGGAAATTGTTTTTCTCAACCAGTGAGACATTTGTTACCTGAGAGAAGCTGTTTCCACAAAAAAAAAAGTTTATGTTTGCAAAGTTACCAGTGTTTAACTTTACATTATACTTTTGGACCTGCATTAATAGGAACATTCTCTATATAATATATTCTCTATATAATGCTGCTTCGCTGTAGAGTCTCGTAATCCTCCTCCTCAACCATCTGGGCTGTGAAGCTGGTGAGAGTTCATCGGTCAGAGGCTCAAAACCGGCCGGGGATAGAGATGAAAGAAATCTCTTAAGTGGATCTCCAGAGTGCTGGAGACACGGGGGGAGTAAAGGAGGGGAGGACAGGTTCACTGTAATGTCACAACACAGAAAAAAAATGATGGTTTGAAGTTTTTTTTCCCCTTCATGTTGAAAAATGTGTTTCCCTGAGCGCAGACCACACTACCCGCAGGACACTGTTTGAATTGTGCCTCGAAGCTTCTAAGTGTGATATATCACGCTCACGTAATCTGTCTCAGGTATTATGAGTTTACATTGTTACACTTTGGTCCTTATCTGGTGTGTTTTTAATACAAAAGGCGAGGTGATATTTTAATTGTCTTCTAGTGCTATTCTTTCCTTTATCAAGTTACTTTCCTTGAATTTTGTTAGAACTGCCTGGAAACAAAACCACCAGGACAGTCAAATGGATCTAAGTGAATAACAGATATCTGGTGATGTTCTATTACAAAACAAATATAGCTGAGAGAAGACAAACAGAGGCTCTCCAAACAGATCTCAGGTAGCTCTGAGATTGGTGACCATGACGGCAACATGCTGGATGTGTTGAAGTTTGAGGCAATTTCAGCCAAGACTAACTAAAGTAGGCGATCCTGACACCAGCAGGATGCTGTGATCTGACCTGAGCCACGCAACAGAAGAGGAGGCAGGGGAGATTCACACAGTCTGTCAATTCTGTACATGTGCAGCGCTCTCAGTATGTTCCCATCAGCAGTTCAGAAGGTGTGAAAGGACAAAAAGGTGGAAAGTCAGGGCGTGGGAGGAGTAACGCACGTCAGTTGATGGGTGCCTTTTGGTGAACAAGAGTTTCCCTCACCCACAATCTCAAGTTTTCTGGTACATCAAAGACATTAAACGCCAGTTTTGTTGGCTCTACGCCGCCCGGCTCCCCTCCACAGCTGCCATAAAGAATCAGCCGAGTGCACAGTGCCGCATGGAAACTTGTGGGACTTGAAGTTGTCCGTGAAGTGTAAGGCTCTACAGAAGTGTGACTGGCAACAATGATCCTCTGTAAAAAAAAACTAAGCTTCTCTTTCACTCCGGTTTTACAAGTATTCATAAATTATCAGTCACACTACGACCTTTCTTTTCCAGTTTCCATATTAGTTTAGAATAACTTGCTGGCATTGGAAAATTTGGGTTATTAATAATTTTGCCATGTTTCTAAATGTATCCCAGAGACCCAAGAGTAATGCAGGTTTTTGCAAATCCAGTTTTAGAAATAGACCAGAGGGTTTCTTCACTTTTTAATGTCAGTTTTGGTGTTTTGACAGTTAAAGTTCAGATTCAAAACCAAACAAAAGGTAGAATCAGGGGGGGAAATAAACAAAGAAATTACATAATATGTGGTAATCTACTCTTTCTTCCCACAGAAGGTTCACCTCCTGGGGTCACTCTTTGTATTCTTAACAGGTTTTCTTACAGTTATGTAATCTGAAATCTCTGTTTGACTTCACAATGCAAATTCCAAAGGATTATGATTATGTATGTTAAACGCTTCTGACAGAGGGCATATAATCACAGCTACTAGTTTTTAAAGCAAATTGCCCGCACAGAGAGATAATGTATTTACACATTATCATGACCATTTGAATTATTAGTGTATTGTTTGTTATGTAAACGATGCGATGCAGTGTAACTGATTCAGTGATTCAGTGACTTGAATCTCGTTGCAGGACCATGACTACCTCAACAGCAGGAAAAGGGGGATGTCCAAGAGACTGACCAGGGACCTCCCACTTGTCAAGCTTCTTAACATTTCCATCACCCTGTCCCCTTTCCTGAGTGTGGGCACCACGCAGTTCCATACCTCCCTCATGGACGGCACTGAAGCCTACTGGCTGAGCCTCCCATCAGCCCCTCAGGGACAGCTGGTGAGACCCGAGTGCAGCAAACTCTGGAGCCCATTAAGCACTAAGCTGTGTTCACACTTCTTTGCATGTTAACATCTACCCAATTGTTGTGGTGAAGAGCTGGCTTCCTACACAACTCCACTTCTTTCATTCAGAGAGAACATTGAACTTTTTTTCAGCTTGTGAGAACACACACCTCTTTATAAAAAGAAACCAGACAGAGAATTTTTTCCAAAGTGGATGTTTTCCATTTGCCTCGCAGCCTGTCAGAAATCACTAGTTGCGGTTTGATACAAAGCAGAGCAGCGTGAATGTGGATTAATCCAGAAAATCTATCATTGCAACAGCAAAAGCACTGAGCTTTATTAGTTATTCACCCTAATAGAAAATGATAGTAGTGTACAATAAATTCCAATCAAAATCCAGTGACTCCTGTCCTCCAGGTCCCTGTGATGAGTCAGTGGCGAGGAAACTTCTGTGTAAAGCTGAACATCACCAACCCGGGAGCGGTGAGCTGGTTCCTGGACAGAGTGGGCTCCCTGCAGGCCCACTTGGGGATGGAGTATGTCATGCTGGAGGGGGGCGAAGGGAATCTCTTTGAGGAGCAATCGCTGAGGCCTCCGCAGGCTCTCGGTGGAGACAAGTACATCAGCCTGCTGGCTGACGTGGCCACGAGGATAGGAGACTCCACCATCGTGACAGCAGGCACACGGTGAGCATCTCATCACGTCTGCATGTCCGTTCGAAATCTCGAGATCCCTCCTTTTGTCTGCTTGTCTTTTCAGAGTTTACTTGTGCTCACTTTGATGCTATGCGCCCCTCAGGTCGAGCCACAAGCCTCTGTTTGTTAGGATGACGGCGTTGGAGTCCGACTGGAGCCCAATGGGCCTGAAGGGCATCATTCCCTCCCTGCTGCACCACACACTGCTGGGATACAACTTCCTCATTCCTGATGCAGTAGGTAATGCCACAGCCTATGGCTCACTTTTCTCACCTCTACTAGCACATTGTGGTGCTTAATATTTTGCCTTCTCTTGAAAAAAAAAAGGCACGCTTCACTTGAAAAAAAGGGCACATCTTCATTGTTTGATCTTCTGTTTTTTGGCACAAAATGTAAGTGTATTTCTGTAGATATTTGAAATTCCTCTGATGGCGGATCCCAGTCAGTCAAACAGCTGATGTGAGGAAACTATTTACTTTGAAGTAGGGAAAATATCTCAGTGCTACAAATAAGACAGATGACCTGGTATAATTGCATTCGTATCTCATGAAGCATAGCAACTGTTTAATGCTCATATATCCCGTCCATGACCGGCTTTCTCATTTCCTTAAATCACTATTTTCTTCTACCAGCATATAAATAAATGAGTTCATGAAGTTTTTATGATTGCATCATATATGAGTAGCCCACATACTAATATAGGCCGGATCCAACATGCTGCATATATTTTCAAACAATTGATCATGTGAAGAGCAGAGTACCTGAAGACAGGAGTCATATGTAAAGATTCCAATCTAAAGTCTTCAGATACAGTCGTCTTTAAGAGATCTTCCATCAAGGATCTCACCCAAGCTTCTTCCCTTTTTTGGCCTTTGGACAAGCTGCTGGTTGCCATCCATGTCTGTATCCAGCAGACTTTGCCCTGAGCTCGAGTAGTTACTGACCAGCTGTTTAGCGTGTTTACTCAGTCCTAAGGTTTATGCTTTTTCCTGAGGTGGTTGTCAAAGACAATTGGTGGACACTGTCTTTATGGGTGGTTTGTCAAGTCTTTGCAGGTTTCAGCAGGTGTTCAGGTTTGTGCCCAGTTTTACAGTGCAAAATAGACATCCTACTTCTATCTAGTAGGACCTAACTTGTGTGTTTTCTTCCTGGATACTTTGGAATCAGCCAATTTAAAAAAAACAGAGGAAGAACACAGCACCAGCTCCCAATTGGTCCAAAACATTTTGCTAACTTTCCGTCACTCTGCCCGTCCCCCTCTCTTTCTTTACAGGTGGCTCTCTGTCTGGAGACCTGGTCACAGATGAGGAGTTGTTCATCCGTTGGCTGGAGATCGTGGCCTTTCTCCCCGTCATCAGCTTCCACACGCCACCCTGGGTCTGCGGAGAGGACCAGGTATGCAACCACACATTACACACCAACCGGGGCACCTCATGTAGCCACCCTCGCACTCGCTAACCCAGCAGTTCCTTCCTCTTTAATACACTGCATCCTTCCTGCGGCCACAGCCTAAGCTGGCTGACATTGCATCTGCTTGATCCACATTAGATGTAATTACAATAGCAACAACATAGTGGTTTCACATTCTCCTCCAGAGCTGATAACAAGATTTTCACTTGTGAAGATTTACAGCGGAGAGATCAAGTGAAGTGACGTGCGAGCGCTGCCAATTAGATGTTCCGAAAGGGAGTTGGGAGATTATCCTCGGTTCGGATCGCTTATGGAAAGAGGTCGGGGGAGGGAGAGTTTATTGACCCAGCAGCCTCTCCTCAGTTTTGAGGGTCAGCACTGAAGAGCTCCCACCAGTGTGTCAGCAGAGTCCCGGTCTTAACTCCCACCCGGCCCAGCAGGAGAGCCGGGACCAAACCCCGTCACTCCCCTGCTGGAAATCAGGAATGTGCTGCTCACCTTCCACGGCAAGAAAACAAAGCCAACAGTCTCAGGGAGTCCGTTGACAGACATCGACACTCGGGTTCTCGAACAGAAAAGCACTTGCTTCTTCCCAAGAGGCTATTTTCCCCCTTCGTCTCTCGATGGGAGCGATCGTTCGGCGCCCTCCCAACATCACCTGTGGTTAAGAGTCCATCTGTTCTGAATTACAGTCCCTCCTCTAGATTTACGGCTCACTCTCAAAAGCCACTTCAGCAGGAATGATAATGAATTTGAAGACAAGTCTTGGAAAAATACTTTATTGTGGCAATTAAGATTTCCATGAGTAATTGACAAGTGTGACTGAGTGGGAGTGATCAACTGTTTTTTTTTCCACTAGGAGAGGACTGAAGCAGCAAAATATATTGGTTGTGACTTGTGTTGCGTGACAAAGATAAAAATAGGCCTTTTGGACAGCGAGACGTTTGACAGCAGCAATGTTTTCCATTTTGGTCTCTTGCGTGGCCTTCAACTTATACACTCAGAGGAAGTGAGACGGGGAGAAAAATTTGGAGCCGACTAGACTGCTGCGTTACACATGATAAATGAGTCTTTTTGTGTTTGATAGGTGTTTTACTGCGCTTTAAACATGGCTCACCTTTATTTCCACAACGTGTGCGTCAGTCGCAGACAGGTCACA
Organism: Amniataba percoides; assembly: GCA_037176925.1. Classification (NCBI taxonomy): domain Eukaryota; kingdom Metazoa; phylum Chordata; class Actinopteri; order Centrarchiformes; family Terapontidae; genus Amniataba; species Amniataba percoides. The sequence goes on along the minus strand of JBAJHX010000081.1, from coordinate 17,592,782 downwards.
GCGGCGACTGCACTGGAATCGAATAGCAATAAAACCTCAAACCCACACACATGCCTGGCTTCTCAATTAGAGAAAGATCCACTCAAACCCGGGCTGCGACTTCAAGCTCATTCCTACAAATGTTCTCAATCCCAACTCATAAAAATAATTTTTTTTATAGATGCGGTCACGTTTTGTTTTTGTCATGGGACACTGAAGAGGATATGACCCTTCCAGGAATGCTGAAGTAGCTCGGCCGGAGGGAGACAGGAGAAAGACTTGGACAGCGTTAGACGACTAAGTCAACAATGAGCCGCTCTTAAGTTCTGTCTGTGCGTCTGGGTGTCGAGATGGCACAAATGTCTTTTGCAGACCTCATTGTCAATATTATTCTTGTTGCAGATGATTTAGCTCAGGAAAGGGCTTTTTTTTGGTTGGTTTCAGTTTCTCAGTAGCTCTGGATTTCTTGAAAATATATTTGGGAAAGGATTTAATAAAAGACATAAGCGGCTCTGATTGAAAATAAAGCCCCACTGACTCTGGATAGACTTGTTCGTGAGCTCACTTCTAGAATGGCAAGATCCTAATTATTTTTATTGCGGTCCTCGTTGTGTTTCTGTTTCTTCTCTCTCTAGTTGCTAAACCTTACTCGGATCTACATCGCGAAGCACCAGAGAGACGTGGTCCCGCTGATAGAAAAGTACGCAGAGGAGTGGCAGATGACGGGAAACCCCATCTACCGGCCGATGTGGTGGCTCAGTCCCAATGACCCCATGACCTTCACCATCAATGACCAGTTCCTCATCGGAGACGAGGTGACTTAATGATGTTCTGATGGGAAGGGATTGAGTTCCTCCCGTCAGTATCCGATATACTTGGCATCCGATAGTGTATGAATCAACCGCCGGCTGTAACCCGATGTCCTGCTAATTAAGTGTACAATCCCTGACATCTGAATTTGTTTTACCAAACTGATGTGTATGTGCGTTTCCAGGTCCTGGTGGCACCAGTGGTGGAGAAGGGGGCGGTGCAGAGGGATATTTACTTACCAGACGGGGGCTTCCAGTGGCAGGACACCCAGAACGCTCAGGTGTTCGATGGCGGGACGTTCCTACCGGACTACCCTGTGCCCTTAGAGGAGGTCGCTGTCTTCTTACGGAGGAGCTGAGTCACGTGACCGATCCCCCGAGTCACCTGACTCCCCTTGTTACTGTTCTGAATCAAATTCTCTCCCTCTTTCTTTTTTTTTTAAAAATACTCGTGCTGTTCTCAACTTGCACTTTTCCACTAAAGACCATTGACCTTGTCTCAAGGCCCTGTCTCGAGATGATATGTAGAAAAAGAATTTTATACTTGCACTTTACAGTTCAAAATTTTTTGTTATTCTTTTTTTTTTCCTTTGTGACAATTTTTTTCTTCCTTTTTTAAATATGTTAATTGGTTTTACCTCTTGGCTGCTTTGTTTCCGGACGTTTTGATCTGTTCTGCTTCTTTTTTTTTTTCTTTCTTTTTCCCTGTATTTAGGTTCCGGAGAAATTTGCGCGTTTACATACTGCATTTCTACAGTCTTTAAATTTTTAGTTGCTGCTGGCTCTCTTGATAAGGAGGAACAAAGCAAGCCCCTTGTTTGCTGAAAAAAAAAGAATCTGAATCTCTCAAGAAGACCAAATGAAGATAAAGAAGGACAAAGGAAAATGTCTGAAAGGGCTTTTTGGAGGGGAAATGCTTACTGGGAGGAAATTAAGAAAAAGCCTTGTGCTGAGACTGACGCACCGTGGTACCGAATGTCTTGCTCACTAATCGGAAAGGCTTTTACTTGAACTTATCAGGCCATCGGGCCGATGTTTTATGAATGTACCTCAAGTTATGATTTTTCACTGCTTTACAGTCATCGGACAGAATGATCTATCACCCCTTAGCACTTATTGGTAGAGTAGTTTAACCTAATTTATCAACATACCACTCTGCTGGACATATCTGAATGTCTTTTAGTACTGTAGGCCGGATCAACTTGAGGCCATGCCACTGAAATTATAACTGGCTATATTTCGAATTTAGATTTTACCCTCGTACTAACCTGCTGTAGAAAGAGCTTTTAAGAAGGTTGCTCGTTATATATACACATATATATATCTGTGATATTGTCTGATGTCATGTTGAAATGCTCTTTCGAGAGTGCCAGATGATGTTCTGAAGAAAGCCTTGTTGACGACGCCACAGAGGTTGAAAGGAGATTTTTAATGCATAGTTACACATGCTGGGAAATACATAGGCTACATTAGGTACTGCAAGAAGGCTGGAAACAAGCGGGAACAGCTCGCCTAGTCAAAAGGTAATTGTAGGTTGCAGTAGAATCTGACAACCAGCAGCTCTCAAGCTCATGAATAAAAAGGTCATGTATCTCTTTGTTTATTCTGGAGAAAAATCAAAGTGTAAAAATGATGATTTGCGGGTTTTTGTTTGTTTTGTTTTTTTAATGAGGGGTTAGTGTGCTGAACTATTTCTTGATCGGAAGCAGTGACTTTTTATGCAAAGCTAACCGTCTCCTGCAGCCATCTTGGATTCACTGTGTACCTTCACTTCGCTTACTCCTTGGACCGTCCTCGTAGTCACATCCACTTCCATCGTTCGCTTTACTTCAGCAGGATGACTTTTGTTTTGTATTTGGTTTGAACCCTGACTAAATGCTCTAAGCAAATGAAATGTAAATGAGATAACTAATTTTTTTTTTTCGTGATTATATTCGTAGCTAGCCCATGGAGAAATATAACCCCCCCATGCACCATGATGTATTGCTCTGTGTACAGGTAGTTAGTCGAGAGTGCTCTTTGGCAGTGCTTTGCTTTACTGATTTGCTCTTCACAAGACAATCCTAACTGGCCAGCCGCGGTGATACAGACTCAAACCTTAGTGAACGCTTTACCACTAAACTGTGTAACTTTGATCAAAACAAGTTTACTGTATCAGCTCCAACACTCAGGTCTACTGAAGCTTATCAAATCACCAAATGTCTTAGTGCAACGCGGTATGTTGTGAACACATTGACGTCTTAATCTCTCCTAGAGCTGAATGTACAATGGACAAACTGTGATTTTTCCCAACCGAGCCCTTCGTGCGAAGAGCTTTTATAGTCCCCGTCTCTAATGCCTTCGTGGAATGCTGTGGTATGTTCACGTACAAACTGCAGGAGAAGCCTTGATGTGTTTATTCCTTCCCTCTACAGACCGAGCGAACCATGTGCCTTAATATGCCACTCTGGACAACGCGAGTGTCTGGATTATTGCAGAATCAGCAATGTACATATTACGATGACTGTGCCATTACAAGTGTTTTTTTTCTCTTCTGTAAATCAGAGAACTTAGAATGAAAAAGTTGCAATAAAGTTTACATTTTCTTACTTCACTTCACCCGGGTATTTTAGTCGCTGCTTATTTCAAGAGGTTTTCATTTTGTGTGTGTACACAGTGGGGGGAGCAGGGTTGGTGACGTTAAGTAAGGGGACCACCTTTCGAGTGGGAGAGGCAAAGTTCAAGCTCAGAAAACACCTGAATGGCTTTTTGCTGAAGCCTATATGTGTGTTCATGTATGTTTTCTTTGTCTGCAATGCACCAGTGAGACGTCGGTCTGGTCCTCTACCTGCTGCCAAAGGATTTTGGGAAGGACTCCAACACACAGAATAACCCCAAATAGGAAAAATCTAAATACTGAAAAAGAATAAATGAAGTCTTTTTTCTGTAAATTCATTGTTTTCACTCAGTGTATTTGTCACACTCATATCCGTGTCCTCCTCGCAACATGTGCGTGCTCCTGTGTGTGACTGCACGTGTGTTTGCGAGGCTCTTATTATTAACACCCATCGCTCTTCCTTCTCCTCATGTCAGAAAGTCAATGTCTATATATCCGCGAGCATGCTGACGACTAATGTCTCCACTAATTCCACTTAAACCTAATAAAAGTTATTTATAGTTTGGGTGAGCACGCGGTGGGAGAGATTCTCAGGGGAATCACATTCAGCCCAACCTCCGCTGAGCTTCTCCCCCTTACCTTCCTCTCCTGCTGCCCCTTGGCTGCGCTCCACCGTGGGGCCCCAGGCTCTGCTCCTTTAGCGCAGTCAGACAGGTGCAGCTGGCCACAGACATGCACGGCCCCTCCACACCAGCCACCGAGCCCGCCCTCTCCGTTTACACCCTCGCCTTAATCACTTAGATTCATATGGCAGTTTTTAAAAATCTGGGCGCAGTTCTCAGCCAGATAAAATTCACAAGGCATCCTAGAGTGGCTCCATGGTTTGTGAGGTGATGAAGTTACAGTGTAGGAGGCTTGAGTCCTCTTCAGAGGACAGCAGAGGTTAGACAGCTACAGCCAGGTAATTCTGTCAGTAAAGCTTTAAGTTGGCATCATCAGATTTTTTTTTTTTTTTATTTAGACGTTGGTAAAGTTTAGATTTCAGATAAAGTATTGATCCTTTACAGTCAAACTCCCAATGTGAGGTCTACTCTAATGTGAAATTATGGCACAATAACACAATTCCTTCCAGAAGTCTTGCGGTCAGAGACATCCACCCTTTAAACTAACATTTAGCAGCAGGACACAGCGGTCCAATTATTTTTTCCCCATTCTCTGAATCAACATGTAACATTCTACCCAATTAGTTTGGGCCGTAACAGAGCCTTACGTAAGTTGTCCAGCAGTGCAGGAAAAACAAATTGTCCTGCCAAAGCCCGAATCAAGAATGACACGAATGATCTACATACAGTAGCTGCAATGAGAACAATGTTATTCTCCACTGTTAACAGCTACCGGCGATTACCGGCGGACAGAACGGGAACATCCCTGCTCCCGTGTGAATGATTAGCTTATAAAACAGGAGAGGCAACATTGGCTCCCCTCTTTTCTTTGAGGGTGTTGTGGAGCAAGTGGCGCATGAATTAAACTGGTGACAAGCGGAGGCCGCAGATCTCTCCCAAAGTCTACTTTTAGAAAGTGCAAGTCAAGGTTTTAGGTTTCAGCGTCTGCTCTTGAGTGAATGGGTTTTCCATCTTGCCCATTAGGTGTACGATTTAAAGGCTCGATCGGGGTGTACAGATTTGTCAAACCTCGCTTGCAGCTTTAAACGGAGAGGACGCTGCCTTTTTCCTGCGTGTAAATACACAGACAGGCCGGGGCAGGCTTTGACATAGAAACAGATATATAGATACACAACGGTCTAGCCTTGAATGTGATCCTTTTTCTCGAGTGGCCAATCTGAAGGTTCCCACAGTAGATGGAGAGTAAGCGGACCTCAGGAATGCAGTCTTGAAATGTTGAAATGCCTGCCATCGGAAGCCCGGGGCAGGGTGACACCGGGGCGGGTGTACCATTGTGGAGGTGTGTATGTGTGAGCGAGAGAGAGAAAAAGCCACTGGTGTACAAGTGGTGGACATCAGCTGGGGGGGGGACTGTCACATATAATCACTTCCTGCCTGTGCCCTCCTTAGAAATCTGTCACCTCAAGATGCCATTAAACGTCCCGTGTTTAATCTGAGTTAATGGCTGAATAGGTCTCGAGCAGCCCCAGCGGAGGGACCAGCTCATCGGTGACGTCCACTTGATGATCGTCTAGCCGGATGGCTTTTGTTTAAAGATTTATTAATTAAGTTAAAACAAAGCTGAGCAAGGAAAGATCTTATTTTAACACTAGACTGATTTCAGGAGCATTTAAAATAACAACCACTATAACAGCTCAAAGTGCATGAATTTTGTTTGCAACAGAGACTATTTCTAATGTGTCACCTAAAGCCACATTCGTTCTCTGGGAGGAGACAGTTTAGATTCTCTGAAGTAAACACCTGCTAAATGCTGCAAATTAACTAACAATTATCCCTAGAGTGGCATGACTCTTTGACTACTGGTATTTCAGTCCGGACCACTTTGTTTCAGACTGAAATATCATTATCATTGGGTGGATAGCCACGAAAGTTTGCTTTTCAGTGAAACATCTTCATAACTCTGCCATGGATTATTCTGAAATGGCTTTCAGACATTCAGGTCCACCTCAGGATGAGTTGTAATAACTTTATCATTTCCTCTAGCGCCATCATCAGGTTGGAAATCTTATTTGTTCAATACAATTAACACACTTCCATTTGAATTTAGTGTTGAGTGCTAAGGTTAGATGGTATAATCGATCAACATTATACCAGCTAAAACATCAGGCTGTCTTGCATATATGTTTGCTTGTTTTCCATCAGTCAACTATACTATTACCCAGTATGTCAGATTTTTTAAATATTTGATTGCCTTGGTTCTTAAATCACCTGTGGCATTAAACAGTGCAGAATACACTGCTCTTCCTCAAGTTATTTAACTATTAAAAGAACAGATGATAAGTGAGAGACAACAAACTCAGAGGTGATACAGCTGTCCGACATTCACTTTATTGTTAAAACTTTTGGTATATCAGCTGCTTGTCTTTTTACACATATTTAAATTAAAAGGAAAACATTTACAGCTTAATCTTCAAAAACCATGCAGCAGTGTAAACATGAGGTCTACCGAGATAAAAAGTCATACTTCTACAATGCACTGGCAAAGTCTGTAAGTGATAACAAAAGTGTCATGTCAAAACAAAAAAAAAAGAAAAACAAAAAAGGCATTTTGTCCGTTTCTCTTCTTAAATCAGCAAAGCTTTAACTTAGTGCTTATGATTCGCCGCATTCAACAGGTAAATATGCACGTTTGTGAATAAAGAGGTTAAAACATGGGATAATAATAATAAATAATATGATGAACTGGCAACATATACATAAAAACAAATGAATTCCTACACATGACAGCCCCTCTCTATCCTAAGCATTACTCAGAGAGAAACAATGATCTTCTACTGTACTGGAGAGACACAACGAGCCTCTGAAGCGATTCTGCATCTTTACAGCTGCAACACCACGATGCTGTACCTGACAACTTGACAGTTTGCTCATGAAAGTTTACATCTTGATCTGGAAAAAAGAGGCTACCAAGGTAGTTTGGGTTAGTCTGAACAAAACAACTAGCGATGGAGTGCACAACAGAGTTAGAGTATAGCCAGCCCACTCTCTCACTTTTTTTTTTTTTTTTTAAAGCTCGAGAAACGGGGAAAAAAAAAGTTACTGCTGGCTGCACTCTTTGTCAGTCAAATTCAACATGTTGTATAAGTGAGTTTCACTCACTTCGTCTCATTTTTCCTTTGCTGTTGCACATGTACACGCCGACATAAGCACTAATCTAGCAATGCTGCAGCAGGCACCCTAGAACACTAGGCCGAGTTAGTAAAAACCTGAGTATGAAAACGACAAACACATGCATGCACCAACATGATCGGCCTCCTTTGCTACAGTGTAAAAATCCTAGCAAAGCAGCTACAAAGAACAAACACATTGGTTGTGCACTTGAGTCAGGAAGGCAATGGAGAGCCATTGATCAGACGGCGGCAGCAGCTCCCTGTCTGGCTTCGACAGGTTGAACAGGTCATATCAAGTAAATTTCTACCTAACGAATCAGACTCAGTGTTCAAACGGAGCTGTGCAATACTGCCGGACACCACGCAATGTGCAGTTTGTTGGGTGATATTTCGCATCAAGTTGGCTGCTTTGGCCAGTCGCACATTACTCCGGTGCTGCAATTAGATACCAGAAGAAACCTAAAAACCAGAGAGTTCATAAAATTTCTGAGGCAAAAACTAGCAAAAATATTGCACCATCTCTCAACTTAAAACATTATTGAAATATTGGATGATGCTACTGAACAATCCTTTAGCTGAAATGCATTTTACTGTGGTAATACAGACTTGATCTCAGGCTGGATCTGCTTTAGTTTTCTCCTCCCTTTCTGCCCTTTTTACATTTGTGGGTCACTAAGGCACCGGTGCATACAGTCGTGTAAATAAAGACTTTGATCTTTGCACCACCTGTACCCCTGTTACCACCCAAATCTCACCATGCCTATACATACAGTACACATAGAACGCCTCACACACATATCGACAGTAATGATTCCAAACACTTCTCAATCACCCTCATTTCTGTAACGTCAATTAACTTAAAAATAACCCCAAAATCCAACATTTGATTCTGTACAAGCTTTAGGAAGAATATGTTTGTTTTTTTTTTAAAAAACAACTTCTTATGTTTATTCCCCCCCACGAGGAGGGCGATCACACGGTCTTCTTTTCAAGCTGGAAGAGATCCAGTATGTCCAGCATGGCCTGTCTGATGTTGCCACCAAAACGGTGGGAGTCCTGAAAGTGGGTGGAAAATAAGGTTTTAAAAGAAAATCTTGTCATCAAGTGATAGAGGAATACAGACTGCGTATGAAACTGTAAAAACCAGTGAACTCACGGTTTCTGGGCTCGAGTGTTTGCTGGAGATGTGGAAGTTGATGAGGTTCTCCCCAACGATGATGTAGGAGACACCATAACCGTCATCGGCCACCTGAAGCACACGAGAGAAAAATGGTTCACTGTCTCGTAGTCTCAAAGTGTTCAAAATTCTATCTCCAAAAACTGAGAATTTCTGACACACATTTCTCCAAACACATACTTCTTATTCCCTTATGGTCCATAAAACAGGTGGATGAAACTAATATTTATGAGAGCTGAACTAATCCATTCAAATCAGAAGCTGCACACATTATTTTTAGCTGCTTGAAGACTGCACAGCCATAGTCACTCTGTCTTTAAAAAGAAAATCTCTGACAGACTTACCGGACCAAATCCACCTCCAGAGGACACGTACTCGGGGTGTCTGACCAGGTCAAACAGCTCGACCTGCTGCAGAGGAGTCTGACTGGTGGACAGCCTCCACGGCTCAGACAGCACCTAAACATGAAAGGTAACATACATTTCATTCACTGGTCAAAGCAAATACATGCAGCGTTCTCAGCACCAGTAACTTTTTTTCCAGTCGATGTGCATTTTTTCTTTATTGGATACTCAGTGGAAAGTTACTGAGGGAAAGTGGGAAGTGACACGTGTTGAGCTGGATTTAAAAAAATCATATGTAAGTGGAAGATAGAGGGAGTTAAATGATACAACTCTGACATACGTTTATTAGTGAGTATAACATCTTTTACCAATGATGATTTTTACTCCAATGATTTCAAGGACGTAAATTCAACATGAGCATCATTCAAACAAAATCTGACAAAAACAGCTTGATTTCTTTTGAAAATGTCCCTTCAGCCTTTTGACTGAGCTGAAACACAAATCTAATCTTCAAAAATTAAGAAATAACAGATGACCACTCTCAGCTTCATATCATTGTCTGAATAACTGAGCAGATGCACTTGTTTTGTTTATATACATGTATGTATATACTGAGTAAGTCCCACACATGGACGAGATCGCACTGGTGGGGGCGAATTAAGTGCACAAATCTAACAACAACTGGCTGCAAAACCTTGTACCTCCTTGAGGAAGGGTGAGTCTTCTCCCAGGTATTTGGAAACCACGTAGAGGCAGAAAAGGTGGCGGTCGATGCCCTGTCCGGTCATTGCCAGGCGGTACATGTTTTGGTGCTTCTCTGCCGCCACTTTGAGCAACTTCAGACGCTCTTCTCTCTGAACAGATTAGAGAGATTAAAACATAAACGTCAGAGACAACTGGAGGCAACAATCTACATGCCGGATTAACATGCTGGATTAACAATTGATGACTAAGAGTGGCACTGTAATTGCAGCTGTGCCGTGTTGCTGCTGTCCAGCCTCACCGTCTCATCTCTGATCATGGAACGGACAAAGGCACAGGTCTCCATGGTGCAGGAGCGCACCGTTTCTGTTCGGCCCTCACGGAACAGACGTGTCATGGAGGCTTCGTACGTCAGGCAGAACTTCTTTTTGTCCTGTTGAGAGACAGTATGAGTCAGCATCTTTTGACATGTTCATATTTGCAGAAAAGTGGCCAGCAGCTTGTAGGAGGCTTATAATTTCATTATCTGAAGCATCAAGTGTAAACGTGACAAAGGTCATTTTCACCCCCTTGTGCTCTGTTTTCTATTGAAAAACAATAAGACTATTCCAGTCTAAAACTGAACCTGGGCAGTGTTTTGATAAGACCACTCACTGCGTCTGTTTGCCAGTCTTTGTGATGATGAGGCAAGTTGTGACTGCCCTCTGCTGGAGGTTAATAGAAATGTGAGGTTGTGGGCTGTATCAGTAATTATTATTAGCATAGGACTCAAAGGCTACTAAATGACAAAAATATGAATACATCAAAATGTTATTACATCATAAAACTTTGCTGAGGGAGCAGAGAGATGTGTGTACTAACTCTGTAGTGGGCCAGCTGTAGGGCAATCTGGATGAAGCCATCAGGGCTGATGCGGCATTTCTTGATCAGGCCCTTGCCAAACTCGCTGAAGGGGAAAATGTGACAGTCCACATCATCAGCAAGAGTCCTGGCCACTGTTAGAGAGCTCTGGATGACTTCTTGGCACTAGAGGAGGGACAGAATAATATGTTAGACTTAGCAGATGCAGCATTGTTGATATATTTACACAGCAGTATATTTTTAGAAAAGCTTAAGAGTACTAAAACATATATTACTGGCATTAGCACTTTATAAACCAACATCAGCTATTATATTGTTACATTTCAATTTTCAAACATACATTACCCAACAGTTCTTAGCAATGCATCTCTGAATTTAAATAATAAAATACTTACACGGCTGCAGAGCAGCTAAGCTACCAGCAGAGGGAAGTGAAGGTCTTTGAATATCAAAAATCAGGAGTGGAGTATTTATGATATATATCTAACAACGGGCAGATTTTCTGCCCATTTTGGAACAGCTTTTTCATTTTCTGAGCACGAACTGGCCCTTACCTCTGCAGGGATGTCCCACTGCAGCTTCTGAGGACCTGGCAGGTTGGGGTGGGGCTTCCCTCTGCAGTGACCATCTTCATCATATCCCAGTTTAACAGGGTCCATGGAAAGTACATGCTGCATTGCAGAGTCAAATTTGAAACATGACTAACTTCATTTAATTAAGAGATTTCTTTCTATCTGAATGTGTAAGTTCAGATTGTTGAGGTTATTATACCTGTTATGATACATTAATTTCTCAAGTAATTCCTTGTGACACAATTAAAAGCTGGATTAATACAAACATTTATACATTATGACGTACCTCCCACAGATGGCCAATGATTGGAGCATCGGCCCAGGAATGCTCTGCGTTCAGTCCCATGGTGCCATTCTTATAGACTATGAGGTTAAAGGTTTTATCAAACCACCTGAATGAAAAGAAAATACATATCAGTTTACTTGTGTTACAAAGTCTTCAGTAATATTAAATAAAATATATATACTTTTATTTGGCCCACCTGTCATGGCACTTTCCGTGAAGCAGCGACTTGGCGTAACTGTCCAGAGACTTGACAGGGTTGTCTGGATCGTAGCGCTGCTCTGTGTCATCAAGGGTGACAAAGAATGCTGCCTTTTCAATAACGTCCAAAGATTGCTTGTTCTTACCACGGATGAAGTAAGTTTCACGAGCCTTGGCCCACGGGGTCCTGCAGAATGTCAAATAAGAGCATTTTAGGCGGGCAGGTCTGAGACAATTCTTCACAGGAGTTGAACCTCCTCATAACAACCATGTACAAGTTTCTCAGTGTAAGAAGGATGTACAGCACCTTTCTTACATTTTTGTGGTCACTGACATACCCTTCTCTAACCTTAAAACACTCACTGTCTTACAGTAAGACATAGCACCTCACTGATACATTGTCTGGGCTGATATTACATGACGAATTTCATTTATCAAAAGACATCAGCAAATTTGTCAATCAACTGCAAATTGTCCTGCTCTGTAATTGTGTACAAGTGTTTTATATCAACCTCTAATATTCATGTGTTATACTGAAGTGAGCCTCAAGAAATATATAAAATTCTCAAATATTGATATCTGCTTCAAAATTGTAATACCACTGGACTTTAGTCAGTTCTAACTAAAACAGTAATACAGAGTTTATTTACCTGGACACATAATAAGAAATAATGGCTAATAGTTAGACAGAATGCAAATGATTACTTTACTGAATCAACCTTGGGACACATTATTTCAATAAATATTTATCTCCATACAGTATGTCTTTCCTTCCTGTGCTGCTACAGTACATAACACAGTTACAATTAACTACAGTTAATTGAGAGGCGTCATCAGTATCGCCTGCAGCTCACTCTGTAATGCCACCCACCTGTCCCCTGCAGTTAGAGCAGCTAGCACCTCCTCTCCTGGAAGGGGCTCCGATTGGTCGGCCAAGATCCTCTCTATCTGCTGCTCTATCTCCCGTGGCAACAGCAGCCGCCCGTCATAAAACATCCACACCTTGAAAAAACGGCCCTTGTGATACACGGCTATGTGTTTGCTCTCGTTCATGTGCTGGAGGGTGTCTGGGAGAGAGCCACCAGCGGTAAGGAGAGAGAAAAAGAGAAGACAGTTGGAGGAGTGCAGGGAGTGGTGTCAGGGATTGTACATTAATGTTGTTTGTCTCTGGTACACTGAACTTAAACTTTAAAATAGTTAATAGTCTATATTTGAAAACAGAAAAGAAGGCAGCAGTTCAAATTAAGTGTGCGTATCACAGCATTTTATTCCTGGGAGCAATAGAAGGATTAGTAACCAGTTCATGGTCCCAGTAGTAAAACTAAGTGATATCCACACCATTCGGGCCTGTTTTTTTTTATTTTTGTGAACACTGTTCTTATGAAGTTCTATTCATTTGAGTGTTAATAAAACACAACTGAATTCAAAGTACAACTATACGATGGGAGGGGCTATTCAAAAACTAAAGCAGGTTGAAATGGGAAGTGCAGGAAGTGAGATGAAAAGGGAGAGTAATTTGGGAACAGGGCAGTACAATGAATTGAGGCAATGTTTGTTTAAACAGCACTGTCCACAACCAAGAGAAACCAATTCAGAAACATCATTTGCATCTTTGATACAAAGTTATATTGTTTAGGTGATGTTTAAACAAACACTACTGTTGTTACGGGCAAGACAAAGGAGAGGATACTTACACAGGGAACAACCCCAAGAACAACCACCTCATATCCAGGTAAGACTTAGTCTACTGCGTTTCCTCTTACAGTACAGACACCTTCAGCAATGTGAATATGAATATGGGGACTGACCACTGAGAGTTCATTGTGTAACTGTGCTGACTTTAGGAAAAGCTAAGTTTCATTTTTAGAGAAAAACAGACTCACTAACATTTACACTTATATCAATATTTACTTTCCATTTAACTTAAAAATGGATAAAAGTAGATCATAATTCATTCCTGTCCTCTACAGCTAGACAAAATAAAGCCATTTGTTAAGGCTCCAAGTGTCTGATGTTAATGAATGTACACTGTTGACCTGATACTTTAAGCTTTTATACTGAAATGGCCCTGCCTTGGTTAAAGGACTGAGCAAAAAGAAAAA
>JBAJHX010000081.1:17533169-17568313 GCA_037176925.1 Amniataba percoides | reverse complement strand
ATAGATAGATAGATAGATAGATAGATAGATAGATAGATAGATAGATAGATAGATAGATAGATAGATAGATAGATACAATAGTAAATTATGGTGGAAGTTAATGGAGAAATGCTGTATGGATGACCAAATAGGCACGTCTGTTTTTAATCCAGCAAAGTCATCATGGGCACAATCAAGATACTTCAATTCTCCTTTCAATAAAAAGAAATCACGTTCATTGATGTGCAACATTTCCTACAATTATATGCCACAGTCAGAGATATTATATGGAATGATATTATGGGATGAAATGCATTGCAAAAAACTTTGGTGATCCATAGATTTATACCCTTTCACAGTACACACATTATCCTATTAGCCTATTGTCCAATATGATAGCTAAGAAGAGTACACCCTCCCTGTGTCAGGACACCCTGGACACATTGTAACCTCATAGATTATCTCATTGCCAAAAGCAATATAACAATACTGCAGAACATATTTTGGAAATTGTCATGACAGGCTATAATAGTAAGAACTTAACATGCCAAGGCTTTAAATGATTAGACTGTTTTATCTCTATTTTTCACTCGGCATCCAATCCAGACACACTAAAGATAATAAGCTAACATGAGCAACACCAGGATAAGGAAACATGGCATGACATTAATGAAATGCAGCTTTCTTAATATTTACTTCCTGCTTTTCTGTGTGGCTGCTCACTCCACTGTTAGAGGGTGTGTAGACAGTCATATGCTTTCTTCGATGTTGCCAGAGGATTGCTATTTGTTCTGCCGGCAAAAACCGTCAGTGGGAGAGGTCTCTCTATCCCTAGGGGTCCCTCCTATCTTTATAAAGGCCAACAAGGAGTCACAAGTGCCAATACTGCCAAAAACAACGGATTAAGGACAACAGAGCTACAGGTGCTGCTAACGGGACCTGAGGCACTGAAGGTTGTGTTGTTTTTTTTTTTTTTCTTTTTTGCTCCACAGCCTGACCTTTATGAAGTATAAAGACCTTAAATTAATGCCCAGCACTACTGTACACAATGTCTACATAGAGATCAAATCAACCACATGTATGTGGAAATGCCTGTGAGGCAGTGCAAAGACAGACATTTTGACATGTCGTGACAGGTTTAATTACTTTTAATTAGCCATTAATAAAGGCTGCATTCCACTCATATGTCTCAGTTTCAGGGCTCTGGTATTGATCCTGCTCAGTGGCATGAGGACAGCCGAATGGAATGTGACCATTGTTTTTATCATTAAGTACACCTGAGCTTTCATCCATAACAAAGTCAAACTGTCTGCTGTGAAAAGGGCCTGGAAATATGCCCTCTCACAGCAGACTTTGTGAGCCAGCATGTACAACACCAGGACCCTGAAATAGTCCTGTAAATGTAATTCAACCATCATTTATCTTTTATGTGTGTGCATTGTCCTACTTAGACTTGTCAAATGTCTCCGACAGTTAATTATGAATTTTTTTTCCAAAATCAGGGAAAAGAGCAACACAAGGTTAAATGTGCATTCAGACACACGGGGGCACTGTTGCACAAAATGGCAGATTATGGATCATGACTCAGGCAAGGGCAACGACAGATTTTGATTTTGTATTAAATTGCACTGCACTTCTCTTTTACTTATTGAATATTTTTCGCCTCTGTGGGAGTGTCAGATTAAAGGGTCACAACTGCCACTCAAATTAACCATCTGAAGAGGAAGAATAAGAGTTTATGTCAACATTAAGACCATAACCGGCAATGAAGATCATAAGTAAACCGTTCATTCTTTTAAGACCTACCAAGCCAAGCAGATCTAGAGCTGAACAAAGTCCAAGACCACTGACTTCCCACACTCACCCCCTCTACATGTCACACTAATGTAAAACACTCACAAGCAATGTCTTACAACGTCTTTCGGACTGTATCTTTGCACACTAGTAATAATCTTTAAACTTTACTAATACTGTGGACATCCATGGAAAACAATTTTGCACCTTCATGCACAATCTGTATGCTTTCATTTACACAACAGTCACGTTGCACATACTGTTTTTATCTTTTTTATCTAGTCTTTTATGTTACTGTCTAGTTTGTAAGGCTTTCTATTTTGTATTATATTTATATTATAAGTAGCTTAACAAAGTCCTTTTTCTATGTTTATATTATTTGGACCAACTTATCAAGACATATTCCTTGAATGTGAAAACCACTGACTGTATATAAAGATATACACATCTGTATACACAGCCTACTTAGCAGTAAATCTGACTCTTCAGCATCCAAACCTGCATGTCTACAATCAATCCAGCAGAGGGCGCAGCGGGCCTATTTTATATCAAAGACTGCATTCATGCGATCAACTTGATTGGAGCAATTTATTTTGAGGTGAAAACGTGTTTACAAACTACCTAAACAACATGAATATATCAAGATTAACCAAGCTAGCCTTCACATTATTCACATTAAGCTACAAGCTAACCACCACTCAACCAGACCCTCGCGTCAGTTGCGGATGTTCCTGCTCACTGACTCTGAATTTTAAATATCTTTATTTTCATTCAGATCATTTTTATCATTCCTGCCAATAACAGCCACATGGTCAACGTATTGTCTTACCGTGTTTCGGGTCGCGCGTCAAACTTAAACCTCAAACTTCCCCTCAGCCAGGCGCGCGCCTGCCGCCGCTGCTCGTGCGCGTGCGCGGTCGCGTCCCTGCTGCCGCCGCGCGCTACACAGCTGCAGCCAGCGCGCGGCATGTGGTGGAACTCGCGGAGGTGAGTCCGTGTGAGCTGCGGGGCAGTTTTCACAGACGAGAACCGAGAGGAGCGCGGACACGGCTCAACTGGACGGCGAGGGGGAGGATGAGAATAGCGGACTGGACTTGTAGGTACAACGAATAAGAAGAAGCAGAAGAAGAAGAAGAAGAAGAAGAAGGAGAAGAGGGGAAGTCTCTCCCAAAGGTAAGACAGCGAGAACGAACGTTAGCGTCTCTACTCTGAATGTTTGATCCAAACACTTCACCGTTATCGAAAACGAAAGGCTCGTACGTGCGCGGCCACCATGGACAAGCCCCCTCTTGGTGTATTTGTCTGCTTTATCTCCTTTTTATTTCGGAAAAACAACTTGTCTGGTCAATAAGAGGAGGCGATACCTGCTAATTGTAACGGCTGCTCCCGTGCGTAGGTGACGTTAGACAGCGCTCCCATGTGCACGTGACAGATATAATTATTTGTACATTTTGGTTTCTTTGGATTGTTATTATTCCGGGAACAGACACCTTCTTACTGTCAGAGTAGATGGCAGCAGCCTGCGGTCAGGTCAGTGAATGAGTGCTTCTCCTTCGGGGGAATTTCTGATTTTGCGCCACTCTCCACTCTGGGCTTTTCCCCCCCCAGCTGTTAAAATACACACAACATCCCCCCAAAAAAAGTGAATCCTGTAACTCTGCCCTCAAGATTGTGCTGATCTGCTCCAACAAAACGTATCTACTTTACTGATTGTCCTTCTGTGACGCCAATCTGGTTTAATCTTGACGCTCAGTTCCGCCTTTTTTAATGATCACAGCAGGCAAGTGTCGAGAATCAGTTGAATGGCACCGCATTACTTTTTTTAACGCTGCTGCAGGAGGTTTTGCCTCCTCACAGACAAACAGATGCTCCAGAGTCCAGAAGTAGGCCAGCCCTTGTCCATGTGTCATGTCATGGTCTCCCCTCTTGGATGGCGAACTGGGTGTCTCACTGGTTGTGTGGATGTGGGGGGAGGTTGCAGACAGTCTGAGTGCAACATCTCCAGCAGGATTTAGCTCTCTGCCAGATGTCTGGTGGTCACCGTTTCACTGTCATTTGTCTGTCCCTCCCCCCTCATCTCAGTGTTTCTGTTTTCAGTGTTTCTGTTTTCAGTGTAAAACAGCTGATCTGCATGTTGCTGATAAATTAATATAGATATGTTATTAACTGACATGCAGCATTGCTGGTGAGAGAAGATGAAGGCAGATAACGTTCTGGTGAACAAGCAGCTGTGCATGTTTGCAGTCATCTGCTTAAAGATGGACATAATATGATAATCTCAGTGCAAGTCATTTTAAAGGATTTTTTTTTGTTGCTTCGCTGCACATCTTTCACATGTCCACAAGCCTACAGCTTGGGCAGGACATGGAGCATTGTGGGTTGTTTTTTTTTGTACTGTTGCTATGCTGTTTGGTTTGTGTCACACACATTGTGTATGACACAGCGCTTGCGGGTAGAGGAGGAAGCCCCACAACGGAAAGGTGACAGCACCATTGCTGTTCTTTTGTGTGATGAGAAACATGTGAGAGGCCCAGCCATCCCTCAGCATTTTGTTATCTTTCACCATGATGTCAAATGTTTTTTATTATTATTATTCATTTATTTATGTTCAAATCAGGAAACTTTCCAGACAGTGGGCTGGTTGGTTTCCTTCCTCCTTGTATACTTATTAGAAAAGATTAATTTTCATAACAGTTTAACAGATATACATTTTTGTCATTGCCATGTCTATTGCCTTACATTGGGGAAGTTTTGACTTTTTGAGAAGCTGAATCCAGCCGAACCATTCCTCTTTAAGAAACGGTTATGATCTGAATTTTTGCAGAAAGTTTTCAGGCGGTTGAATGCGGTCTTTAACAATGATCTGACTGCCCTGTTTGATGCCAGCAGGATGTAAGCCACGTGTGAGGCAGAGCATGTGAGCCCTTATTTTGTTTTTATGCCTGTGAATGGCCCTTAGTCAGAAGCATTGCTCCTTCTTCAGCACTCTGAGTTGGTGATTAGTCAATGGCAAATTCCTACTTATCAGACTAAATTAAGGTAAAGTTTGGTTGACAGTACTTCACTCATGAAAGTATAGTTTCACTTAATGTAATTATAGTTTTTGTTTTATTGTCACTAAATTTCTCTTCTTACTTTGAGCCATATTTAATGTCCAGCTATGGTTCTCTCATATCTCTCATCAGTCGGCAGCCTTCGTTGTATTCTGCTGTGGTAATATTATTTCAGCGAAGAGGCATCAATAGCCCTTTTTGTCTTCTTGAATGGCGGCTTTATGATGGACGTCACAGGCCTACAAGCACACCAGTGTCACAATACGCACCAGATAGTGAAGTCTTTTGCCTACCATAAAGAAGACAGAAAGACATTAGGCCTGCTGTGTGACTCATGAGATGTCCTTTCAGAATTTTAGTGTTGTCTTTCTTTTCACATGTTTTGGAAATATAGCCCATGTGCTTTTCTTGCTTTTCCAGGGTGACAAGATTAGGGTCAAGAGCCCTCACACACACATTTACAACTACAGTCACGCTAACATTCACACCTAGATGCTATTTTGGTTTTCCCATTCACCACCCTGTGTGGAGGGGGTAGAGGGTGGACATGCAAACACCACACAAGAAAGCTAAATCCAGCCAGTGGATCCAAACTATGCGCGTAATATTACTATTGGTTATATCTCTTTATTATTTGTGCAACACACAGCAAAACAAATGCCATTATGAATATGGCTATGATGGCAAAGCAGAAACATTGTTTTACATTTAACTTAGAGAGAGCAATATAATAAGGTCAGAAAAACATTATCACTTCACTGTAATCTTTATGGCTAAAAGACAATATCTTGGCTATATCACATAATTACAAAAGCCAATATCCTAGCCTGTATCTTCTGTTCTGTTAGTTTTATATGTTTGATATGTATAAATGCCTTTTTTTCTGTTAGAGCCCCATAAGTAATGAAATCATTAGATGAATAATCGATTAGTTATTTAGGTAATTAAACAGGAGAAGGCGTCAAACTGTTACTGGTTCAAGCTTTTCATGTGTGATCATTTTCTGCTTTACTCTTTTCTGTGTCATTGCATATTGAATGTATTTGGTTAGAAAAATCTTGTAAGATCTTCTTACATTTCATTGTCTAAATCATTAATCAGTTCAATAAATGAAATGATTAGTTGATAATAAACATTTAGTTGCAACCTTAAATGCCACACAGGCATGTGTCGGTTCATTAGATTCAGGCTGTAGAGTGAGGCTCTGCCAGAAACCAGCATGACTTTTGCATGAGCTATTTTGTCTAAAAATTAGCCAAATTTATTCCCCACACACTTTTCATTGGTAAAATTAAGGTCACACCACTGAGGAGAGAGATGATAGCTCTATGAGATAATGGCTCAAATAGTTGTTTGTCTTTTGGCATTTGTATAAAGGCTAAACTCAGCTATCTTGGAATTTCCCCTCTATAATAGTCTCTAGTTTGTGTCTTTTTTAGATGCCACTTCAGATTTGTTTTTGCTCCAAATACTTAACCTCCTTGTGTCATAGCATCATGGTGAAATTACAGTTTCCCTCCAGTGTAAGGCTGATCCCTTTCCGTGCACCACAATCCTGTTTCTGTGCTTGTAAACATGATTTGAACATGAAAACTATGATAACCACATTGCCAGTGAAGCGTGCATCATTGAGCCCAGCATAATTTCTGCTTAGTTCTTTATTCCAGACCAGCTGACTTTGGTCGTTGTTGAACATCAGTCATGTTTTTTTTTAAGTAGTTTTCATAGTAACACACCAGCACTGAGCTGTGCTGCTGTACTGGGTATCAGATCTTGTGCTGTTGTTATGAGCTCATCCATGACCATCGGTACCATCTTAGTGCAGTAAAAGAGCTTCGTATTTGCGGAAAACTTTGTGGAGTTTTTAAGGCTATTTTTGTATATGAAGATGGTAAGTTAAAGGAATTTAAAAATAACATGACATTCAGAGTGAGGTTGCGTAACTTCCTCAGACATTGTACATTTCCCTCATGCAGTTCTTAACCCTGCATTATTGATAGTTCAACTTTGTATTCAAATATGAGTTCACATAGCTTTTATAATGCAGTGGCACTAGTTACTTAAACTATGGCTCCATTGCTAGTGCAGTGACTCTGTGCTTGCCAGGAAGAGGATCCATTTATGAGAATGTGGCTTTCTCTGCAGGGTTCTGTGGGTTTGTGTATACAAATACTGTTCCCTTGACATTCCTGTCCTCCTCATAACACCCCTTGAAAAAAGTGCTGCCACTCTGGGAAACAAGGCCTCTCTGGCTGGTCTGCTACTCCAGCATCTAAAACTTTATGTTGTCATAGTTATATTTAGTCACCCCTCCCCTCCCCCCAGGTAATGGGGGAGGCAGCAGCCAGGACAGTAGACAGTTTTTAGGCTGAGTTAGATGCCTGGTGAGGTAATAGAGAGCCCCCTCCCACAGACCTCCAGCTTGTTATTTCCTTTGTTGAGATGGCGGGAAAAAGGTGAGGTAGTCTGGGATGGTGAGGGTTATTCGTGAATCTGTGTTCTGCATCCTCAGCTTTAGGAAAACGACAAAGCAGAGTGACAGTGGTAATATGGAGTGGAGCAGGACAAAAAAGCCCCTTGGGGACAACGGGCTATTCTGGGCCTTGTGCTTTTTCCCCCCAGCCCCTGTACTCTGGATGTTTCGCCTCTGGGTCACACAGTCTCTGTGTCGCTGCTATTTTCTGTGCACAAACACAAACACTACAGCTGCACAAAAGAATCGGAGGGAGACGAAGGAAAGAGAGGCTCCGACAGCAGCAAAGACAAGGACTCTCTTGTTGAAGGGGCTCTGAAGCCAGCCATCAAGACTTCCCAGCCATTTTCTCTCACTGGCCTAATTTGGTATCATTCTCCTCCCTGTTCTTAAGTCGATTTCTTAGTTTATGCAACCCCAGTGGTCGCTTCAACCTGAAGAGTGTACTGAGTTAGCATGCTGTTTGGCATGTTCCCCTGTGAGTCAATAGCCACTGCATACAGGTCCTGAGAGGAACCACTGGGGTATGGGTAAACAATTGGCCATTGTCCATTCACCATCGCACCTGCAAAACACATGTTTGGTAGCATGGGACATTCGCATCCTTGTTATGTGTCTGGAGGATAATGGCATCGAAGCAGTTGGGTTATATTTACATTCGCACTTCATGGCTGTTTATGCAGTGATTGGTCATTACTGACAACATGCTTGAAGATTGCAATCAAGACAAAACGTAGTAGTACCACTTAGTCATCTTTGGGTATATGCACTGATACTGAATAGCTCTCTGGCTTACATTAGAGCCTCCAGTCTCCATCTGGACTCCATACCTTCCTTTTTAAAGAACGGGACGGCTGTTGAACATCTCGTACCAGCCTGTTTAGATTTCCTGCGGGATGACTTTGTGATATTCATAGTCTCTTGAGAGGCTCCCTTTTTATAACGCAACTGTTTTCAACTCCCAGGCCAGTGAGGATATGAACAAAAAGATCTGTTGAGGGGAATATGTGAACCCAGAACAAGAGGTACTTAAAACTAAAGCTTCCTGCCCTGCTTTACCGTGAAGCCAGAAGAAATCTGTTACAAACAAAACTCATCTACTTAACTTTCACAGCGACCTTCCCTCAGCTGAAAACAGAGAAGCCATCTCTCACCACCCTCTTTTATCTTTCTCTTTCTCTCCTCTCTCATCTATTTTCTGCCTCTTTTAGACACATGCATGCTTACATGCACACACTGTGTGTCTGACACCCATTAAAAAACTGGAGCTCTGAAGCCATCTGGGACTTCAGACCTCTTCATGTGGAAATTAGAGCCATGTGGTCGCTTGTTAGCCTCCTTCCTTTTCTGAACTTGAACGATACACTAACTCTCCACAATGAGCCCGCAGCACTAAGCCAATGTAAAGATGACATTCTTCGCAGTTTATCACCATGAATTGTATTAGTAATGATTGCAATTATTGTTGAGATCATTACCTTTTGCTCGTGCACATATCATGAGATCCCCTAGTCAAGAGATGGGGAAAACCAAAATTAGATGTCGTGCTGACACATTCAGAAACATAGATGTCATGGGATTTAGGAGAGCTGTAGACAAATATTAGAGACAAATGAGTGGCATGTGAGGTTTTCTGTTGGTTGTTCGTCAGATTAGAAGAAATCCCTTGACGTAGCACTGTGCGTCCATTATTAAATCTAAACTTTCTATTGTAAATGTTTTAAATTGGAATACAACATTCTAAGGTCCCTCTATTTAAGAATCATCAAAATAAGATACCATTTTCTAGCTTACTGTTTTGTACTTGGTGGGCCCAGTAATCTAAGCATGTGCAGGACAGATGATAGTTCCTGATACACAGTGACAATGATAAATGACACAGATGTGTGACAGGAGAGGCGTAGTATGGGAGTGCTCTCTGTGAGGTTAACCAGGTCGGATGAGCGCACGGCCTGAGCCTTTCTGATCTCGGAGCCAGGGCATCCTTTGGCTTGACCGCGCAGCATTGACTAATCATCCGGCGGTAAGGAAAGCTGCACATCTGTCATCTTCTCCTTCAACTCGCCAGCAGCGGTGAGAGTGTGATGACTCTGGTTCATCAAGGCTTTGGAGCGATATCTATTAACAGGATGAAACAGTAATGCAGGGCAGTCTCTCGCTTCAGTTCAGCTCCTTTCTATATGACTATTCTTTTGATTTAAATGGCCCACACACTGATCTAGCCCATGGTATCTGCCCACCGACCCACACATACTTTACCCCTTACGATCAGTCCAGTGGAGTTCGCCTCACTCATAGTTTCCGGGCTTCTACAGTTAGCTGATAGGTGCCAGACTACTTCTAATCTCAGGCTTTCATTCTGACTTGGCTCTTGTATAATCCTCCTTCCATAAATCTGTCCACCTCAATGATTAAGGTTGATAATAAAGCCAAGAGAATGATAACTCTAAATCAAGGAAAAGAGGAATAAGTGGAAAAGAAGACTTGTGGATTATCATCTCAGTAAAATATAAAGAAATGCAGCAGACAGTTTAAATGTATAAATTTAAGTGTAATAATTTTATTTAAATGTAATGTCACCAGTTTACAGTGTCTATGTAGACACTGGCTAATTGGTAGTTTCAGTGGTGTAATGTTTTGGGGATTTTTTTGTTCATGTTTTCTTTTTTTTTTTTTGTGCCACCTTCAGCTAATTTACAGACGAGCTGAGGGTGGGCTCCCACACAGAGACTAGCTAACAGCTTTATCCCTGTAAGTCTTTGTGGTAAAATGACTCGCTCTAATAATCTCATAAAATTGCACCTTTGGGCATATGAGCCATACCTGGGCTGAACACAGCTCATAGATGGCAGATGCTCAGAGATGGGAAATTTTGGTGATAAATTAGCAAAGGAAGTTTGACTGCTGCACCTCTGTTTAAAGCCGTTCTATCAGCTAGTGTGTGTGATTCAGAGTGCTTTGCTGGCTGTTTGTGGTGACAACAGCACACTGAGAACTTATATACGCATGCTAGATTTAGAGCAATATGTCATAACAGGAAGTGATGTCACAGAGGCCCCAGGCTCAAAGTCTTGTATCCTGTATACAAAAAGGTTATCAGAATTTAGCCACACAGGAACGTGGTTTCTGCACCGCATATTCAGAGCCTTTAGCTATCTGCGGCTCTGGTCCCGCTGTCTTCACTGACCCTACTACCACTTCCCCACCCCCTCTGGCCTACTCCACCTAAATATTGAGAAAGATTAGTGTGTAAAACATGTAAACACCTATTACTCTACGTCTGCACTTCACCCCCGGCTCCCCCAGGTGTGATGTTTCACTATATTTGCGTGATCTCTCTCCCACTCTGTGACCTTCTCTGACTACTTACTCATCGTTTTTCCCCTCCAGCTTCCATCTGTTTGACACCCCAATCCCCACCACAAGCAGCCACCTCTCTTGTCACCACTTGAAAAGAGCAGTTCGAAGTAAATTCCTCTGTGCCAACCGCAAGATGTAATGTTTTCTCAAATTATTTTTGCCGACCAGTGCTCATTGAGGAGTGCCTCAACTCTGTTAGTGACTCACAAGCAAAATACCACTAGTGTTAATGTGAACTGACCACCTTGTGGCATTACTCATGTCTGTCCCTGCTGACTACAAACACCAAGTTTGGATGATTTCACCGGGCTTCTCTGTCAACGCGTTTGGGTTTTTTTCCTTTGGTTGGAAGAAGACGCATTTTGTTGTCTCGCTTTTTGCTGTTCTCATTGAACCTGTTGTTGAAGGAGTGGCGGTCACTGGTTTCCTTTTCTTCCTGACCCCAACACAATACTATCAGCGGTCCGGAGACTCAACACAGGAAGTAAGCAGCTGGAACCTAAAGAAGAAGAATAACAGACCTTTTGTACCAATTTACCTTGCGGACAGGGATATTAAAAAAAAAAAATCTCACAACCCCAGTTTGAAGTGCAGTTTGACAGATCTGTAGTATAAACACAGGCATAATTATTGGTTTTGCCTGATATCCATTTGTTAGCAAAGAATTTTTAGGGTAACACTTAAAAAAAAAACAACCAAAAAAACGACGGACAGAAAGTTACTGATCTCTGTTTCACATTAATTTCTTCTGTCTGTCCTACCATAGCAGGCTTTTACATGTAGCCTGCGTTTAAAAGGGCAAGCAGGGTTTTTCCTCCCTCATCATATCAAATGGACACGATTAGAGCCACGTTGATGGCATCACCTCACAGACAGCTAACTCAGCTGTTGAGAAAAATATGCTGATGCCTTGAACAAACCTGAAATAGTTTGACCTTAGATCGGCGAGAAAAGTAAAATTGTTAAAAGGGAAAGCATGGAGCAGCAGAAGCCATTTGTCGAATGGTCTGGTTTCACTGACCACCTGTTAGACTCAGCTGTTGTTTTGATGGTGAAGACTGGATGCTCGAGTTTTGGAGATCAGGTTCATGTGGTTGAGCAACAAGGTAGCTGTTGAAAAGGAAATAACACATCAACACTAACATCTTTCATAACAAGTACCGATGGGAGAAGCAGAGGCAAATTCAACCCTGTTTGACTCCTGTCTGATTTTAGTTTGAAGTTAGAAGGCTAGGTTTCCTTTTGTCTACACTATATTCTTCAAATGAATGATGAATATAAGTGTGTTTATCATCCATTTTAACCTTGGTGGTTAAATTAATGTATAAATGAGTTAAAAAATATATAACTAATTACATCTAAACAGTATGTGTCATCAGTATACAACCTGTGTTGCTGGGAGTTTATCTGTTGCTTTGTTTAATCTGATAAATAACAATCGTTAAATAAGCAAATTCCCACCTCTCTGACATGATTTATAGATAAACCTATACACCCCAAAACAATCTGCATCCTGAAATATGATGCCCTGCTTTCGCTCTACCCTGGTAACTCATCTACTCCAGCATCAGGGTGTAAATTATGTTGAGAAAATGTCACATCGCCTCAGTCTAGTTTATCCGAGTCAGCAGAAAGCGAGATGGGCTGTAGGGAAAAGTTAAAGGGTGTTTGTGTGAGGTGACAGTTGCCTCCACACCTGTTGCTGCATGGCATGCTGGACACACATACCCGTCTAAGCTGGTTACACATGCTGTCAAGTGTCAGCTGAGCTATTCCTCAGTGCACAGCATTTGTTGCAACAGGCTCGGCCTGTACAGTTTTTCTCATGATGCGTGACCATGGTTTTTCTATGTTGGTTTTAGGCTGCCACAGCTTCAACTCGCCCTACAAATCTAAACCTAAGGGACACCAAAATACCTTGATTTTCTTTCCATACTGCTATAACTTATGTTTGTTTTCTTACTATGGGCATGTGTCCCATGACAACATTTAAGGTTACAGCATGGCAGATGCCTTGTTGACTAACTTGTTCCTTAAAATAAACAACAGATAATAGCAGGTCCTTGACCCAAATGCTTTCATGCCGATAGTACATTCAAAGGCTCTCTCTGTTTCTATTGTCTGCTGTGCCTGTGAAGCATAACTAGCATATTCTTCATATCCAAACATCGCCCTCTGGCAAACGGGTGGCAATGCTGTTGTCTCTCTCGGGTGATTGTTCAGCCCGACAACTGCTTAACAGTCGAGCCTGCTGCCAGAGCACGTCAGCACAGAGAAGGCAAGAAGCAGGCTTAGAAGGACGAGGTCAGGGAGGGGTTATACTGTGAGAGAAAGGGAGGGGTGAGGCTCCACGAGCATCACAGTTCTGGTTTCACCAGCAGCCCCAGCCTCAGTTGGCCACTTGTCAGTTTCTTTCCTCATGGGCTCTCTCTGTCACTTTCTTGTGAGTTAAGGCACCTTGTTGCCTCGGAGGTCGAGACGTGAAGGTACAGATACTTGAAACATGAAGTCCCATGACTGTCACTCTGTGTCGTGCTTCATTCATATGTTTCATGACTTACTGGTCAACCACTGCTTGTGATCAACTCTCAGATTTCCTTTAAATGACATTCACATGATTTCTATGAGTTTCTGTTTCTGTTCCAGAGATTCGGCTCAAAACTTCATCCTTCTCACAAAACTCTAAACCTGTCTGAGGATTGATGGGTTGTTTTATTCAGTATCTGTGCGTTCCAAGGGAGAAAGCTTCCTTGGAACCATTTCACTGCGCAGATTATTTGATATTGCGAGAGGTTTAGAGATTCTGTCTAAACCGTTCTGATCCGCTCACAGTCGGACCTGAGCTCCCCTTATCAGACAAATTTATTGGATGACATCTAGACAAATTTGGAAGAAGGTGAGGAGCGGGCTGTTTTTAAAAGGCCCAAACAGGCAGTCAGATGTTACATATCAGTAAACAAGTAATAAAATCAGTTCTAACGTGAGCACAAAAGTTTTTGCCATCTCAAATGTTGTCTCAACCTATCAGCTCAAATGTGCTTTTGTTCTGCATGTTTTTTTAGAACACTTCAATATTAAATGGATGAATTATTCTTTTCCTTTGGGGGTGTATTTTTGCATTACAGTGAAGCACAGCTGGCATCCTTTTGAAGGGCACCATACCATCTCCAGTAAAACATCAAACACATCATTTTAAATGTTGTGACTAATGTTCTGTATATGGGTGATCTCAAGAATCAGTGAAGTCAAGTCAACTTGTGAACATTGAACTTGTGGCGGTGCCTTTTTGTCAGATGCAGCTCAGGGCACAGTAACGGGAAGTTGCTGATAGCCTTGTGGCTTCACAGTCTGGCTCATACGTAGACTTCACCATGTTACATGAAAATGTAATTTTTAGAGAATAAAATCTGATGAAGGCCTGACGAACCCACAGTGTAATTCACTTCTCCAGCATAATCCAGACTTTGACGGGTGATTTGTCAGCTTTGTTTTTTTGGGTTTCAGTGATGAACAACTAAGTAAGAAAGGAAGTTCGTAATATTATGTTGATTTGATAGTGACACATATGGAAAAGAGTCAGAGCACGCTGTGTGTGGTCTTTTTCAAGACTTAAAGTTTACCTTAAATGATGCTTGTCCTTCAAATACCTCCTGTGATTATGGTGGATGAACATTTCTTAAACAAATGTAACCCTCCTTTTGCAAAAAGTATTCACATGACCATCTCTGAAGTTCATACCCTTGTGTGAGAAAGTATTCACACTGCTGAATGTCCATGCTGTAGTATCTCATAAATGTAAATATCCTATTAAATGTATTTGCTTTTTGTCTGTTTGCTTCCAGATTTTGACATGAAGAAGGACATAGACACATTGATAGCAGAGGAACGTGCTGAAATTATCTCTAAATATGACAAGGTAAGTGTGTGCACAGGAATCTCCAAATGCTCTGGACAATTATGGACAGCACAATGTATGCACTCACTACACTGTATTTACAATGTATGTTTTTTATTAGCCAAAAATCAAGGTACCACTGTCTTCACAAAGGTGATCCAACCTAAAACATTAATGATCCTTTGGAACAGTGTATTCTCTCTATCAACACAATAGTTCTCTCATATACAGAGAGAGAAAGAGGCCCTGAGGTGTGTGAACTTTGAATAGATTTGTTACCAACTGGCAGTGAAAAAAATGGGATTACTGGGAAAGATCAATTGATGGCACAGTGAGAGTGAATGTTGCATGTGTGGTTCACAAATTAGGGTAAAACACTTTCAAGTGACCCATTAGGAAAAGGAAAACAAGAGACCCACATGTGAAAGGGAGGACAAAAAACAACAAGGGGAATTGTTTTTCTGTTTAGGGTGGTTTTAATGGCTGACAGAACAAACATCTACAACATTTTACCTGACATGATCAGTTTATTCAACACATTCTGTGTGTATCACAGAATTTTTTTTATCTAAAGTGTTTATTTTGCACATAGTACTTTTTAATGGGGCATATGGTATGTGTGTGTTTCAGGGAAGGCAGGAAGGTGTCAAAATTGACCCATGGGAGGATGCTGACTACAGCATCTATAAGGTCACTGACCGCTTTGGCTTCCTGCAGTAAGTTACCTCGGCTTCCTTGAAGTGGTTCAGATTTGAGCAGAACACCTTCATTTGTACTGAGATTATTTCTTTCCCCTTTCCTCTCTATTGCTCTCTCTCTCTCTTACTTTTATTCACATTATGATAATTTCTTATATAAGTGCTCAACTTAGATTATCCTCTAAATGCCCCTATTTGTCTTTGTACTTTTTGTGTTTTTCTGCTTTTCTGCTCCAGTGAAGAGGAACTGCCAACACCCAGTGCGCTTGAAGAGAAGGTATGCAGTTTTAACCTGTAGAGCAAATCTCAGATCATGACATGAGATGTTTTTGTATATTTATATATATCCACACCCATGCAGACCACATGAATGTCCGTCTTTCCTCTCCCCAGCAAAAGCAGCAAGAAATAGAGCGAGTGGAGAAGTGGCTGAAGATGGTGAAGAACTGGAACAAGTACAGGAGCAGTGAAAAGGTGTGTAACTGCTGGGAATAATCTGCTGTCCAGTTCACTTTAGCCACAAGTCATTCCTTCCTCTCTCCTCTTTAGTCTAGACAGTTAAAGCGAGAGCATAAGTATGTGTGATTAGTCTTTGTCATTTAAGAGAGTTAACAAGACCGTGTCCCATAAAGCAGCATTTATGTGTGACTTTCTGTCTCTTTTCCTCTTTGTTGTTGTGGTGAAAACTGCCTCTTTGTCACATGTTTCAGTTGGTGAAGCGTGTGTATAAAGGCATCCCTCTACAGCTGAGAGGCCAGGCCTGGGCCTTGCTTTTGGACATAGAAAAAGTCAAACAAGATAATGCAGGAAAATACGAGGTATGAATCTTAAAATTGATGATAATTCCCCAAAAATGCAGAAACTAAAAAAGGGTTCATTCTGACTGTTACCTAGTTGCTATAACACGTTCCTCCTTCTTCTGTCCTCCAGAAAATGAAGCAGCAGGCCCGTAGCTTCTCCACGGAGATCAAACAGATAGACCTAGACGTCAACAGGACCTTCAGGAACCACATCATGTTCATGGATCGCTTTGGAGTGAAGTGAGTACTTCAGAAAGTCTGCGTGGAACAGCTTTCTATGTCAAACAATACTGATGCAGTATGAGGATTTCTTCATTCCTTCCTTTAAGCTGTTACATCATTGCCAACGTTGAGAAATTTGTACCTTTCCCGAGTGTTAACCTAAACAAAGTACACAACCGGTGTTTCTGTGAATTATGTGAACACTCCCCTGACCTTTTTAGCTCATAAAATAAGTTAAGTTAACTTTCATAATAATAGTGTTCAACTTTTATTGTTTCATGTGGGCAGAGCTCCATAGTTCTTGTTTTTTGTTTCTTTTGTCACCTCACATGCTCAGGTTTGCCTACGTTAAGTCTCTTACAGGGTGTGAACTCTGGCTTAAACCTTGAGGCAGAACACACACACACACACATACACACACAAACACACATATATACACACAAAACCAAAGCGGTGGTTTCCTCCTCTCTTGTGTTTTATTAGCCTTCCTGTCAGTGCATGAAGCCCCACAGGAAATGGCAGTCATACAGAAATGTGCACCGACATCAAGTGCACAAGCACAGAACAACACTGGGCAGTGTTACTCCGAGACGTCACATTTGATATTTTGCCAATATTAAACAAATGAAACACCCGTTAAATGAGCTTCTGAGTGTGATCATGGTTGAACAATATATTTGAAAATGTGGAAGTCTTCGGTCATGTCCTTTCCAGTTTAACTGACTGAGTGCTCTCCTTTTGCGCTTTGTGTTGTACTTCCCCCTCAATTGAAAGACACTGAGTCCAAACACACCAAAACACTGCTCCATCCTGCTTGGCTGCCCACTCCTTCCCTGCAAGTCAACAGCTGTCCCACTCAGACCGAAACACTGACAGCTATTTAAAGCTCCTTTCCTGTCTCTGTCACTGTCTATAAGACGTATTTACTACAGAGGCCCGGGGGGGAGACATCCTCTCTTTCTCTGTATATCTCTCTCTTGTCTACATTGTATTTGTTAATACTGCTGCTCCATTCACATACATATTTATCTCCAGATGTAATCAGCCACGCAGCACAAACCCCTGCTGTCATAAAAACTGGATAGAAGCTGCGTGCTTTAGAGGAAATTATGTGATGTAAATCTTGGTGATTTTTGATATTCATGTATCACATTGTACGGTATTGATTCCTAGAGCTTGAGCATTGCTGCAAAGGACAATGCTGCATTGCTCAGGCAAAGAGCCACTCACACACACAGTTATACAAATCCTCCACAGAAATATCTGCAGCTGTTTTAAGTCTGTCTGTGCTGATTGATGGAGTTAATTTAAGTATGAGGCGGTTGAGAAATCATTACTCATGCTCTCCCTCTGGGAATTTTCATTTGGTAAACTTCACTACAGTCCGACACACTGTTTCAGCTTGCTTGATGGTTGCTGTCACATGCTTCTTTTAACTGGTGGTTTCTCTGTTCCCTCTCTAGGCAGCAGGCGCTGTTTCACGTACTGGCAGCTTACTCTGTCTACAATACAGTAAGTTTGTTTGTGCATGTGTGGATGTGTGCATACCTAAGTGTTTGTTACATAATCTGTGCACGACACGCCAGTGGTGCAACAGCTGCCGGTCCACTGAGTGCGTTGGGGTCCATACGGCAAAGCCCAGCACTCTAAACCCTTCAATTCTTGTGCTTGTTTAGAGCCTTGGGTGAGATCCTTTATTTATGAGTGTGGCTCAGACTAAATGTGCAGCTATACAGACTTACAGGCAGACCACCAGCAAACCCACATTCATACTTGACGCTCACACGGTTTGACCAAGTTCCCCTTTGACAGTGTTGTTAAATGGGGAAAGAAACTTTACAGAAGACCAAATGATTTTTTGGACTTAACATACAGCATCAGAAAATTGACACACATAAGATTTGGTTAATTTCTCACAACACCCTAAGCCACACACTGTCACCTTTTTTTTATTTATAACATTCATTTGTTATCTTGGTGTCCATGGTCTTTACTTTATAATGTTTGTGATTGTTGAAATCAGAAATAATGATGATTATTTGCATCTGCTTCAAAGTGCCTTTTAAGTCCCTCTAAGTCTGTAGATTGATCTTTATAGAGTAATTCTTCCATAATCACAGATCGTTGCCATCTGGTGAGAATAGAAATATTACAGTCCAAAGACTGTACATTTCGTTTCCTGACACTCTAACACAGTCCAAGTCTGTTTTTCTGATTGAGCTCTGCAGTCTGTTCCTGCGTGGTAGAGGTGTTAGAGCCAGAGGAAATGGGCATGTGCTGTTCCCTTTTTCCTTTTCCCCTCTTCTCACACACGGCTCAGAAGAAAACTGGGTCAGTAGGAGAGAGTGAGAGAGAAAAGAGGGCGGCGGGGGGTGTGTGTTTGTCCCTTTTGCCTATGTGATGGTAGAGAAGAATGTGGAGAATGTGTAATTTAACCTCAGTGTAACCCTAATCATATTTACTGTATCTCCTTGAAAGGATACTTCTGAGTGTCCATTTCTGTCTCTCAATAAATCGGCCTTAATATGGACAAATACCAAGTGTGTGTCAAGGTTTTGTGTATCCGTGCTTGCCAAGGGCGATGCGTTTAGTGTAAATCATTGAATCACCGAGGAGTCAGATTGGCGGTAATTCGAGCTGAAGACATGACATTACTGAGAATCTATGTTGGGCTAGAGTAAATATTTAAGCAACATTTTGGTAAAAGTGTTTATAATATCGTAGCCGCACGTAGAGGAGGTCTGTGGCTCCTTGTGTGCAGCACAAGCGAGACACATCCACAGTCTGCTTTCAAACCACATCAGACATTCAGGTGCTCTCCTCCCCTCATGTCTCAGCCTGCGCGTGTGTGTGGGCTCTATTAAATTATGAATATTTCCTCTTATTTGTCCATTCTGTTTAATTGAACTGGTCTCTTCTCTCATGTTCCCGCAGGAGGTGAGCTACTGCCAGGGGATGAGTCAGATTGCTGCCATCTTGCTCATGTACCTAAATGAGGAAGATGCCTTCTGGGCTCTGTCCCAGCTCCTCACCAACAGCAAGCATGCCATGCACGGTGAGACAGAGAGAGAAAAGATGGGTAGATGATAATGCAGAGCTCACGTACATTCAGACCTATCAATTATCTAATAATATTAACTACTTTTAGTTAATATAGATGAATAGTGTAAGCATTTTTTATATGCTAATGTGTGTGAGTTACTGATAAATGTGAATCACCACACTAACATTTACATAAATATACATAACATAAAATATTGTTACATTATTGGGCCTCATAGGAATAATCAAGAGAATTTGTTATTGTGTAAAACCATCACCGAGACTAGACATCACAGATCATGTCGTATTTTTCTGCACCCTAGATCAAGTCCTTTTTCATTTGTACATGCTGTGTCTCTCCCATTACCACACACCAAGTATGGCCTGCTCATTTTATTTCTTCACTGTGCTAGGGTTCTTCATCCCAGGATTTCCCAAGCTACATCGTTTTCAGGCCCACCACGAGCTGATCCTCTCCAAAATGTTGCCAAAGCTGAAGAAACACCTGGTAAGTTAAAGCACATCTGTATTTTTAATGCTTTCTGTCCACACAAAATCCGCGCAGCTAATTGACTGCTTACAAGGTCACGGGCTGCAGTCAATTTATTCCAGCCATTTCTCATGATTTGATTCATTTGTGACGCTGAAGGCCACGTGGTCAGAATACTACTGCGAGTCCAAGATGCGGAACTATTTATGAAGTGAGATTTTTAACTGAGAACAGATGATAAGGAGTGACTTACCATTATTTTCTCATTCATTTTTTGTCCCACAGGACAAGGAGCAGATGACAACTGGGATTTACACCACCAAATGGTTTCTACAGTGCTTCATTGACCGAGTGAGTGTTTTGGACATAAATTGAATCCTGAATTGTTTACATCTAGTCCCAAACGTATTTTTGATTTACATTCATCATCAGTCAGTATATCATCCTTTTCTTTCGAGCAAAGAGCCACATCTGGGGTCGTTTTATTTATTTTTTTAATCCGACTGACTCCCTGCTGCTGTGTGTCTTACATAACAGACTCCCTTCACCCTCACCCTGCGTTTATGGGACATCTACATACTGGAGGGAGAGAAGATGCTTAATGCCATGGCTTATACAACCTTCAAGTTGCACAAGAGTGAGTATGAGACCGATCACATTATCAGTTGTGCCGTACTAAATGAATCAAATCAGGTTTACAGATATAGCCACAGCTGTTGTTGCTTTACCAGTCAGTGTTGCTGTGTGGATTACATCGCACGCTGCCTCTCGCTTGACTGCCTCCTATCTGGATGGCTTACATAATGCAAGTGGCCAGTTGCTGTGGAGAAGAATCAAAAGCTGACTTTTCATTGGACGCTCTCGCAAGCAGTCTCAGCACATTGGTTGAATTGCTGCAGAACAACTCGCCTTGCTACCCAGTGTCTTAAAGTTAAGCCTGCGTCGAGGTTCCGTCTTTGACAATATCATTTCTGTTCATCGTATTATCAAGCCTACCTGACATGAAACCTCAATATGTTTGCCTCCACCCATTCCATGAGTAAACTTGTGTTTTGTGTGTGTCCAATCAGAGCGTCTGCACAAGCTTCAGTTAGAGGAGCTGAGGGAGTTTCTCCAGGAGCAGCTGGCTGTTTCTTTCTTCCTGCCTGATGATGTGGTCATTGAACAGTTGCAGGTTGCTATGTCTGAGCTACGCAGTAAGAAGCTGGACCAACCTCCTCCAGGTGCATTTGTGTTTTGTTATTTCCTATATATTTCAGTGTGAGGCCACATTCCCCTCTTTGTCTGAAGTATCTTTTTGTTCCTGTGTTGACGTTATCCTTATCTTCACTTTCCTTTTTTAGCCAAGTCAGACGAGCTGCCAAAGAAACCTCTTGGTCAAGAGAGGCCAGTTCTCCTTCGGCCTCTGCAGCCTGACTCGCCTCTGGAGGTCAAAATAAATTTGCAGCTGCCCCAATGCCAACCAAATACAGAGGCAGAGCAAACAGACGACACTGCCCCGCAGCAGACTCCTTCTCCAGCAGAGCCCCGGGACTCAAGAACACCTCCTTTGCCTTCCCACGACCCAGTTGTAGTGCACACGCAAAGAACACCATCTCCTTTGAGGCCTTGTCGAGTACCACCGTTACCTCCAAAGGCAGTCAAACACTGCGCTGAGGTCAGGTTGGACCAAGAGTCGTTTCCACACATTAGCAACACTGAAAATGGGGAAAAACAGAGCCAGTCGGGAGACCCAGAGAGCCAAGAAGAGCCTGTGGACTGGCCTCCACCCTACGAGCCCCCTGCTTTGGATGAGCAGGCCATGCAGAGCGAGGAGGAGTTTATGGACCTTCCCAATCTGCCACCTCCACCTCTCTTTTACCCCGAGCAGAATGACCAAAGGTCTCTGGGCAGTGGATCGCCCTGCCTCGGGGCTGGCCCAGAGATGCAGCGCCGGTCTCCTTCTCCTCGTTCAGCCTCGCCACGCGTCACTCAAATCAAACCACCTCCAAAGCCATGCCTAAAACCACCCACTTCTCACGAGCTCACACAACAAAAACCTCTTCCCTCAAAGCCTTCCCCTCCCCATGCCTTCGCCTCGCCCTCCTCTACTTCTTCACCTGGACCTCTTCCCCCAAAGCCAAGCAAGTTCCCAGTTTCTCTCTATGTCCCAGTGCCCGCAGGAGCCCGGCGGCCCTCCAACACATCGCAGTATGACAACCTTTCCGAGGCTGATGAGGAGGACCGCTACCTGGAGAGGCTGCTGGGCTCCACGCCTGAGGAAACTCCTGGCACGTATGGCGAGCCTCCCCGCGCCATCGATGGGGACTACGACCCCGCTCACTTCCCTCTGCCTCCACCTCCTGTGTTCATTCCTCCTTCGCCTTCTCCCATTCCCCCCTCGCTGTGCGCCCTCCCCAGTTTGCCCCAGGAGCCGGAATACGAAGGAGAAGACAGCTGGGTGGAGGACTCCATCATCCCCCCTCCTCCGGCCAGTTTTGCTGACAGACTCAGTCCCTTCCAGTGTAACACCACCAGCTGTTCGGACACGCACAGAGCTGCCTCCCCCGGTTACTCTAAGCCTTTCTCCAGGGGCCCCAGGGACCATTCTGCCTTCCCAGCACCATTGTTGTACACCGGGTCTCCCCCAGGCCACTCCAGGCCCTCAGGACAGTCTGCTGTGGGGGTGCCCGTGGTCCGATCCAGCCCAGACTTTTGCAGGATGCCTCCAGGTGGACAGCAGCTGCCCAAATCAGTGACCTTTTGAAATTTCCTGTTACCATTCAAGTGTTACTGAATATGCCAATGTGATTCGGACTCTGTTAAGGCTTGATTGGTTTTCAGTCATCTAAGAGGTGAAAGGCCAGTAGCGATTCAGCGTGTCAAAGTTTTGTGTGTGTGTTTGTGTGTATGTGCGTGTGAAAGGACATCTTTCTTTTTTTATTGCTATGTACAGATTTCTGTGTTACTTGCACTTTTTTCTAAGGGCAGTTAACATTTTCTAAGTGTCAAACTCTTATTTAAAACTGCTGTCTGTGCGACCTTTTGCCACACAAAAAGTCTATTATACAGGCCTGCTCTTGTTAGCGTGCAAGATAAGATTTTCCTTTCAATATGATAGAAATATAAGACATGAGATCTAACACCATCGCTTCATCTCTAGCTAGTAGCATTTTGATCCAGCAAAGTGTCTTAACCTGATCGCAGTGCACTGAGGGTTGCAACTCTTAACACACACACACAAGGGCTTTTGAGGCTGCAGAGTGTGATGTCATCTTCACTAAAGCACACAAAGCCTATACGTTTCTGCTGCATTTTATGGTAAACAGTGAGCAGGCTCACACATCTTAACAAACTGTAAATGAGTAACTTTTAATACAACACAGTTTCTTCACTGTGTCTTTTGGTCAATACTTGATAACTGAAGGACCACTAAACCAGGCTGCACTGAAGCAGTCTGCATGCAAACAAAAAAAACAAAACCACCAGCTACAGGAAAGACGTGGCATGATATGTCACTGATGTAAATACTGAGGCGAGCTACATTCACATGAATTCTAGTCAGGTCATTACCCCCCTTCCCAGGGCAGGTAGCAGTGGGTACTGTGCGTATGGTGCTGCTTTTATAAAAAAAAGTTTTAAATTGATTTGTTAGGATGCTGGCAATTTGAAGGAAATGGTTTCAGTGTTACATCTGTTTATCTGAGTTCACAGCAATAATGTGCATCAAGGCTAAATGAGGTGGAGACGGAGTCACAGTGGGGATCTTCATCACAGTATGTGAAGAGTCGCGCCATCTAGTGGTCAGAAGTGTTAACAGTTCGACAGTCTTCAGCTTAACTCTACAGATGACGCGCTCACATTTAAGTACATATGTCAAGAGACAAGGTTGGGTTTTTTTGTTTGTTTTTTGGCAAGACTAGGTCTTACCACAATATAAATTCGCCTACAATGCCCGTCTTTGAATGAGCACACAGACCTTTCTACATTTCCACATGGCAAACTGCCTAGTAAGCTACACTTAAGAATACAAGGACAGACCCCCTATTACACTGTACTGAGCTGTCACAAGCGTGACTGTGGTGTCGATTTATTTGAATTGCTCCGAGGAAAAGTTCTTGAGTAATGGAAGTTGAGCCATAATATACTGTACAAGGACCTAATAGTCAAATATGTTTATATTCTTGTTTCATTCAGTTATATATTCCATTATATACTAGGTCTAAAGATCAATTCTGTTTTTTTGCACTGACCTTTGTCATTACCAAGAAGTTTTGCAATTCTGTAAGTATTCAGTTGTTTCCTAATGGAGTTCCACGTTACTGCTAAGAAACTATTTTCATTTGGGGGAGTGATGTTAACAGATATGTTACAGTTTGTTCATGAACTTTGGTCTCTCTGCTGCTACTCTTCACCAAAAAAAACTTGGATCACAGCCAGAACACAAGTGTGTTTGGCTTGCTTTGTTTGGTTTGAGTATCTTTCAGTCATGTGACCTGACCACTAACTGCTCAGCACTGTTCCTCAGATGGATCTGGCTGACAGATCGGTGATGCTGGAGCTCAGACCAAAGCTTATGTACATCTATGCGAGTACTTATTTGAGTTTTATAAAGAGGTGAAACCTGAGTTGTCTGTTGTCTTCTCTTGCTCACAGAGACGATCCACATCTGGTTTCAAGTATTTATTGCACACCCACAAAATAGTGTATTCTCTCTGTACATATCTTAGGTTCAGTATTTCACACAAAGTAAACAAAAGTAAGACATAAGCTTCTTTCATATTGTCATTAAATATGGAAACCACACTAAGGTGGCAAATCAAGCCATTAAAATATACACGCTGTACTTCAATCAGTGAGGCAATCTAGAGTTTTAAAACCAGCACCCTGTACTGAAATATAATATACAAACCTCCTACTGAGGCCAACAGCCTGATTTCCTCCATAAGAATGAATGGGTTAGTAGAAAAATAGCAATAACTACATGATCACGTACATCTTTGGAAAAAGGAGCCTGGCCTAAATTCAGCTTGAGCTGCTACTGATGAAAGTGTAGTTGTCAGAACATGCAAGCATCCCTACTGTATTTTTTGAATAATTTTGCATAGAAATTCTTTTCCAACTTATAACACAGTAAATCAATATTAACATGTTCCAAATTTAAAGTTTTGTACAAGACAATATATTGTCAGTCAGTGAAAATTTTAAATAGAAAACTGCAGCCCGCATTTAATACACAGTAACCAACAACCATACAGAAATAAATCCTATGATTAAATTATACGTATTTAAGATGGCATTTTTGCCCATAACTTCAATATTCTAGTGTAAGTCGCTAACTGAAACTGCATTCAATTCCAGCACATGCGTAGTCCATCTGTGGTGATGGGGGGGTCAACTGGAGCGGCGCCCTGCCAGAGATTAGCTGCTGTCAGTTAAACTGCGAGTAAAGACGCATCCTTCATACCCTAAGCTGACTCATGAGGTTAGAGAGGGAGGAGACGCTTTCCCTCAGTTTGGTGTCCTCTTCCTGCCCCAGCGACACCCCGGCCAGACGCGTGGATCCGTTTGATCCCATGATGCACGGCAGGCTGAGGAACACCTCTGCGCCGATGCCACCCCAGCCCTGAAGCAAACGAGGAATAAGTGTGAGCCAGTGACAACTTCTAGAATATCATGTCCATTAAAAAAAAATTAAATTATAATTCATACATCACTGCAAAGGTCTTTTTGGTTGAGGTGACATGATGTCAGTAAAACTAACTTTTCTGTGTCAAAAGCTCATACACTTAAGGGAAATGAATGACACATGATTAATAGTGAAGTAGACAGCGAGAACAACGCTGTTGAGACACCCGTCAGTCCTACCTGAGCCAGCGTGGAGACAGAATGGGTCTTCATCTTATCTGTCAGGACGCTGTTTGTGATGTCGGCGATGGACAGACCCACAGACCACGACCGCTGGCCTCGATTCTTCATGAGCTCGAAAGCTCTACAAAAAGCACGGAAAGATGCACGCAAAAAACATAATCAAGAAAGGAAAGCCATGTTGTTATATTTTCTAAAAACTCAAAAGAATTCCTCCAACAGTACCACACTGAACACTTTCAAATCCGGCTGATTCAACATCAAATAAATCCTTGGCTCGAGGTCAGAATAATTACCTCTTACCTATCTAACAGTGGTTTGGTAGAGCTGGATCCTGATGCAATCTCTGGCTGCTGGGAGTTAAGCCCAGTGCTACTCATCACAGCAACTGCAAGACAAAAACACAGACCAACTCAATCATGCGCGTCACCGGCACACAACCTTTCCCCAAGTCACAAGAAAGCGAAGAATGTATGATATCAGCAGATAGCACGGCAATACTGGTTATGCCAACACATGGCGAAACAAAAGAACAAATAAAAAAAGGCAAGATGATCAAACAGTGATCATGAATGGAATGGAAAAGACAACAAGTGAGAAGTGGAAATCAAGTCCTGTCTTATGTAAATGTCTAACTGACTCTTTATGATTCACCTTTCTGGTCTGAAAGTTCCCCAATCACCCAGGCTTGCTTGTGAGTGTTCAGGTTAATATCCAGAATGTGACTGAGTCGCTCCGAATCCAGGTTGCACCCCGCTCCGATCACCCGCGTTGGAGGCAGGCCGCTCTGCCTCCAGGCCACGTGGGTCATGATGTCCACTGGAATTGGAGGAGAAGGAGAACAAAGTGGACGATTTTTTAAAAAGGTTTGTAAGCAGGGTGGTCGGCTCATTAGAGGGAGCATCTTGTCCCTCCAAGCACCAACCTGGTTGCGAGGCGATGAGCATCACTGCATTGGGACTGAGGCGAGCCAGATTTGGGATGATCCCTCTGTACAGGTCCACGTTAGTCTGAACCACGCTCACGTACGACTGCTCGCTGCTCCATGCGTTCGCCGTCACCACCACGACCTTGGAGCCTGCGGAAGCTGACATATCTAACGCAGAGAGGGAGAGTCATCGGCAGTTAACTCAGGGACAAAAAAATAAATAAATAAATAAATAAAGCTTAAAGCATTATCGTTGTTTCTATCTGCCAACACTGTGCGTTACTCCTTGATGGATAAACTGTCTTCTCTGCGAGGTCAAAGCCCGGGGTCAGCCACAGAGCAGCAGCTGGATTCAGTGAACGCTCGCCGTCATAGAGGTGAGTCATCAAGTTCAGTCTTGCTAAGCACAATGCCCGGCGGCTGCCTTTGAAACAATCTGACATCAGCGATGACTCAGCCAAGAGGCGCTTCTACTGTGTGACAGCGTGGAAAGTGACGTACCTCTGGATACCTCGATGCTGGGCAGGTTGAAAATCTCTAGATCTGTACTGCCGCCCTTGGTGGAACTCTCAGCGACGTCAATAAAAACGAGTTTGTCCACTTTGCACTGGATTGAAACAAAATCAACTCCAGAACATGAGGATTTGACCCTTTTATACAAGCTGGTAATGTAAAATATCAACAAAAACTCCTGATATGATGTGTTAGATACATCTTACATGTACATACATTTATACATGGGGTTAAATGGGGATTACCTTTGATAAAATGCTCAACACTGCTGCCATTCCTAAATCTCCTCCCCCAATAACTGAGACTTTGTTGCCTTGTTGACTGTGATGACTGGTTCCACCTGAGGGAGACGCGGGTTAAACTAACTTTAGCACACAGTTATCTCATTACTGATCAGGAACAACAAAGCTGCGTATCAAGTGAAGCACCGTCATTGATTTGGAAATTAGAGACAAAAGCCAGAAGCTCGTGGGGGTCTTTGTTTTCTCCTGTGGTCTTCGAGGACAGGGGAGGATCCTCCTCAAACTTGGCAATCATCTCACCCAGAAGGCCCACTACAGACGACTTGGGCTGTTACAGAGGGAAAAAAAAAAAATCACATCTCCTCCTCTCAACTTTTTTTGTGCAATTTTACATTTCACCCATAAAGCAC
This sequence comes from Amniataba percoides, assembly GCA_037176925.1. Taxonomy (NCBI): domain Eukaryota; kingdom Metazoa; phylum Chordata; class Actinopteri; order Centrarchiformes; family Terapontidae; genus Amniataba; species Amniataba percoides. The sequence goes on along the minus strand of JBAJHX010000081.1, from coordinate 17,540,567 downwards.
AAAAGCTTACGTAATCCCAGTTGTGCAGTCCCGGCAGGTGGATCCGTCCTCGAGAGTCAACATGCTTGCCCTCCCTAATGACCATGTTAGGAGTCGGTCTCAGGAGGCATATGGGAGGAGTGAAGGGGAAAGAGTCCATCAGCCACAGCTGAATGGGGAAGTTGTAGGAGCGGCCTTAAACAAACAACAGACCTTGTCATTGACATTGTAACAATGACCTCTCAGTGACAATGAGTAGTTTTTGGACGGCTCTAGTGTCAGAGGTCAGCCTTACCTTCATACCTGACGGGGACGTTGCCAATTAATTTCAGGAGATCTTTTTGAGTGCTGTCACTAAACGCTGAAATTGATAAGAGAACAGATGTGATGTGTGCAGAGGTATAGTGCTCACACAAGAGATGAGAGAAGTGTGTTTTCCAGAAAAAGAACTCACTGTATGTTCCCGTGGACGGGACCATTCCAGGATAGATGCGATGGATTTTCTGCAGCTCCTCAACAGCAACATCATGGAATTTGTACTAATATCCGAGTGAAAAGACAGACTCGTGATGAAGTGGATGAATGTCTGTATGTGTGTTTTATATTCAATATACGTCTCTTGCAGCACTTGCTTTGATAATTTCCTATATATGAATATCAATAAATAAAGTAAGTAGATAAATATATGTGTAGACTTATTTCTTCTTCCCAGGAAGGGTTTTTTGAGTTGTTTAATTTTGTTTGTTTTTGTTTCGCTTCGTTTTGTTTTTCCTGACCCAGTTCGAGAGTCTAAGGGTGTAACAACTGTGCAGATTGTAAAGTCTTCCAAGGCAAACAATGTTTGTGATTTTGGGCTTTAAGTAAATAAATCTGAAAAAAACATTTTGAATTTACAAGGCAACAAATCTGATTCTGAATCCACTTCCTTTGGCTTTTTGCCACTGTCTGTCTACATCCCACTTATTAATCACTGCTATCAGCTCTTTTTTAAAAACATATTTATTACGTTTGGCTCTATAAGCTGCAGTTTTCAGCTCTCATTCAACTTCACTGTCAAAAAAGAAAACCAAGGCTCAACAACATTACAGTGCCAGATTATTGGGGGTGTCAGATGATCAGTCAGGGTTTTTATTGTGTCTTCATGCTGCTTCCTAACACACACTCACACAAACCAGCAGCACTGAAACTACATGTTTTTGTCTCATGGGCACCTCAACAGTACTGAAGGATGACAGGAGATCTGTGATCAGCTTTCAATGGATCATCTTTGGCTATTTCTGTCATGGACTTGAACAGTACACAGAGGCGGAAAACAAATCAGTGCTTTTATTCTCACAGAGAGAAACGTCACATCACTGGAGATGTTTTAGGAAAAAAACTAGTAGTAAATTTTCATCTTACAGCATGTCATATTTAAGTGTTTTTCAGCTTTCTCTTTCCTCAGGTGGAAAGTAACAGAGCTGGTTGAGCCAGTCGGTGAAGACCAGCATAGAAGCAGCAGCCTGCTGTGTGAGCCGCCATTCAAAACTGAACACTTTAAACTCTTTAAAAGCGCCTTCAGAAGGATGACTAACCTTGGAGAGGATCCGCTGAACTTTCTCTGAACGGAGGTCCATCTATCGAAGCACAAAAAAGGGGGAAAAGGTCGTCTCTGAGTTCACTCTCCTCAAGCCTGCCGTCAACTTTAGCTATAAAAAAAACAAACTTCCGCAAACTTTCAGGAGTAGCTAAGCAGACCGGACGAGCCCCGCCCACTCTGTGCGTCAAGTACGGCGAGCGAGAGGGACAAAAGAGGACACGCGCAAATACAACGATACGGTTAGTGCTGACGTCAGTGTTGCTCTCGTAGTTACATACATTCATTACACTCATGTTTGTCAAGACAAAAAAAAATCTAAATGAAACAACACAAGCACAACATATGGAATATCTCACTACTTTCACTGACAACAAAAAAATAAATAAATAAATAAAACCAATACCATTTTCTACAGTCCAGTCAGGAAATGGGCAGGTTACGTCACTATAGATCCATCACATCCTGGACATAACCTGTTTCACCTCCTCCGCTCCTGCAGGAGATACAGAGCTAACCCTAACCCTACCCATACATAAGCCATACAAATGCATCATTGCACTCACTCTATTGCACTCCATAGTTCACTATTTAAGTGATGTTATGTACGTTATGTTTATTTATTTCTATTTGCTTGACCTCTTAAGTACGAGAGGGTACTATAAAAACCGGAGTCAAATTCCTTGTATGTTCACAGATACCTGGCCAATAAATGTGATTCTGAATCTGATAGTGACATTCGAAGCAGAAGTTCTGTAGATACATATATATTTCTAAGGTTGTTGTACTCTGAGAGAGCATACTTATAACTAGATACTTAAATAAAAACCATTTTATGCAATCATTTCTCCCAAATCCTTTTTTAAAGACAAACACAATTCAGAAGCGGTCATGTTTTCTGCATACTCTATTGACTTTACAATCAAAGTTTGATTGGAAAAATATGCAATAACCTCTGCTCAAAAATAGCATGTTATCAACATTTGGCATTGTATGTCATTGTTAGTATTTTTTTAAAAAATCATACCATATTACCTCAATATTTACAATTCTCTTTGCAACTTAGTTGACATTGTAAACCCTGCACTCAGTGGGGGAAATAAATAACATGGGAAATGGGAGACCTTTATCACATCCTTACAATGTAATGCCTGAACAATCTGTGCATATTTTGTCTAAAATTCTCTTTTCCTCTTGAGCCGGTGTCACTGCACTCCACTATTTGTACCAACAAACGGGGAGAAGCAGAGGGAAAGCAACAAGGCCAATGTTTCTGGGTTTCAGGTTTTCACCATGTTTCAGGAGATACGGGTTTTTCTTCATTCATCTCAATGGCAAAAATAGGGAAAGTCAGTTATTTTTTTTCCTCTTGGCATTTTTTCTTTTCAGCTCCTCTTCCTCTCTTCTCTCCTCCTCCAGATCTTCCTGCACAGCCATTTTCAGGCTAAAGTAGCAAAGCACAGGGAGAGAGGGGGAAAAAATCATTTAGGGTTAAATACTGCAGCTCTTGGGACAAAAAATACAAATGCAGAAGGAAGAATAAGGATTATTTTACCTCCTGGCCTCTTCTTTCTGCAGATCTTTCCAGCTGCTCTCCATGAATTTAAGTGCATAGTCACTCTCATCTTTGTATCTAAGGAGGTTGAAAGCAAACAAGTTGTTTTTTTCCATACTGAATCACATTACAGCAAAAAAAAAAAAAACAGCTTAACAGAACACACTGGAACATCGGCACTTACCTGGTTCGATCATAGCCAAAGATTTCCCTAATATGTCTAGAAATCTGGTCCTGCTCTTCACCTCCATCATCAATAAAATCGTCCATTTCTGGGTCATACTCATCCTCCTCATCCTCATATTTCCTCTTGTAAGCAGAGGTGATTGGCGGTAACATTGGACCTGGAAAACAAAGACATAAAATCATTTTACACAAATATAAACACGCTGTATGAAGGTGGAATTTGACCCTGCTTGGACTGTTATGGTATGTTAAAACCACAAAGCTAGAGATCTGATAATATTTAAGTTAACAAAAATTAAGTTTATTATTAAAAAAAGGTTAATGACATTAAAATTATGTTTTGTTTGTCTGTGTTAGAGAGACCGCCGCTCTCTGACCCAGGAACCATGACAAAGGCTGCTGAGTGTTGCTGACACACTTCATTCAGTTTGGCAAACAAACCCTTTTGCCCTGTAGTACTGACTACTGCTGCTGTTTGTAACATGTCAGCAGCTGTTTGTTACATTATATTATATCATGTTGTATTAAAATGTAAACTGCACTGGACACGATGTTCTATGATGTTCACTGTAATGTGTTGCTAAAGGGATATGTGTGTTATGAATCTAAATAAAGTCTTTCTGTATTGCGTATACAATATTCTGCTATGAAATCATGCACTTGGTCATTATTTTATTTATATGTTCTTATTGAATGTGTAAAAAAAGACAGTAATATATGAATTTAGTCAGAGTTTAAATGATTTCATTTCAAATAAAATACTGTACGGTACTGTAGCTCAGGATTATGCAAAAAACATTGTTAAGGTGATCCAACTGTACAAATTTCCCTGACACAAAAAGTTGAAAATAAGCTGTATCCAACAGCATACTAATATGCTCTCTTTTATGTTGCTCTGGTTCAGCTTGCTTCTATCAAAAATCCCAAAGATGCGACCTGCAGCTATTAAATAGGTAAATAAATTAACTAATATAACTTCTCTACGTCAGTCTTGAATATCTCATTTTCCTCTCTCTCTCTGGTTCTTACCTGGGGGTCTGTTCATCATAGGTCTTTGAGGCATTCCTGGTCTGGGTGCCATTCCTGGTCTTGATGCCATCCCAGGTCTCTGTGGCATGCCTGGCCGAGGAGGGACTCCTGGTCTGGGTCCACCAACATTCTTGGATGAGATTGTCTCTGACACCACAGTGCACTTTGGTCTTCCAGGTCCTGATCCAACACTAGCAATCGGTCGTCCCGATACAGGTCCTCCACCACCGGGCCGACCAGGTCCTGTCCCTGGAGGTCGGAATCCACTACCTCCAGGGTGACCCTGCATACCCCTCACGCCGGGCCTGGCCTGTGGCACACCACCAGCTCTGGCCTGGGGTGTGCCTCCAGGCCTTGCCTGAGGTTGGCTCCCTGACTTAGAAGTGGCACCTGATGACGATTTCATCATTGAATTACCACTTGATTTTACTGCAGAATTAAGTCCAGGCCTTAGTGGCTCTCCCTTTCCAGACTTGTGGCCTCCGACTGCAGGTCCCTGCTTTAATGAGCTACCCTGACTGGGCCTGGTCTGTTGGGAGCTCCCATGTTGTGATTTTTGGCCTGTTACAGCTGTACCAGGAGGTTTGGTCCCAGGAATACCTGAAGCTCTTCCTTGAAGTAATGATGAGCTCTCTTTTCTGAAGCTAAGGTCACTTGAGGTGCTGGGTTTGTGGCTAGATGAGGGCCTGGGCCCCCCTTGTTTGGCTGAAACCTGAGAAGATGTGGCTTTCGAATGAACTTTACTGTTCATGGCACCAGATGAACTAGACAAGCTAGCCTTTGATCTATCTCTGTCACTGTGGGGCATCTTGGGTCTCTCTCTTTCTCTATCACCAACAATGGCCTTGGAAGAAGAGTGTCCTTTATCGCTGGTCGATATTTGGTGCGACTTCTTCCCAGACCCACTGGGCAGACTCAGCCTCTCTGAGTTTTTTTGAGGTTTGCAGTTCTTTTGCTCCCTGTCTGAAGTGCCTTTCTTTACTGAACTAGAGCTGGACTGAGACTTGCTGTCTCGGTCTCTGTCCTGTCTCTTTGCCTTGCGCTCCATCTCCTGTTCCCTTATCTCGTCAGCTGTGCGGAGGCGTTCTTCCTTCTTCACTGCCTTAGGTTTTAGCTCAACTGGCTCAAACTGTTTCTTCTCTGCCAATTTGAGCAAGTCTGCAAAGTTCATTGGAGGGGGGGCAGGCTTGGGTATCCCACTGGGTTTTTTAGAGGAGGACTTGCTGCTGCTGTTACTTTTTCCTGGCCTCAGTGGCTCTGGCTCCTGTTCTGGTTCTGAATCTGTCTGTTCATATTCATAATTGTCCTCATCATCCTCCGGGTCAAGCGAGCTGTTCCTAAAATTCTTCTCATTCATAGATGTTTCTTCTTGCATTTCTTGTTTTGTTCGCCTCTTCTTTGGAGTATCCACCACTGGGATGCCATTGTAGCCTCTGAAATTGTCCTTAGTCCTAGAGGCCATGGCTCGTGCTTTGCGGTCCGATTTAAGCTCAATCCTCTTGGCTAGCAGTTCTTCCTTCTGTTTCTTCATTTGAGTTTCTGAAAATAAAGTAGGACTATTAATATAATCAACAAATAACTCTACATAACTCTACAATAAAACTACAGTACAGTAATTTTGACAATGATCATTTTTAATAATACTACCTTTCTTTTTGGTCTCAGTGTGTTGCTTCTTCAGAAGCGCCTGCACAGCTGCAGGATTTACACCTTTTGACCGTGGGTCCTTTTTGGGTGGTCCAGCTTGCAGACTGTATCTTTTCTGTTAAAAGAAGGACAAAAAACGCATTGACATTTTACAGTTCACTGTTTACGAAGCAAGTTATATGGCTCTCTTTCTTATGCACAGTGAAAAGATACAACAATACTATTTGGTTATTGGATATACAGTTTAATCTATCGACCAGGTCAATCTTCAGATGAAGGATCACGAGGTTGGAGAGGTAGCAGCTAACTCCATTATCTGATCCTCACTGAGAGATGAGCTGGCATTTGTGTGCCCACAAATCTTCCATTTTACGCTTTGGCCTCGGTAAAAATGAGTTCAAGCGACAGTCTTCATCTTACCTGTACGCTGCCAAGACCCTGGTTTTGTGAGGCAATGTTCAAAATATTATCAAAATCCATCATTTTGGCTGCAGGTGAGCTGGCTTTCTGAAGCGAATCAAAAACTCATCCAGGAGTGCTAAACGCTGTGGTTTAACTTAAAAATCAGAAGGGACTGCTCTTGGTTTACTTTTACCGAACAGCACTTAGATAGTTTAAAGGGAAACCTTTGATAAAAGGCAGCCCACGAGGAAAAAAAATATTTTAAACAGTCGATGCTACTTTTCTTCACCAACTGAAGTTAGCACATGCTAAGCGAAGTTAGCTAATACCATACGTCCACTGAAGCTAGCCTGAGCAAGGAGACGCAAAGACGAACTTGTCCTTTTCTAACGACAAAAACACGCCAACCCGAGGCTAAATCCATCAACAATATCCGTGTGGTTAAAGCTGACTAAGAGAAAAACACTGTTAAAGAGCGAGACATAGCAGACGCCGGGTGTTTGTGGCAGCTAACAGCGAGAGACACAAATTAAAGGCTCCAAAGAGTATGTTAGCAAAGCGAGAGGGTTCACTCCTACGTATTTCCGTCTTTGCGATATTACAAAGAGTAGTGTTTTTTCTAAATCCGTAAACTCAAAAGTATTGGTTGATAATGAGGATGGTAGTATAAATTGCACACCTAGTAATACACTGCCGTTTTGTCGTTTTGTTTAACAAACACGAAAGATTAATGTCTGAGAGGCGCTTATATAAGCGTGTAAACGAGGATATTGGCAATAAACGATAGAACACTGGCTTAAAATAAATGGTTATAGTTGTGGGGGTTCAATATTCCACATCATGTGTTGGCGTGTATGAGATGAGGAAGGCTTTATAAAATTGTACCACGGTAGTAATGTACTACGCTAGTCTTTCATTTTATTTAAATTTAAGATTAGAGAAGAGAGGTTATCTATCTGTAGATGGCTGTGCAAATCACTGCAACAGTCATCTGTTTTTATTTTAAAAAAGTACATTATTGAGA
>JBAJHX010000081.1:17513955-17533154 GCA_037176925.1 Amniataba percoides | reverse complement strand
TATATATATATAACAAGAAATGACAAATAATAATCCAGATTGATCAGTAAATGCACATGACTGACAGATGAGGCCTTGCGGTTAGTGATTTTTGTGATTTCCTAGTTATTCACTGACGTCATCTTGGTCCGTTCCCTATATAAAACGTGTTCCAGGTTTTCTGTGTGACTCGCACTTCCGCTTCTGGTCTCACGGGTTTCTTTACGCAATATCCGTCCAAAATATGATTTTGACATTTATGGACCACATGATGTCGCTGCTATCGTAGATTTTGGATTTATCGAGAATACTCTAGAAATTTCACATGAGGTGTCACAAAAGCTTGGGTAACTCTTTTCATTCACTCTTCATCAAATCAGTATTCTCCCCAGCTACTTCCTCCAAAACACCAGAACAGTGACACCCACGTGGTTTCCAGTGGTGAAAGCATTTATTGTAGATCTTCCTCAGTAAAAGTAGATATGCTGTAATGTATGAGTAGTCAACAAAGCAGTCAATCAAAAATATAGATCTCAAAATCACTTTAGCATTACCTTAAACATATAAACCTACTTTATCAAAAGTAAGACTATTCATTATCCACAGCTGTATTAATGTATAGGTGTGTTAGGAATGAAAACCAAAGACAACAACTGAAGTTCACTCTGGTGCTTTATTCTTGCAAGAAGGAGCAGTCACACACAGACCAAGGTTTTGCTTGGAGCATCCCCTTTTTGTACATTTCTGACAGACGCATTGTCCTTTATCATAAAAGACCACAGATATGCTCCCACGTCACAGTGCAACATATCACGAGGCCCATGCAGTAGTTGTTAAGGGCATCAGGTCAGTACATCCGGTAAAGCACAAAGAGAGACACTTAGATAGTGAGAGCAAATCTAATCTACAGACCTAAGACAGTGACAGTGAATCTAAGACCATAAGCATAGAATTCTGCGAGTATAGGCATAGAATTTCTCCAACAAGGTGATATTACAATATCCACACAATAAAGCATTTTAAAATGGTTAGAGTGAAACTAAGTCTAAGTGCTTTAGTTACTGTTTGGGTATTAATGTTGCACTGTAGTTCATAAGATATAGTTATTTTAAAACTATTTTTTAAACAGTGAAGTGGTATAAAAACTGAATTATTGCATTCTGAAATGTAGTGTGGTGCAAAGTATAAAGTAGAATCCAAATAAAATACTCCAGTAAAGCAGGAGTTCTTTGCCTTATTATTACTGTTTCCTATAGTTAAAGGCAGTGATTCACACAAATAGGTCCGTTTCCACTGTTTGGAAGAGAAACAAAAACAAAGAGAAACAAAGGTGTTGTCAAAACACACAATACTTTTATAAAGTGTAGTGTTTCTGTGGGATGTCAATCAGTATGTAAACACTCTCGACTTTGTTTTTTCTCTCTTTGTGTGTACGTGTGTCCTCTCTGGTGTCCCACTAACTCTGTCTGAAATGATGTTTTGTTAACTCATGATCTCGTTTGAGAAATAGATAGATCGTTTAGATACATCAGTTATACAAGTACAGCAATAATTACATCATATATTGTAATAAAATATATCAGCAACATTAAAAAGACCTTCGAGAGAGGGAGGAAGAAATGAAAAGAAGATTATTTGAGGCTACAAAATTCAGTTCAACACAAACTTTTTAATATTAAAAATATGACAAATTCAGCTGTATTTATATACCTCTCATGAGATTTGGTAACGCCTGATATGAGACAAGGACAATGGAGCGCATGAATATCCTGGACAAAAGACCCACACCCTCTTTGTCAATTAATAGCTCCCAATCGATGGATTTTAATAAAGCGACATTTGTCAGGTGTGCATGACTATCTCTTCTGATTTTTAACGCCCAATTTGACCATTTATCAAAAGACTTTCGGTGTACATTCAGAAAATAAGCTCGACACAGACGTTCCCAACGAGCTCCATTTCTGTAAAATGTAAATAAAGGCCATCTGCTCCGATATGTAAACAGCGCACTGACCCCGCCCACTCTGGCGCCGCTGCGCTCTCATCCCGCCTCAGTCACCGCCGGTCTCTGCTCCTATTGGCTGACACGAAGAAGCACCGCCCACACCACAGCTGGCCTCTGATGGTCGGACCGCCCACCGGAGCGAGGACAAAAACAATCGGCATCCCTCAAACAGCACAAACAGGGGGACCTGAACCGAATCTCTTACACATCTTTTCACATCTGTCATACACCTTTTTCACCGACGCGGACTCCACCGAGGGAGAAATGGTTTCTCCGGTAACAGTGGTGAGTGTCAGCTCGGTATTTGCGTTGAAGAGGAACAGTGGAGGCTAGTGTAGCTACATGATAACAACGCTAATATAATGCTATTAACGTTGCCGTCTTCGCATGTTTCCTACCGACTCCCTCGCGCTGGCAATTCAGCCTTCAACGTCATAACTGAAAACATCGCGTGCCAAACTTTGTCTGTGAAGGCCAGCGCGCGCCGTGCGGGCGAGCCCTTAATCAGCAGCGAATCAGACGAGATGAAGTGAAACGTTCAGCCAGGTGTCTGTGGACACCGAGCTCTTTGTCAGCGTCTTACCGACACGTTATGTCATTATGCACATCTTTGTGTGTTTGTGTGTGTGTTTGTGACTCAAAGCAGGAACTTTTCACGCGGCCGCTTCATTGACGTTGTGGCAGATTTTTTTTCCCTTCCCGATGTTCCGCGGAGCTGAGGGACGTTTCTACGGATTTCCAAAGGCTGCCCCTCAGAAAAAAAAGAAAAAAAAAGAGAAAACCTGTCATGTGACGACCTTTTTTGTCTCTTATTTTTTTCCTCCTTTCCTCTACCCTCCAGTGACGCATGCGCCGTGGCTGCCTTTCTTTTCATCTCCTTCTCTGTAGCCGTGCTTTACATAGACCCTCTATTGTTGAGCCTGTCCATATGAGCTATATAATTGACCCAAGTGCCGCTGAAAGAAACTGGTCTGAAAGAAGAAAAAAAAAGTGACAGCCATGAATAATTTAACCACCTCTAGCATCCTCTTACTTTGACAGAGCTGCTATGAAATTGTACCCCATCTGCAGGGGCGAGAGAAGAGGGATGGTGCAGTGTGTCTTAGCCTGTAGTAAACCCTGATGTGTAGCCTGTTGGGCTGCTCTGAGAGGAGCCAGTGTGGAGGAATGCTTGCCATACAAGCTGGTTGCCTTAGTGACGACGATGCTGAGCCGATCCTGGGGTTCCTTTACTTCCATAAAGCCGTGGCACCAGGGTTGCAGGGAAAGGCAGAGGTGTAGAGGTGCGTGCTGAGATAAGAGCCCCAAGACAACACACTGACCACCACAAAATGAAAATCAATTGCCATAATCATCACTGTAATTTTCCCAGCACAGGATGATCTGTTGATTACATTTGAAAAGGAACATTGTATACCCAGTATAATACATGGTGGAGTTCCAGTACAGTGTGTCAAAGTAAAAAAAACAGTTGTCAGGTTTTAAAGGTTACGATGTGCTGAAAGAAAATATATCAAACATTGGCATTTTTCAAAGGGAAAATCAGAATTATTCACAAATTCCCTAAATACCCCAGAGGTTAAAACTATATAGACTATATGAAATATTCCAATTGTTCTCAGTCATCCAGGTTATGATAATGTTTAAGAGCGGGTCCAATTTAACCTCCTCTGACTCTTAGATAATGTAAAATATTGGTGGGTTTGGCGATATACAGTTCACACTGCTGTGAGGTCAAATACATTGCAAAACAATTAACAGCACCCTATAATAAATTGCTATAATTCTAAACTATTACATCAAACCTAAAATGCAACCATATTTGGTGTCTAAACTAGGGTTTGGTAAACACTGTTACACTCCATGCCATCTGGTGAAACAGTCTGTTGTGCTCTCAAGGGAATGATTTATCACCTTTTGTCCTTTACAGAAGATGCAAAATCAGCCACTAAGAGAGCACATACAGTCTCAGACCTGTACACACACACACACACACACACACACACACACACACACACACACACACACCGCCCTTCTCTAATGTGGACTTTGCACTCGGTGGCAGGTGCCGGCTGGAGCACAGAAACACAGTGGGAGCTTCGCTTTGCATTCAGGCTTTATCCACTAAGGTGTCTGACTGACGTTCCTTGTTCTCAAATGTTTTTTACTGTGCAAGCAAGAGGTTTTGTTACAAAGGTATTATTTAGTGTTCCTTTGTGTGAAAGAACACCTGTGCCAGTCTGCCACTGACCTCAAGTTATCCTTGGAGTTAAAGCAGCTGTGAGGAAGGAAAGGGTTTTGTCCGATGCTACATAGAAATAACTGTCATATGACTCAAATGGCAGCTGTGCCTGCCAGGCCCGTCCTTAAGTTACAGTTCCACTCTGCCCAATTGCGTACACAAGAGTTTACAGAGTTTCCTTTATATGTTTACCAGTGTCATGTTTCTGTCACTCAGTGAGCATATGACCAGGGCTGTATGTTATTCAATGCTTCAGTGCAGCGCTTTTGTTGCTTTGTGGTGGGTGACGGAGCATTGGTGGCTAACAGCTGCTTGTTCCTTCGTGGACTGCAGCCATCAGACAGATTCAGGCTCGCGCAAGTTGCTAATAGAGAAATATTGAAATGAGTAAACATTCAGGGACATTCGTCTAAGATAGTTAACAACTTTGTAGTGATCTATCTTGAAAAGTACATTGATTTGTACACAGCTAAAGAATGACGGCATGTATTCAGTTCGATCTATCAGCAAATCAGTGGTAAGAATCCATTGTTTGGTAATGTTGTCACTTTAGCTTTGGATGTCAGGCCACATTGAAAACAGAAGTCACCCTACTCTGTCATTCACTCTAACAAAATTAACACATTTCTCGTTAGCAACCATGCAAATGCAGTCAATCATTAACCATATTATTCTGTAATGGGAGCCAGAGGCTGGTGTCAGCTGTATGTGCCGCAGCACTTTTGCAAATAGAATTTATTTATGATGTGATCGTTCAGACGTTGAGGGACAATAACACAATGATTCATTTCGTTTGCCTCCCAAATGAGGCGGCGTGTTCTGTTCTTTTACGCTGGCGACAGCTGACTGTCACCAAAGTGCTCAGAGCCGTCGCTAATGTCCCCTTCAGTGTCCCTGCAGACGAGCTGACGCCTCAATCAATGTGATTGGAGTCGGTTACAGCTGAGGCAATACCGTAGTACAAATCCCTGACAGTCACATTCAGGTCTAAGACAGTGAAGGGAAGAACAAAAAAAAACAGAGAGACATAAAATTATTGCACCCACTGAAGACCAGATTATGAATTCCACCAGGCAATTTGGCTTTATTGAAGTAATAATTTGATGTAGTCGCTTTTTTTTCGGTCTAATAGGGTAATGAGCCACATATTACAGAAGAACAATTAGATCAGATATTACAGCAGCGTGCTAAGTCAGCTAAGACAATGTTTTTTTAATCTATATATAGAAAATTAAACTAAATTGTTTTTTGTATTGTTTGTATTGTTTGTAATGTAATGTCAGCACTGTTGGATATTTGAGTCTGGCAAATGATAAAAAGAAATAAACCTTTTGTAGAGTGTATATTTTGCATTCTTTGTTGTGTAGGTATCCCCTATGCCCTCAGTGCTATTCAGCTTTGCCTCTGACCACAGCAAGTTTACGTGAACAACAATGAAAAGGGAAGCTGCGAAGTATGTCTCAAACGCAACATGAATAGGAACAAAGGTTATGGGAATCTCAGACTTCCTCCCACCTTCCTCTTTGAAATCTGTATTCACCCTCCAAGTCCCTTATTGGACTCTACTTTCATTTTGTTTTTTCTTTTGTTTTTTCTCTCCTCACAGATAACAATCAAACTGTTTGTGATCATGGATCATAGAGCTTAAATATCTCTGGGCCTTGGCCTGCACATCTCAGGCAAAGTATTCTTTCACTGCACTTTATTAAATAATAGATAGCCTCTATCTTTGTAATGATGATGCTTGCAGCCATCGTTGAATCCCAACAGGACCAGAGGAATATGTTACGTCTTCTTGTGCTTCCTGTGCTTAAGCAGCCACGAGTGGCCTGATAAAGAGAGTTGTGATATTGGCTAGTCTGGGAGTGCTGCCAGTGTTTTTTCCCCTGCTTGGCACCCGTTATGCCTTAATGGGGAAGATAGACCCTCTATACACTCACACACACACGCACAGACACGCTCATGCTCACACACACACACACACACTTTGACTACTAGCTTTAGTCTTTATTTATGCCTGCATTTGTTTTATGAAGGCCAGGCATAATGGAGAGAAGAGGAGTGCATTAGTTCAGATTATGCACCTAACTGTAGTTCAGCTTCAGTCAGAAACAAAATCCTGTCATGCTACTTGCACTTGGAGGAGACTGGTGGTATCTTTAAATGTATTTGTCAACAGAAGGCAAAAGTTTTAATTTGTTCATCAAATTCGTAACAAATAGATGTGACCTGCCTTAAGTTGATCAAAGAGAAAATGAAAATGCCACACACATACACAAAGACAGTGTTAGAAAGAAACCAGCTATAATAATTAAGCTGAAAACTTAAAACAGAAGTGTAATACAGAAAGTACAGAAGAACACCAGCTCTTGGAAATAATGCACGGCAGTTTGGGCGCACAGTTGAAGCTAAAATGTCCAATTTCAGCCACAGTGGAAGATCTGAGTGAACGTGAAGTCACATAAAACAACTGGGTTTCTGCATTCTTGGGCAGCCATTCGTCATTTTAGAGCCTCGTGTACTCTTCAATCACATCTTAATGACACAGAGAGCTCTGTATAGTTCAGCTGAAACTTTTTGTTTTGTCAGGAGTCTTGTAAGCAGCATTTTGAATGCGCTGTTGCTCTTTTTTTGAATAGTGAAAAGTGCATTACATTCATCCAGCATTCTTGAGAGGAACATTTGAACCGACTTCTCAGCATCTGTGGCAATATCTCAAGTGAAGTAATGCTGTTGGTCAAATCACAGCAGGCAACACCTTGGCTTGTGTTTTTTTTATTGGAAAGGATTGAACATCCCAATTCTTCTCTTGCTGATAAGTCGTATCGGCTACACCGGGGTAAGCTCGAGGTCACCCCATCTGATCCGGTAAGGTAACTTGGCCCACGACTTCAGCGAATGATTGTGCAATCGCTGGCCTCCCCTTCGTCCCCTCCTCCCATAGCATAATGCACATGAACTAGAGTGACCCCTCATTTTCTCTCACCCGCTCTCCTTCTCACCTCTCCCCCTCACTCACGTCTTCACTCCTAAATCCAGCTGTCATTTGAATGCTGGTAACCCCATCTCGCTCGTTGTCCCCCTCCCCTACAGCTTCACTTCTCTGTGCTTCCTCCCGCTTCCTTCCTTCTGCCCTACTTACTTATTCTTTCGTGAATATTGCATTTGGAGCTTTGCTTTTGTTTGCGTCGTTTGACTTACTACAGAGTGTTTTGTTGAGAGGGATGTAAAATTGGTCACTGTAAATTGGTCATTTTGGGACATCTTTTCATGCCTTTTCCTGCGCTATGACCCTTTGCTCATCCTCCCCTCTTTTGTTTTTCTACTATCCTCCTCATTTCTCTACTCCTGTAAGTTCTAGTGAATCTTCTCTTGTCCCCGGGGGTCTTCTTCCTTCAGGCCCAGGCAGTGATTCTCAGAAACCCTGATGGATAGTCATTCCAGAGTTGTTGTAAGACCGCTTTCTAGTATTTATCCAGTATTCCCGTGACCCTGTTGGGCCTCATCTATTTGGACAGAAAGAAATATACCTGGTAACACAGTTGGGAGGAGGAAATTGAGACTTGAAAACACTACACAGCCCTTGAGGACATGAGGTACGGAGAAGGTGGAGTAAAGGAGGATAGAAGAAACAAAAACAAGATAGGGAGGGAGTTGGCAAAGAAGAAAAGAAAAGGTTACAGGCAGTCAAATGAGACAATGTGGGTTTTCCATTTCCCCTTCTACTTGCTGTTTCTGTGCAGTTTCGCTTCAGTCACTAAACACGTGCATGTCTGATGTGAGCGAGTGACCTCACAAGTACTTCAAGTTTGCTTGCTCAGGTTCCCTTTTTTAAAGGCGTGAGATGCTGCAGCTCAAACACACAAAGTGCTAACTGTTTTGTGATTCTCTTTCGCACGATACATTTCAAGGCTAAGACTGTGAGATAAAAGCCCTTTTAATAACTCTGGTTTAGTATCACATTGTACTGACTCACTGGATCGAATCACCTCGGATAAAGTAAGGACAACCAGCAGTGACTCAATTAATGATATCCAATATTTGATCTGCTTTCAGGTCAAGAGTGAAGGCCCCAAGCTGGTGCCGTTCTTCAAGGCAACCTGTGTGTACTTCGTGCTGTGGCTGCCCACCTCGAGCCCATCCTGGTTCAGCGCGCTGATCAAATGTCTGCCCATCTTCTGCCTGTGGGTGTTCTTACTGGCACACGGTTTCAGCTTCCTCGGTGCTCACTCCAGTGCCCGCAAGATCTTGGCCGGCCTCATCTTTTCTGCTCTGGGTGATGCCTTTCTCATCTGGCAGGAGCAGGGCTACTTCGTCCACGGTAAGGGAAAAACCTCCCCAAGCACAGAGTCACTTTGTTGCAGTTGTCTCATCTACAGGATTATCACAAGATCATCCCGCTGTTCATGCTTTTTTTTTTTTTTTAAATGCCTGTTAGACTTGTTGGGACTTGTTGGAATGCTCCCAGTTCTCAGACAGGACTCTGGAGAATACGTCGCTATCATAAACAAGAAAAACACTTAAGATCCTAGTTGAAATAATCAAAAATGATCCGTTAGTGTCTCATGAATTAAAGGAGCTGCTCATCACCTCATCATGTTTTAGGTTTTATTTCACACTGAGGGATAGATAGGATGCTATTTTGTAGTATTGTACCTCAATTATAATCAAATGTACAATGTTCCACAGGCCTTCTGATGTTTGCCATCACCCACATCCTCTACTCGTCTGCGTTCGGCATGAAGCCCATCAATGTGTCGGCTGGCCTGATCATCACTGCCGTGTCCTCTCTGAGCTACATGCTGCTGTACCCCTACCTGTCCGGCCCCTTCACCTACCTGGTGGCTGTCTACATTGCTCTGATCGGCTTCATGGGCTGGAGGGCCGTCGCTGGTCTGCAGCTGGCCAACGACCTGTGGACCTGGACCAAGCTGTCTGCCTGCCTGGGCGCCGTGCTCTTCATGGTGTCTGACCTCACCATCGCCGTCAACAAGTTCTGCTTCCCCGTGCCCCACTCGCGTGCCATCATCATGGCCACCTACTACGCGGCCCAGATGCTGATAGCTCTGTCAGCTGTCGAGTGCCAGGATGTGGAGGTGGCCCGGAAGAGGACATGAGGCACCGCGACGCCCGCAGCGAAGGTGGCGCCCGCCCCCTCTCCGGCCCTGAGTGATTATGGACACATCTCACTGCCAGATCCCCAGCCCTCGACCCTCATCTCGGTGTGGCGAACCCACGCTGTTGTTACCATGACGACTGGTTCACTACAGCCTTCGCAGGGCTATCACCCTACTACCCCACTAGTATGGTAGTCTCAAGTCTATCTTCTTACCACGAAGATGTGGTAGTATTATCCTCAGCCTCTCCTGACAACAGTCCTACCTGCCTCCTCCGATCCTAGTCTCTTAACCTAGTTACCATGGAGACAAGTGTAGTAATATTAACCTGCTATATATAGAGAGTATTACTTTACTTTTTACTGTTATGTTTTAATTTAAGGAGAGCATGTCACTGGGAACCTTCAAACAGTGTGTGTGGGAGAGCGATTGCTTGCGTGCGTGTGAGTTTATGTGTGTTTGATTAACACTCTTACCTCGCTTTCCACACAGTCCCATCACGCACAGTCACCACACTGACTCCCTCTGCACACATCTACTCTATGTGGTCCAATAACACAATTTAACATCTTATTTTTGTCCTCTGTTTTGTTGCCTGACACCTTGTAAAAAGGGAGTTTTTTTTTTAGTTTGTTGTTTTTTGTTTTTTTTACTGACTTGCCCACGTTTGGCTTTTTCACCCTCTGTTGCTCTGTGTTCCACTGAATTAAGGGTGCTATTCTTAAAGTAAGGAGCACATCCGCACCTGCTTCATTATCTGTAGTCCCTTCCATTTCATTCAAACACCGACCACACTGCCTTTGTTCACTCCAGTGTTTAGCATCCACGCCCAGCCCCTCCGCATGAATGAATTAGGATGTCCTTGAATAACTAGATACGTGGAGAAAGACTGACGGAGACTGAAACAAAAAAAAATAAGGCAATGAGGTGGAAAGGCAAAGAGGCAGCGTTGCGTGACTGTAACAACCACTGTGTATTGTAGCCTAGTGAACACTTGTGTGAGGCAGAGATTGTTTGGGGAAGCTCGATTCTTCCATGCTGAGACGTTATTGACACAGTCCTGCTGTCACAAAATGAGCATGGCAAACACTGTAGTCGCGCCAGGCCACGGTGCACGCCGCAACATGCTGTACAGTGCACCTGCTCCTTCCTTCCGTGTGAAGCTTCTCATTCGTTTTACAGTGTTTTATTTTTTGCCTGCCAGTTTTTCAGAAACACGACCACAGAAGTTGACGCGCTCCCACACGCGCCTGACACCTACCACTCCTGCTGGTTTAGTTATTAGGAAAAATCCACGGGGTTCTTATTGCTTATTGCTGGACTAGATCAGGTGACCCATGCTGTCCCTGGCGTGGGACTGTGTTATGAAGACTGAAAGGAGAAGGGCTATGTTACTGGCTGTTTGTTTAATCAACTCTGTGTGTGTGTATGTGTGTGTGTATCTCTGCCTCCGAAGGCATTCACTCAGTCATGATGACATGCACATAAACATACACATAGCTGTGGGGCAGACTGAAAAAAAAAGAAAAGAAAAGGGGAGATGAGGGAAATGGCTTGTCATGTGAGGGAACAGTTATCCCATTATTTCTAATAATTCCCTCTCACAGGACCCTTCATCAGCTTTAATCCTGCGAAATCCTCCTCAGATAATCCCCGACAGGTTAGTCTGATATTTTGTCTTTCATCTAATGCACATTTCTACTACCCCCACCCCTGCGCCCGCTAACCTTTCATTTCTTTTACCCTCTGCAAACAGTGTATGTGAGGATAAAGTATCTTACTGTATATTGAGGACGTGTACTGTAACTCCCTCCTCAGATGTCTCCACATATATATGCATGTTTTGAGTGTGTGTGAGAGTGCGAAATTTTCACTTTGTCTTAGCTGTTGAGTGAACCTGTGACAGAAGTCAGAACCAACTCAAGGCCCGAAAAGCTGTGAACCATCATAGACACCCTACCGCATATGTTTAATGTATTCTCCATACCGTTCACATGTTTTATAGCATCCTCTGAACGTGTCACTTAAGGTAGTATTTGATTGGACACAGTGTATTCAAACAGGAGTATATCTATTATTTAGACTCAATTTAAATAGATTTTATTGATCCTGTGAGGGAAATTTGACCTCAATAGCAAGCATTTCAATTGGTGAATGCCTCTTGACTGTACCCTTTTCTAGTACAAGTATATGTAATACCACTAACAGTTTATATACTGGAAAGAAAAATCAATTTTTATTACACATGTGCACTAAGTGAAAGTATTAATCGCTAACAAAGTGAACATCAAAAGGAACAGGTATTGTTGTTCAACGTTTAAGTTCACACGTACCTTAACATGATATATTGTGATGTAATCAAATAATGGGCATGGAAAAAAAACAGACCCGTGTTATGGGTTCTTTTTTGCCGGGTCAGTGACCCCCAGAGCTGTCGATAACACACCCACATGCGCACAAGAGAAAAAAAAACGCACACATCAAAATGTGTTTGTGTTGCCACCATGACAGATCTGCAGGCAGACCGTGGTGCTGACAAATAAAGGCTGTTTAAACATCGACAGCAGCAGCACAGTCTTAGTTTCACCAGGAAAGACACTCGAGCCCGAGCTCGAGACTTCGCCACATAGTTCCTCATTCTCCTTTCGGCCTGTCAGCGCAATATATTTCTGCTTTGTATGCCAGTAGTGTTTCATCAGTCCATCTGTGTGACAGCTCGTCTGCTGTGCCATGTTTTAATTTCTCCTCCCAGCATCGCCGCAATCTCAGACTCATCCACCTCGGCGGCGGAGCGCATACTGTCAACAATTAATATGAGCGCCCGTGCTGAGAGACATCCACAGAGGCTCGCTGGCAGACGTGCACTCGTCTGCTTGTGCCGTCTTAAATCTGATTTTAGTGGAGTACAAGGAGAGATGCCGGTTAACACGACTGACTCTGGTGTGCTGTCTTCAAGCTAAACCACAAGGGAACAACGTGATTGAGTCAAGCCGTCTTACTCATCCTCACTATGTGGGCAATTTATGTAAGCGCCTCTTTCTTTGTGTTCTGCCACACAAAGCCTCCTGACTTTTGCTCCTACAGTCCTGATGGCGCCGAGCCAGAAGACAGGCTGTACTTCTAAGTATCTATGAGATTATTTCTGTTGGCCAGCCCACACTTTGGAAAATCTCCATGACTTTGGGAAGAGAAGTTGCCTCTCTGAGAGTGATAGATGAGCAGTAGCCTGTAAAGCCAGAAATAAACTCACATACCATATTGAGTCAGGAAGTTGCCCGGTATTATGCCTGTCTGGAGGATTTAGTCTTAAGCGTTCGCTCCGTTTCTCCTCCATCACCTCTATTTTTATTCTTTGACTGGGGCACAGATAACCAAAGCTAAATGCATAATAGAAAACTCAACTTGTTTCATTTCACTTGTTAGCATGAGAGCCCTCTCATTTGTCCAGCAACCTTTTGTCTTGCACAGAGGTCCCCCTCATTGGTGCAGGAGTGCATGTGGCCTTGCACTTAGGAAGGAGGTTATTGTTGAGCGGAGCGACACTGTCGCTGGAATTAGGTGAGGAGGTGAAATATGACACACAGGGGAAGACTCCCTTTCCATCCGGCCTGTTAACTGCCACCCCCCCCCCCCCAACCCCCCCACAGATGGCAGGACAGCAGGCGCATCATTTTACCTCAGCCTGTCAACAGCCCTGTTGTTCTGAGCTTTGTGTGTGCAGACAAAAGGGATGTGAGAGAGCTGAGGGAGAGCGCAGTTCGACCTGTGCTGCGAGAAATGAGCTGAAACCGGTAGTTGTTGTAGAAGAGAGGGCCCGTGGTTCCACTGGGTCCTTAATAAGTAGACATTATCCTTGGATTTCAAGTTTTCTTTCTCTTTCTCTTTGCTGTTGTTTATTGTGACCTTTGATTTTTTAAACCTTTGCTGGTAATGTGCCGTGTCCGTTGTCACGCAGCGGGTGACGTTCACGACGCAGAGCTGTAAAAGTTTGTGCACCACCGCCCGCATGTGACAAGCAGGTTGAGATGAATCCTCCACGTAAACACTCACCTACCGTGACGGAAAAGTGCAAACCAGGCACCCAGGTGTTCTTATGACTGACAGTCCCCCAACATCAGTATGAGCTTTTGACAAGTGTGTGACAAATCATGCCATGAATCTTACTGCGTGCTGCACTTTTCTGTACCCAGAATAAGGCCAGTCAGTCTCTACTTAAAACTAGCAGCTATAGTGTTTAAAACAAAAGCATTGTTATGTACTGTATCCTTTTAAAGTATATGCTTTTCTTCTCTTCACTTTGCATTTCTTTCAGCAACAGAAGTTACTGTTTCGATGTTGATGGTTTAAGCACAAAAAAGTGACACATCGACACATGAATCAGCACTTTTCTTTAAAAGGCATTAATTGCTCTTGAAGTGTTTGAAATCCTTTATACATATAATCCTTTTTTCAAAGTGTTATCCTTGTATTTGAGCATCCCCAAATTTGATCTTTGTCACTGTGGAAAAAGCTGGATTTGTTTTCCACATTTTTTTAATTGAAGGCCCATTACAATGCACCATTTGACTACATTTTATGAACAAACCTTTTTTCTTTGTACTTTTAATCTATTATATACTTTACCTTGTTGTCCTTGATTTTCATTTTATGATTTCTTTCTTTCATGACTGTAGAGATGAAATAGTTTCTTTGCTGTAGTGAAACTGCTATGAATGTGAATATCTATTAAAAAAAAATAAATGCAATTACAATGCAACTTCAACATTACATCCTTTGGCCTCTGCTTGTTTTATTTGCTGTTCTAGAATCAAAGGAGCCACACTCAAAATGTCAGCTGATATTTATAACTGTTCAGTGTTTTGTGTTTCTACAGAAGTTGCTGGCCCTCGGCAGCTAAAGTGCCACTAAGGCAGAAAGGACTGGGGGACAACAGAGAGCTCTGTTCTAGTAACTGCTGCACTCTATTGTCTGACCGAGGTGGAAAATGTGCTTTCAGCAGACTTTAACCCTGTGGAAACTCATTCAGACTGAAACCAATGCTTCCTCTTGCCTTCTTTCATTCCGTCTTCACCAATTCTTTAACATGCATACACACACACAAACACACAGACACACACACAAACACACACTTCACATTTCATGGCTTATTCCTGTAGGAACCGTGCCAGTTCTCTCCAAAATGCATCTCATTCATTCGATGCCAAGGTCTAAACCATCAAAGAACACCAGTCTCCTTCAAAGATAAGGCTTATCAGTGACGGCCTTTATTAAAAACAGGCTCTGTGACACATACTTCCACTGAAATAATGAAATCTGATCAAATACTCCTCCAAATAAATGTGGAAAACACTACAATTATCTCACTGCCATACGATATTGCTTCATTCAAGTTACATGCTGGAAAAAGCTTGAATAGGTTTGTGCCCTGTATCTCTTAGGTTTAGTGATATAAAAGCAATGTGACGAAATGTCAGGGGGAAATTATTTGAAATGCACAAGCATAAAGTTCCCTTTTGGTGCAGCAGCCTTTTGGTTTCTCTCAAATACCTAGACTATTCATGCTTTCAATTCAAACCACTTCCACCTTATTGTGCCTCAGCCGAGCAGCGAGGAGACGGAAGGTACCAGTGACGTCGGTTTTAGTGCCCTTTGGTGCTTAATTGATTTGAACCTGGCAACCTGACACTGCCAGTCCCCCGGTGGCTCTATAGAAATGGAATTTGTGTGAGCCAGCACAATGACGTCAGGATGGAGAGAGGGGTTGTAACCTCTCTCCGTCTATTTGGCAGCTCCTTCCCAGACCACTCTCGCTCTTTCAAGCAGCAGCAGACCACTCAGACGTGACGCCTATCCAGAGGCTGCCATCTAAAAGTATAGGGGGCACTCTTTGATTGGTTTCTACACACTGGATTTGAAATGAACAATCATACTGAGGTAAATATACGTAAAATATGAGTTCATATTGGATGAACAGTGTCAGACTGTTACCCCACATCTGTTAAATGCTGCAAGACGATGATTCAAAACATATAAGACAACAAATGATTCTTTCAAAGGCAACCACTTGACATGTTTGGCTGATGACCAGGCCACCAAAACAAGCGAGAGGCGTAAATGGCTGGAGTGCAGGCCTTGTAAAGAGTCAGCAAGGAAAACAACACAAGCCTCCTAACTTTTATAAGTTTTAAACTAGTCACAGACTTCAGCAACTTCAAAAAATTTGCAACAAAACTTTAAATATGATAACTCAAAGTTGATGTTAACTTGTCCAGTCACTTTCTGTCAGCCAAATTTGGGAGAGTGTAATGGTATTCATAAAAAAGGACTCCAGCTGCCGGCCAGCTCATCCTATGTGGATGATAATACCTGCAAAGCTGGGAGTCAGCACCTTACCCTCACTGTATCATTTCCAATCCAATAATCCAATAATGTGCTAGACAGAGACAATACAAAAAAAAGTGTCACTGTCCTAATACTTGCTAGGGGAATTCTCTGCACAATGGCACTGCACAAATGAAATCTTGTTTAAGATACATTTCGAGGCATTGGAGCTTTTTTCTCTAATCATCCATAGCAGGATACATTAGGCAAAGCTGCGGAAATAAAAAAAAGCATGACGTGTGTGTGTGGTAGACTGGATTCAAATCCTCGTCATTGCACGTTATGTGGATTAACACACTGAGCCACCAGGACACCTAAAGGGAAGTAGGATTTTGACTTTTTTGCATACTTGGCAGTGTGCAGGCCACCTTACTCAACCAAGCCTCAGGCACTTGAACTCTGGCTCCAAAGTGGCTGTGTGAATAAGATACACTGTGGTGTGGTTTTTTTTGTTTTAAATTGTACGTGCAGACACACAGTCCATCCTTTTCACTTGGCTGACACGGCATGTGGCCTGGTGCAGCGAGCCATCTGAAGAGCAAGTTTATTTAAGGTAAAGAAAAAATGGGAAACCCCTGAAGTTAAGATCAAAGTCAAATTCTTTTATAGAGAGAACATTATTTGTGACAGTTTGAGAAAAAGGACCATCTCTCTGGCCGGGTGAGCTAACTAATGAATAAAAATCACCCCCACCACACCAAACATTAATCTAATCCTGAAGCAGTGTCAGGGCAAGGATGGAAGCTAGTCTGACATCTAGTGGTCATTTGATGCATTACCAGAGTGATAGAAACTGAGTAAAGGCACGTTGAACGATGGAGGAGAAATACAGTGTTTCAATCAAAAAACAAATGAAAGTCAATCAAACATGTGATTTATAGGTTTCCAATATTTTAAACTAAACAAAAAAATCATAGTAAGATGCGACAGTACATGCAGCATTAGTTCAGTGACTCTGGCCAATCAAAGAGCATCTGTCATTAGTTTAAGCAGATGTCTTACAAGATGAGTTTCTCTTTGTTCGTCTGCTTGGTGAGGCTCTCCAACAGGCCCTTGTCATCCTTATCTGTAAGATATCACATTCAGAGACACTGAGAAATAATCAAGCAAAGCATTAAACCATCATTCCTCTCCCTTCTTTCTCTCATTTAAAAAAAAATTATCTACCAAATATCACCAGGCTGCAGGAGCACTTGGCCTTTCCCAGAGGATTCTCCAGGACAAGTGTGTATTCTCCACCATCTTTGGCTCCACAGGTGGGGATGACCAGGGTGCAGACTCCGTTGGCAGTGCTTTGCCAAAATCGAGGGGAGTCAGAGATCTTCGAGTCCCCCTTGTACCAGCAGGCCTACGTAGGTGAATTATCAATGTTATTATAACGTTAGAGGACAGATACCTGCAGCACACTTACATCAGAGGCCACGCTTACCTGTGGTGTCGGCAATCCCTGATAGGCACAGCTCATGGTGCAGTCATGGCCTCTGTGGACAGCATGGTTCTTCAGGGGCAGCAGGAACGTAGGTTTGACCTGGCGTGGTGGTGCGGTATACTCTTTCAACAGAAGCCTGCTGATGCACTCTTCAACAACAGATGCGCAAACATGTAAATAAAGACACACTGAAAGACAAGACAATGAGCATTCATGCCGCACGTCTTCCCTTCTCACCTTTCTCCTTGGCGATGATGAGCGGTTCCTTCGAGTCCAAGGGGTCGCTGTCTCCGATAGAGTTCTGCGCGATGACTCGGAAGTAGTACTTCCGCCCTGGAAGCAGGCCAGTGACGGTGTACTTGCTGCTGAAGACGCACTCGGCCACAGTGAACCAGGAGGTGGTGCTGGCGTCACGTTTGAGGATGACATAATGTGCTCCCTCGTTGTTGTCGGCCAGGTCCGGGGTGTGATCCCACTGCAAGGTCACTGTGCCAGGGACCTCCTCATACAGATGCAGGTTCTTCGGGGGTCGAGGAAAGTCTGACGGGTGGAGAGGAGGAAGGATTATGAGGAAAATAATCATTTTATTTAAACCAAAGCCCGCACACCAATTTGCACCAATTTGAGGTGTCATCTCTGATATATACTTGGAAGCGCTACACTGTTAAAATACAGTATTTAACATGTAGTTCAAGGCTAGATGCATATACAGTTAACCCTGTCTCTTACCTGTTACTCTGACATTGACATCATAGTGAGCCTCTCCGTAGTCGTTCTTCAGGTGTACGCGGTAGACCCCAGAGTCTGATCGCTGAGAGGAGGAAATGAGGAACTGGGAGTGAGTCTTGCTCTTGGTGATGACTTCCCGTCCCGTTGTGGTGACGCCATCTTTGAACCAGGTCACTGCTGGGGGCGGTGAAGCCTGTAACGGCGAGGAAGGGAAGGACTGAGGGGTGAGACTTCATTTGAAAGGACTTATGTGGACTCAAGGGAAAACTGAGGGTGGATCATCAGACTCTTACAGTGAAGCTCAAGTGAAGGCAAAGTGATGCCCCGGCTCGAACCACCATCTGGCTTTTGAGCTTTCCCTGGAGATCAAACCTGGGCGCCACTGTGTAGGAAAGAATAAAGAAATTGTAACCAAAAACTAAGTAAAGAAAAATGAAAAAAGTAAAGAATGCAGTCATATTACCAGGTGGAGGCATAGCTAATACGCCCTCCAGCAGCTCAATGGACTCCCCCACCCCTCCTTCATTGACAGCCCGGATACGGAAGTGGTACTTCATCTGCTCTTGAAGTCCTCCCACACTGAAGGCGGTGCCCGCGATGGGGATCTTGGTGACCTTCATCCACTCTTTAGCATCTTCAGGGCGAACTTCCAGGATGTAACCTGAGGGCTCGTCTCCCTGCTCTGGAGGTGTCCACCTCAGAGAAATGGAGGAGTTTGTTGAATCAGACACACACAGGTTCCTCACAAGGCCAGGAGCTCCTACAAGGTGTAAACAAAACCAGGCGGTTTAGATAGTCTAGAGAATATGTACACAGAGAGAGAAAGGAAGGAAAGGACTCACTTATTGGGTCTTTGGCCTGGACAGCATTAGAAATGCTGCTGGGACTGCCTGCTCCGGCTCTGTTCACACTAGTGACTCTGAACTCATACTCCACATCTTCCACCAGACCTTCAACCATGAATTTTGTATCTGAAAAAAATAATATGAATACAAGTTAAAATGTATAAACTAATGACTTGATCGGATACATATTAAAACACTGTATGTTTATGTTAGGGTTTTGCTTTGTTATACTTTTTGCGCCTTATTTAGTGTTATTTCTTATGCCTTGGTTTTTGGATTTTCTTGTACTCCCTGGTGTTGTCCTGTCTTGTGGGTTTGTGTGTTAGTGTGGTCTTGGTCTTTTCCTGAGCCCAGTGGTTAGTTTCTGTTCTCTTGTTCATGTTTGTTCAGTTTGTTCACTTCCTGTTTTATTTTGAATCCCCTTCTCTCCTCACGTCTGTCACTTCACTTCCTGCCCTTGTGTGTTTCCCTC
>JBAJHX010000081.1:17503279-17513855 GCA_037176925.1 Amniataba percoides | reverse complement strand
TGAGTGTGGCTCTGTCAGGGTAGAAACCTGTAGCGTGGCAGCTGACTGGAGAGGAGGGAGACTTCTGGAGGAGAGACTCTGAGGGAAGATCTGCACAGAGAAGAGAGATTTTTTTAAAACCCATCTTAATTTTCCACAATGATCACTGTGAAAAATCATGATGTATTACAGAGACATAGCATCAAGAATTACACCAGCTCATCTCCAAAGATTAAGTGTCCAGAGCACTCCCTCATAACCTCACATCTTCTGGAGGATCTGCAGATCCTGAGCAGCTCTGTAAAAACTAAACTCTAACAACAGTCTTAATTTCACCATGTAGAGAAAAACAGGAACCACATCATTGTTCAAGGCGTTGGAGATGGTGATCTCTCTGGCCGATTTAACCAGCGAGTGAACAGGAGTGAAGCTGTCCTGGATGACCACACCTGACATCACCACTTCACTGACTTTCTGAATCAAATCTTTCTGCTACTGGAAAAAAAGACCAATTGAAGTGATGATACAAAGGATATTCATTCTGAGCAGGATATTTGAACATTGTTGTGTCCATAAATCTACTTAAGGTCATGTGACTCTACCTGTTCTTAGCAGAGAGCTCTTCCCAAAGGTCAAATACTTCTTCAGCCACTCAGGAAAAATCTGAGTGAGGTAAATTTCATAATATACCAATGTTCCTTTCTCAGCATCCCATCTCAGTTTGGTGGTCACAGCCTGAGGTTTGGGAGCAATCCATGTCAGTGTCTTCATGTCGAACGATATGAAGTCTTCTCCATCGTAACCATATTGAGTGAATACATTAATCTCTCCAGTATCATCATCCCACTCACAGCCGTTCATCCTCTGTAAAATGTGGACACCTGACAGAGAGAGACAGAGAATCTGATTAACAATCATGTTCAGATGAAATCTCCAGAGAAAAAAACATCTTAACAATATTGTTCATGCTCAGTGCAGCACACATGAGTGATGAAACTGTTTCTATTTCAGAGTTTAAAAGTTACAGTGGTTGCTGCTCTGTAAAGTCCCAGATGACTGTCAGTGGTAGTAAACCAAGTGGTTCGTCTTCTTGTTTTCTGCTCATCAAACTGCTTGAAACTCAAAGTCACAGCAGAGCTGGTCTCTCCATGTTTTGGGGTTTAAGATACAGATCCCTGGTTGGAGTCCAGCTGAAGATCTTTGTTTAATCTCATCTCATTTTCTGTCATCTCTTAACTGGTGTTTTCTCATAAAGAACTAAAATTACTCCAAAAAAATCTCACCTGTGTGACATCTGCAGCTTTTGATGCAGTCGCAGGTTTGAGTGACCCACATGACTGACAGTTATCCAGAACAAATATAAGAATCAATATAAGAATCAATATAAGAATCTTAGTTATTTCATGTTCATGTATTTTGCAGCCAGATAAAAGTGAACAAGTCAAAGCAGCAGCTGATTAAAGTTTTGAATGCTGAGTAGCAGCTGGTGGTCGGGCTGTTAGGGTTTTGCTTCTTGTTCTTAGTTATAGTTTATTTCTGTGCCCTGTCTTGTGTCCCTGCCCTGTCTGTATTTCCTTGTGTGTGGTGTTCTGTACTGTCATTCCCTGAGTCTTGTGTTTAGTTGCTTTGGTTCTCCTGTTCGTGTCCAGTTTGCTCACTTCCTGTTTTATTTTGAATCCCCTTCTCTCCTCACGTCTGTCACTTCACTTCCTGCCCTTGTGTGTTTCCCTCCTGATTACCTGCTCTGCCCCAATTAGTTTCACCTGTCCCTTGTTAGTCTCCTCACCTGTTTCCACTCCCCTCTCCCTCACTGTGTATATATACCGGTCCGTTCCCTTTGTTCTGTGTTGCGTCGTCTGTGTAGTATTACCAGAGTCTGCCTGTCCTGTGTAGTTTTGCCTGATTTGTGTTCCTGCCTGCCCTGTTCCTGCCCATCTCGTTGCTTCTGTATTTCAATAAAGAGTCTTCTGAACCTGCTCAGCCAGCCTTGTCTGCATCTTGGGTCCAAACACCTCTCTTCATCCTGCCACATGCTTAACAGTTTACTGCTATATAAATACTAGATATATATACTATACACTCCCTCCCCACCGCCTGACCTGTGAGCAGCTCCTCATTGACCTGCAGCCACATGTTACTGCCCTTTTTCCTCCTCTCCAGGATGTAGCCCAGGACCGGGGCTCCCCCATCGTGGGCTGGAGGCGTCCAGCTCACTGTCATGGAGTCTCTGGTTATGTTAGACACCTGCGGCTGGGACGCTGTTCCTGGGGCCTCTAGGTAAGTGGATTTAAAACACGAGAGGTGTTCAAATGCAAGAAAAGGTGATCTGATAAAAAACTGTGAGTTTGACAGTGACATGATGATTTAAATGGCTGTGATGATAATGACAAGGAGGTGAATAATGGTGAGAGGAATGATAGTGATTCTAACGGCCTCACCTCTAGACCCCTAAAACACTTCTCTCTAAATTCCTTTTGGACGGACATCTGGATGATCTTTACCAGATCTTTGTGATAATAACATTTGTGATGGTAATTTATGGTTTCACTCAATTCACTCTCACCTACAGGCTCTCCAGCGCGCACCTCCTCTGTCTCAAGAGGCTCACTCATCCCCTCCATGTTGAGGGCCCGGATGCGGTACTGGTACGCCTGGCCCTCCTCCACTTTGTCATCGCTGAAAACGGTGGCACTGCTGTCTACTTCGCCAACCCTGTTCCAGGACTTCTTACCTGCCACGCGCCGCTCAATCACAAAGCTGCTCACTTGCTTGCCCCCGTTGTCTCGGGGTGCCTTCCACTTCATCTTGATACACTTTCCCGACTGCTCGAGGAACTCTACTTTCCCTTGAGGAGGCTTAGGGTGGTCTGTGGAATGACACATGCATTAGATTTTTCAGACGCACATTGATAAAACATTGCCACATACATGCTGTCACCCACCGATCACATTGAGGTGAAGGTTGGCCACAGCAGTGCCACAGTCGCTCTTCAGACGCAGCATAATCGCTCCACTGTCCTCTCGCACACATCTAGCAAACAGGCAAAGTTAGAGAAAATGTGTGTCTGTATTTAAATTTATGTCTGACCTCTAAAAAAAAAAAATAAAAATCACCAAATGTCTGAGTAGACGACGCCTCTCTCTGCTCACCCACCTGCTGAGCACCAGCGAGGTGCTGTCAGCTGTCCGCTCCACCTTGGTCCTCTCATCCTCCATGATCTCCACCCCGTCTTTGTACCAGGTGATCTTGGGGAGCGGTTTGCCTTTGAAGGGGATCTTAATGGTGGCTATGTAGCCGGCCTTCACAGTCACAGGCCGGGCCCCCAGCAAGTCCAGCACAGAGGAATCGATCTGGGGAGGATCTGGAGAAATAGTTTATTACAGACTGAGATACTATTTCTGTGCATTTCTGGACATTTCACATTCAATTTCACTACTACTTTTCAGGATTTAAGTGGTGATTATATTGCTTTAACAATGTCTGACTTTGGCGACTCCTGGTGGCAGTATAAAAAAAAGACAGGGTTTGTTTCCATGACAGTAGCATGGAGTTTGTTGCAGTATGATTCAGCCCCACATGTGAACGTTAACTCACATATCAAATACAAGCACACACCTGCAGCAGTGAGAACAGCCTCGCTCTCGGCCCCCTTGGCTCTGAAGGTGTACTTGCCCTCATGGGCATCGGTCACACCAGAGAAGATCAGCTTGTGGACGGCCCCCTGCTTGACCACCTGCACCCCGCCGAGTGCTGAAATCTGTCAAATGCAACGTGACGGACAAAACAACACGACACTATATATTTTATGTGGTGATGAAAAATAAAAAGAGTTGTTGCAACTTGTCTAACTGGAGCCATGTCTCAAGCAAAAATGAGCCTCCAGAATAACGGTGCATTTGAGGACATGAGCCCTTTCATCCCCTCTTACATCATCTCTTACCTCCACTCCATCCTTCAGCCACACGCCGTCCACCTTCTCATCATCGAGAACAACGCACAGCTCTGCAGGGGAGCCTGTGGGACACTGAGTGTCTGACATGCCACTCTTCACTGAGGCAAAACGCTCTGGCACCACACAGAGGAAAATGTTGCTGTCTTAATAGCTGGTCAGCAATGTACCAGTGTTAGACATTAAGCAAGTTGGCTGATACTGAAAAAGAAACATCAGAAATCATTACCATCCACAGTCAGATTGGCAGAGGTGACGTATTCGTGTGCGTCGTTGTCCTGAGTGCAGACGACAGAGTACTCCCCCCCGTCCGTCAGCTCGCAGTCCTCGATGATGACCTCCGCCCTCTTGCCCTCGCGAACGAAGGTGTAGCGGCGGCTCGCTGTGATGTCGCTGCCGTCCTTCAGCCAGCGAAGGTGCACGTCCTTGGAGCTCACCTCACACTCCAGGCGGGCCTTGCCTCTCTCCTGCACGCGGGCATTCTTTAAGTGGCTGGTAAACTTGATGGGGATCCCTGGAAAAAAGCAAAATAGGTTGAGAATAATAGGATGAAAGTCACTTTAGGGATTGTTTGGCTTGCATGCTTCACTTCTCTTTCATTTCTGCACGAGGAACACATGAATCTAAAATGTAAAACACATGATTACTGGGTGAACACATTAATATAATTTAACCTAATAAAATGATGCATTCAGTCCCAACACAAGCAGAACTTCGTCATATAATTGTAGTTAAACAACAAGAAAGATAGAGTCGACTCATGAATAACTGTAATTAACACAACCTCAATTACTGTGCTTCTGTTCCTGCAACCCCAGAGGACAGCCACATGTCCTTGTGAAGATATTTACATGCCCCAGCTTGCACCTTGGGCAAGTAAGCATCTTGTTAGACAGAGCTGCAATAAATGAGCTTGTTGTGAGGAGGGATTTGGTTGGATTACTTTCAACTCAGCACTAGGAGGGAGGATTTATTATGCTACCCATACGTCTTCAGTTGGACGATGGAGGGGCGATGATGTTGTTTAGCATAGCTATGAAGGAACGGAGCCTCTAATCTCAGGGGACGGCTGGATAAGCAGTAACTGCTCATCTCCACTGAAGGGGGAAGTTTGTTTCCTTAGAAATGTGAGCGCCACTAAAACAGCACGACACAGCCCTTTTGGGGAAAACAAAAACATAACAAAGCATAACAAAAAAAAGTATGCGT
The DNA here is from genome assembly GCA_037176925.1 of Amniataba percoides. Taxonomy (NCBI): domain Eukaryota; kingdom Metazoa; phylum Chordata; class Actinopteri; order Centrarchiformes; family Terapontidae; genus Amniataba; species Amniataba percoides. The sequence goes on along the minus strand of JBAJHX010000081.1, from coordinate 17,508,718 downwards.
TAAAAAAGTTTTGCTTTTTTTATGAGGGTGAGGCCTGTAAAATGTGCGTACGCTCAATGAAAAGCGGCACGGTGGCGGCGAGGTCTCCGATGCTGATGGTGTAGTCTCCGGTGTCGCTGACTTTCACGTCCTTAATCTTCAGGGTGTAGGTCAGACCATCCTCTGACAGGGACACGTCGAACTTTTCATCTCTTTTGACTTCCTTTCCCTTCACCTGCCAAAACACAAGCACTCCTGGGAAAACAATTTCCATACTCTTTTGAAATAATATGTATTTCCCCAGTGCTTGTACTTGCAGGGAGTGTTGTCACATTGCATTTCTGTTCTTTTCATCTGAGTTACCAAGGTCCCAAATACTCCTAGAAATGTTCTTAGAGAGCAAAATCTTTAATCTCATCCTAGATGGAATAATACGTGCTTCTGTAAAAGCCTGTCAGAGTCCTTCGCTGCGTCTTTTCAAGTTGCACACAAACCTTCCAGATGAGCGGCGCATCTGTCCTCTTGGAGAGCTGGACCTCAAACACGGCGGTCTGGCGCTCCGTCACTCTCTTGGGCTTAAAGTCAGACAGGAATTTCAGAGGCTCATCTGAAAGAGAGATGGAGGAGAAAATAATGTGCCTCTTTGGAAAGAATCACATGCCATATAATAGCATTTGTAAGCTACAAAAGATGTCTGCCACTTGGAGATTTGTCATGCGGAAGCTCAGAGAAATATGAGACGACAAAGAAAGCTCTAAATCCCTGACTGGTCAAAAAAAAAAAGAGTCATTGTGTGTCTACTTAAGTCCGCAAGATAGAATGAGAGATGACAGACGAGACAAGGGACTGACAATGAATGGAAGGAATAAGAGTGTAGAAGCAGAAGAACAAAGTCGTGCAGATGTGCGGGTCATTATCCTCACATAAAACTTGTCCCCAGCTGTTGAACAAAGTGTGTGATGGCTTTGTCTCTCTACATTATGAGTAGAAGGAAAGATTGGAGTCCCATTATGCACTTGCCTATGACGTTAAGCCTGGCTGACAGCCTCTTGTCTCCAACCTGCAGAGTGTAGGTGCCCGTGTCGCCGAGGCTCACGCTGGAGATGCACAGCATGTGCTTGGTCCCCATCTGTTTCACCTCATATTTCCCATGAGAGTACTGGATCCGCAGCAGCTCCGCGCCCTGAATTGTAAGCAAAAGGAACTCACAGGTGGGTTTTTTTTCATGTCGGCGGAAACAACCGCGTACCACACAACAGACAGGCACATGCAGGTTTTTACCAGAAACCACTGCATCCTGACGTTAGGATCCTTCAGTTCAAGGATGGTGTCGAAGATGATGTTGGTGCCAGCTTTGGCGGTGATGTCCTCCAGGGGCTTCAGCACACGTACCAACTGGTAAAATATCAAATGGTAAAATACTTATTTACAGATTTTAAACAAAATAAAACAAAAAGACAACAAGTGTTTTCCTGACTTAAGTGCTGCTATGCAACATGCTTTTGCCGCCATGGCCGTGACTTTTTTTTTTAACCCTTTTTCCCTTCTGCTCTATTTTAAGCAGCTTTTTTTCCCCCGCATCACATCTTAAAACCTTTTGTTCCTTGTGTGATCATGTGCTAACAGAATGAGCTCTCTGTATGACGGGCCCACCTCCACTTCCACTTTCTTCTTCATCTCCTTCAGCTTCTTGAGGATGCCTCTGAAGTCGGTGAAGCCGTGCTCGGCACAGATCCTCTCGTAGTCCTTCTTGTCAGCTCCAGCCAGGATCTTAAGCATCTCCTCCTCTGTGGGCGGCCTCTTCTCCTCTCTCTTCTCCACACTGCTGCGAAAGGAGCGAGACGTCAGGCGGGGAAACAATTTCCCGTTCGTGTTTAGGTGCACACACAAAGGTTTATATGTGCTTCGGTGTGTGTACATGAATATACATCTGACAGTGCATGCATATGTGCAATGACAGCTCAAAAAGCAGCTTCTTCTGTCCCTGCGGCAGCATCGGTGCAGATATTAGATCTCGTCCTGTAGATATTTCTGGATACATGCAAAAAAAAAATGGAGCCAAGGGTGGATGAGAGAAAGCTCCGTCACACCTTGACAGGCTTTGGGAGTGTGACAGTTAATATGAGACAACAGGCCTCTGTTCCTACCGTTTCTTCAGCTTCTTTTTGAAGTCCAACGCTGGATCTGGAAACAAAGACAGAGCATCTTTCACGTGGGGTTCTGAGAGAAAACAAACTCAGCAGATAACTTCTAAATAACTATCAGGACTAAGAAAGGTTCACACAGTGTGAAGTATGGTGGCCACACTCACTTTCTGTAACAATGAGAGATACAGAGTAGATGGCGTCTCCGTGTTTGTTGGAGGCAACGCACTTGTACACATCAGCATCCTCCAGGGTCAGGTTTTTGATCTGAGGTTGCATAAAAAAATGAATTAAATGGCTTTATTGATTCTTAATGTAAGGCAAAGCTGCCAGTGCCGTTACAGTTTGGTCACTTCAAATCACACTGCAGTACTTATTTGGAGCAGAGGGAGGCAGTGCCATGCTGAGAAACCCCCGTAAACATTTAGAGCTGCAACTTAACAGTCATCCCTCACCAGAGAAACAGATGGCATGGGGAGATGCATATGTCAGCACCCACAAGTTAATTGCTTTATAATAGCTATTTAAGCTTCACTTAAGCTCCCCGGCTGGTACAGAGAAAGCGCTAAATCCACTCCAGAGTGGTTACAGATAAAAGGATCAGAGAGAGTTTTTTTCTTTCTATCTACTTTTCCTCATGATGCATGGTGTGCTGTCGACGTTGACAGCACCAAGATGGCAGAGCCCCCTCGGCTTAATGATAAAGGCTGTGCACAGGCGCTGCCCTCTGTGGCGGTGTGGTATAGTTACATCCACCTTTTTAAGCAAAGTATTTTTGAAAAGTGTTACATGTGCAGATGTGACGGATTTGTCTTACAAATAAAGTATTTTTAAGCCATCAGCCTTCAGTGGGACAAACAAAAAAAAAGTGTGTTGACACATGCAAAGCTACACACTATTTATAGAGTTACGTGACTGAAATGAAACGAGGACATGGTTGACTCACTCTGAATTATTTCCTTGATTGTAAAAGTGCACTTATACCAGAAACGATTTGCAGAAAATTACAGACTCAATACAGACCTAATTTTAGCATCAGCACCATTCTCCTCTAATCACAGATTTCAAAAGCTGTCAGTGGGAACCTTTAATAACTGAGATGCCGTGTCGTTTAACAGACAAACCTTGAGTATATGCTGATTGATTATGTTGTCGTAAAAAGATTTGGTTGCATCAGAGAGAGGGCACCTGCTGGCTCGTTCCCAGTTCACGTCGGGCTGCGGGTTCCCCGTCACCCTGGCCCTGAACACAGCACTGTCCCCTATGAATGACAGATCGGAGAGATTGACATGTGAGATCAGTGAGCTGTAGAGTAATTACTGTCCATCCTCTAATTATTCTTAAACATAGCAGTAAACGTTTAAGCAGTAAGAATGAATGTTTAATGTACATCAGCTCAGTCAAATGTTATGGCGACTCTACACTGTCCTGCATAGTGTGAAAGTCTATCATCTACAAGCTTCTTAATCTGTAAATAACAAGCAGAGTCCCAGTTAATGAGACTCAAACAATAACAGTGTATGCACAACAGACACAAGCCCTCAGCAGAGGCAGAGAAGCTTCTCATCTGTAGAGGTCAGGAGCATCACCCAAACTCTATCACAGCATCTTGGTTTTTTGAGAGGTCTTTGTGGAGTCTTTCATCAGAGTGGACTTACAGAACCCGCAGAGACACGTGGCTTTTTAAAGTTTATACCGGCAAAGTCTTGCCTGTGTCATCTGGAATCTCTAGGCAAACTACTGGCAAGGATCTAAAATTAGCCTGCGCGTCGCTCTCTTACAGTCTACAGGCTTCACAGTTGTTTATAAAGTAAAGTGAAGAGAGACATCAGGGGACGCAAAAGGGGCATCTCCTCAAGGTGCCACAAGATGAAAGGAGGGGTGCACCTCACCCTCTTGGGCAGTGACGGGGCGCAGCTTCTCCTCAAAATCTGGGACAGACTCTCCCTCAGGGATCTGCAGGGATTTCTGTACCTGGCTGAAGGACTCAACCACAGCTGAGGTCTTGCGCTGAATCCGCTCTGAGAGTTCTGAGGGAGCACAGAGGACATCCACTTCACAACCATGCTAAGACAAGCAAATTATCCTGCAACAGCCTGACATGCAAATATGATACTGTCAACGTGACTTTTTTTTCTAGCACTTATGCACTCAATGATGTAGTTAATAAGATTAAATGTTGCTCTGCATTTAGCCAGAAGACAGCCTGATATTATTTAGTGCCCAAGGTGCTCTAAGGAAAAAAGGCAAAGTGAATTAACCGTCTTATATTCATCAGTTATTTGATCTCTGCTCATTGTGAAAACAGCTTTAAGTAGGAGTCCTATTCCTGTGATGTCTCATCATTAAAGAGGCTCATTGAAAAACATTTCTGACAATTCCCACCTTCTACAGTCCTTGACAGACCCTGAGAGACTTTTCTCAGCTTGGTGGAGCTCATGGAGGAGCTGAAGGTGGAGAAGGAGGAGGAGGAGGAGGACCTCTGCATCTCTGACATCTGCCTCATCTGCTGCTCCATCTGCTCCATTCTGCCCCCGGTGGCCTGGAGGAGCTCTGCTGCCATGGTGATGGTGATGATGATGTTAGGGCGGTGCTGCTCTGTGCCTCCCTGTGACAGGCACAAATAGAGATGTGAAATGATCTCTTTACAAGTAGCAGACAAAGCTCATTCCACCTCTAATTGGTCTGGGCCTTGTTACGTATAACAGCTTTTAGCTGATCTATTGCCTCCAGCAGATAAGAGAGACCTGAGGGACAGAGGACAATCCTAACCATCCTCTCCAAATTCACACAGTGATACCGCTAATATCCTATAGTGTGCTCACATAGCAAAAGAGGATGTTCAGAGCAGATATATGCTTGTATTTCTGTGCACACGTGTCAGTGTGTGTGTGTGTGTGTGTGTGTGTGCATGTGTCGAACACACGCCTTCGCTCTGTCTCGCTGGTAATTGGGTTTGTGTTTCCAGCAGCACGCACCAAAAATGATTGAAACTCACTTCCATCCCTCTGCTCGTCCCCTGCCCTTTCCTTGTTCCATCATCCTCCTTTCAACAGTGACTACAATAGTCCTTTGCCTTTGCCTGGCTCATACAAAGATCCAATTAAAAAGGTAATCCACACACCTGCTGTGTGAGATAAAGCATTGTGTTTGTACCACTGATGAACTGTGCTCTCCCTCTCTCACTCTGAATCTGGATCCCTCTCTCATGCCCAGTCCCCATTTCTTTTCTTTCTTTCTTTCTTTCTTTCTTTCTTTCTTTCTTTCTTTCTTTCTTTCTTTCCCTCTTTCTTTCACTGCTGTGCGTGTGCATCTC
>JBAJHX010000081.1:17479219-17501015 GCA_037176925.1 Amniataba percoides | reverse complement strand
ACCTGAAACGAGAGGAGAGTTAGTTTTCAAAATAAAAGGACAAGCCAGAACAGGAAACAGAAGACGTGACAGACAAAACTTAACAGATTTGACGAGACATGACAAATACAAAAATTCAGAAATACAAACCCGAATCCACTAAAATCCAAAAGAATTAAACCTTGTTTAAAATCTCATTATTCTTTTTTATTGATTTATTGCAGTTTATTCAAATGTGAATTTACATTTTAAATAACTGTGGTCATCTTACACTCACGCCAAGCTTAAGTGTTTTAGGACAGAACATTTACTGTAGATCACAGATGTTTTACCTCCTCCGCATGTTCAGTGGAGCCGCAATGGTTCATCAAGTTCTGCTGTTTTAATATATTCACATATTCAGAAGTGACCTGTGGTGGCAACAGATGTTTTGTGAAACACTGTTGAGATTTTTTTATTTAATTTCAAAGTGTTACTTTCAATCCTTAGATTACTAAAATGACTTTTTGTTTATCACTGTGGAAACTTACATAATCTATAGTATCTCACATTATCGCAATTTTAAGTCCTCTGTCACTTAATCTTCTGAGGCGTTCTGATTTTGTATTTGAGTAACTTCATCAAATATTTTTCATGTTTTATTTTTTCATTTTGGAACACTTTGGAATAAGATACAAAAAAAACCCTCAAAATTAAAAATGACAATCAAGTGACATAGTTACTTGATAAATATTTAAAAAATGAACTTTGATTTGAAAACTTTAAAAAGAAATGAGTTTTTAAAGTATCCATTACTTATTATTTCTGTTTACAAATAATCATCCCAGTGTGCCAAAACATCTAGTAGCAACTGAGTTTTCACTGTTCATAAATGAACCCGACGTAGAAGTCCCAAAAATGATTTTATCATTTAACACATTTACATTAACAATCACATGTAATGTCATATTACTGATAAACAAATGCTGGGTAGATGTAATATACTGTGGCTTTCTGCAGTTCCATCCCTCATGTTAACTTCCTCCTTGCTCTCATCAGCTTCACTGGGAGCAATTCAGGGGGAAATGACTGCTGCTCATATTTGTAGACCAGGTTAATCCAACACTACTCCACCTCAAAAACAGTGTCCTTTGGGACGCCCTGTTGACTAAATGTGCTGGCCCTGGCTTTTATAACCTCACATAATGTCAGAATTGAAATTTGGGAAATATTCCTTGTTTAATGGTCTTGAAACAAGCTCATCGTCAGAGGCAGGTAATACATGAATGTTTTATTATGAGTCTGGACTACTTGTCATGGATATGCTCTTTGAGGTGACAGCAGGGAGCACTTAAGTGTGATTGTTTGGTTTGAGAGAGCGAGAGAGCGAGAGATGCAGAAAAAGAAGGCGAGGTAGACTTAGAGAGCCCCATTGGCATTACTTCCCTCTAATCCTCTTTGCGCTACACCTGGCTGGCATACTAATGATGGAGAAATGACCCAGATTTCCCTCTTTGCACATTCATACTCGCAGCACAAAACATAATGAATGAGTTGGTTGAATTTTATTTTGTGCGACTGCCATTTTTTTTTCTCTCTCTCTGCCGGCGTTGAATCTGAGAAAGAGGCCAAGCGTGGAGATTCGCTCCTGATGAAAGACAGACTCTAACGCTACAGCAGTCACTTTGGTCCCAGTTGTTTGAGCCTTTTCAGTAACTTCATGATGAATGCAATCCGCGCTTTTGACTGAGGGGCCAAAAGATTGCCAACAAAAAAAGTCACGTTTGATGTCTTTTGATCGTGCTCACTTCCTTGTGACTGCATAATCAGAGCAAACAATTTAGCAAACAATTTAAATAAAAGAAAAACTGAAGCAGCCTTAATTTGACCAGATTTCTGCTAATAAAACTCTGGCAGACGAGTTATTTTTACCGTTGCTGCATTTAGACGCTTCACTTGCTCAGATGGGAATGTAACTTACTGAGTAATTCACCACAACACCACCACCAAAATGAGCTTTTTGAAAATATCCTAGTAGCTTTAAGGGCAAAGGTTAAGGATGGACTGTGTGTGTGTGTGAGGGGTTGTTGGTCAAACTTTCCAGGCAGAGAAAACACTGCAGAGTGCTGTTTAATATGGCAGCAGCTGTAGCTGTGTGATGTTAAACACTCCGTCTGAACTGCACATCTCTGGAGACATCTAATTTTCAAATCTGTCTAACCGTATTTGGAGGAAACAGCTGCAGATAAGTGTGTGTGTCTGCACTTGCTGTGCGTGTGTGTGTGTGGTGGTGGGCGGGGGCTGAATGTAAAGATGATTGAAGTCAACTTCTCAAACTCCGAACTTGTGAGATCATAACTTTTTAAATATGTTTACTGTACTCGTCTGTCTGCATGTGTTGCTTGGTGAGGAACATTCAGTATGACCTGCTGTGGCAGAGGAATATTACTGTTTAACCCAAATGGAGAAGACAAATTCAAAGTCAAAATGTAGGAAACAAAGTCATTTCTTCCCTCTCCCTCATGCATCCCCTAAATGTATCTTTCTTCATCCCCGCTTCTCCCCATTCCTCTTCATCTGCTCACCTCTCCCCACCTCACGTCTCCCTCATTTGTAAACATGGAGGAATGTTATTTCCCCGGAAGGAAATTCAATAGGACACAGTGGAGCAGAAAGAAATGCCACTCCGTACCTGTTTGGGGAGGAGGCAGCTCAGGCACAGAGGGCGGGCAGAGCTGATCCGGTGGGGTGCAGAAGGCAAAACCCCTTAATCCCTGTGACATTTCAGCTCAGACCTCTCATCAAAGCCTGCGAGCTGTCCAACGAAAATAAAAAAAAAAAAAAAATTAAAAAAGGGAGGTTGAAGCAGGGATGTTAGTGAGAGACTGGAGGAGATGAAGGCTAAAAGGACAGACAGCCAGGCAGAGGTAGACAAAGACAGGGCAAGAAGATGCTAGCTTATTAAAATGAGAGGCATTTAAAAAAAAAAAAGCTGCACGATGTGATGAACTGCTGACAAAAGCCACGGCGGCCTCGTCAAAGAGGCCATTTTCTCCTCCCTTCCCTCCTTGCCTGCATCTCCTCTCTGTTGAAAATGCAAACACATTTCAGAGATGATGCTCCCTGCATACTGAGTCCCAAGTGATGCCTTCCCCTCAGCGGTATCATAGCTTCAGCGAAACACTTTGACACCTGTCACAGCCAGCTGGGCATTCACTCCTCCCCGTGGGCCCGGTCTGTGTAATACCCCAGGAGGCGGCAGCTCCACTACCTTTATCAGTCCCCACCTTGAACAGCCTCCCTGTCCATATCATTCCCCTGCACACCGCCTCCTCCTGGATTCATCCGAGCGTGGAGATCCCTGGAGGGTGGGACCTACGTGCCAAATGTCTCTGCAGGCATGAAAGGGAGTCAAGGCAGGCAAGAGAGGGAAGGAAAAAAAATCAGCAGCTAAATTTTAAAGTGAAAATGACAGCTGAGTCTGAAAGTGTTTTCAGGCAGTATTAAAAATATTTCACTCAGACGATTTACACCCTCTCTTTGCGTCACAAGTCACAAATAAATGGAGCCATATGCAGCGTGCAAAACTTTCCGACTACCTTTAATGCGAGTTAAAAGTGTGCGGGTCCCTCGCTGTGCATTGGAAGCTCGCCTGCCCTCGGATGAAACAGAAATAACAGAGGAGCAGACGCACAGAATATCAGGTACACCGACAGAGGAGAAAATAGACTTGTTTTTGTCGTCTTGCCTCACAAAAAAACAAAAAACAAAAAACAAAACCACACATGTCAGATGATCAAACATAAAGAAGAATAGAATCAGGACCTCAGAAGTCCCATGACAACACCCTACAGCCGCAGAGGGCGAGAGAGAGACAGAAACAGTACATGAAACTATTTGATTACACCCTTTGGATGACTTTCAAACCTGGCGTGTGTGATGAAATACCTTCAGTTTCCCCTGCAACAGCTCAAGCAAGGTGATTGCTGTGAAGTTTTTGTTTCCGCGTAAATGATGTTTGGCTGAGGTCAGTCGCTAAGTATTCATTTCAAGAGGGGCCCAGATGAATACCTAAGCATTTCATTTACGCTTAGTGTTTGCTCTGAAGATTACATTATTAATCCATGGAGACAGAGGATTACGGTTTGCGGTCCGACTGATCCAGACGGCACAGCTGGGACAAACTAAATTGAGGTCATATTCTTATAGGCCAGGTTTTCGTGCCTTTCAGATGCTTTATCTGGATTCATAATGGTATCAATAGCTTACCAGAGCTCCAGCTGGATGATTGGTCTCGTACTGTGTACTGGTACTTCGGATAAAGCACGTTTGATGGATTCTCTCAACCTCTAGAGAACGACACGTTGAAAGAATGATACATTACAAGACTCGTTCTCCAGGGGTTCATGTTCGAGGCCTTTGACTTCATTCCTGCATTATGTTTGTCTTATCCCTGATGCACTGCACACACACACACACACACACACACACACACACACATACCACATCTATGGTTCACCCCCACAGGTGTTTTCACTTAATCTGCCAGATGAGACATCCTCTCACTCAAGACTGTGAGTGTTTACAGACTGCGAAGGGCTGACATCCTCCTCAGTCTCTTAAGTTTGCTATCACCTGTCAGGATGGGAGAATTTATACCTTTATTATTCTGACTTCTCCAATTCCATAATACATGTTTACTGCATGCTGGGCATTTTATATATGTATATTTTTTTATACATGAACAAGAAATCAACACGCTTAACCATTTTAACAGAAAATGATAATACTTGCATATTCAGACAATAAACCAATTAAACTTAATGGGGAGTCAGCAAAGGGTTTTTCAAAATGTAATTGTGTCACCACACTGCAATGCACAAAACCTATAATTACGTCCATTTTTATGAACCTGTGAGCTGTGTTATTATTTGTTTTGTGCATTGCATTGTGGGAGAATAGCATTAGCATACATCACACTTTTTTTACTGTGCACACTTAGCTGTTTTTAATATCGGCTTATTTTATTTTTTCACTAGTCCTGTGTGAGCGCACTACATAACCTACTTCAAACAGTCATGTGATATGGATTTGTGAAACAGCCATTTCTCTACCAACACGCTGAGTCTGATGACATCATAATTCCTGCATGCATAGCTGCACACAACATCAACCTGAGCAGATGTCTCGTGTCTTTACCAGCATGTGTGCCGAGCCTTAAAATGTCTCAATTCAGATTGGTTCTCTCTGAAAGCTTTACCTATAGATGCTTCTTATGGCAAACGTTTTGACTTGTTTTAGCAGGGGGGACTGTTGATGTTACAGATGGCTCTGCCCCAGCTGGTGCTTCAGGTACTCAAGTCACTGTCTGAGCCTAGACCTGATTTACTGGAAAACTTAAATGGTACAGATGCATCTCTAAAGACATGTGCTGCAGAAATATACATGTACATAGAAATCTGTGGAAATAGTCCAAAGCAAAGTTCAGTGGATGCTGAATGGATGAAGATGGAATATAAAAACATATCAAATTATTTTCCCACCTGTATTTTAGCGTTGCATCAACCACACGTTTACTGAAGACCAACAGTCTCTCTCTCCGCATTAAAGGTGGCTGTTGCTCTTTTATCTTTGACCAGAGGGCGGCAGTCAAGGGCGGAACCTGAGTGCGTCTGCAGGGTGCGTCCACACACACACACACACACACACATATCACACACACACAAAACACAGGCTACATTATGTGTAATGACTTTGTAACGAGCTGTGTAACGAACTGCAGAGTCAATTTGGATAATGTTATTTCAGCCAAATTAATATAAGAATAATTGCGTCACCTTCTCTTTAAAGATCAAACCGAAATTGAATTTTTTTCTCCCCCAAACCTCCTGTGGGGACTTTTCTACCACCACGCACACACAAAGTGAGTTCAGTTTTCTGCTCCGGTTTGTTTCAAACACATAAAAACGCCACATTTCATAGTAGATTCACTTCAGGTGAGGGATTATAAAGAGGCCTGGTATGTTGTGGAGAGTGATGATGATGATGATGGGAGAAATTCATGAGGACATATTTTCCTTTAAATAACTCTTTTTGAGCCCCGCGCTTGAATAAGATAATTATTTCTAATCACAGATTTTATTTCCAATATCATTTAGACCCATATTACAGCAGCATCGAGCTAATTCTTCATTATCTAGAAAAAACAAAAAGACTAATCGCTCTTTATCAAATCATCACGGGCCCTGCGTTCAGGTGGGTGACGAGAGTGGAGGGGGGGCTGCTTCGCCTAAACAACTTTGGGGCTTCTCGCTCTCCGATTGGATGATGGATCACGCTGGCACCGAGGCCACCGAGCCGCTCGTCCCGCCCGAACCCGCTTTGCGCGCTCGCCATTGGACGCCGGCCGTGCCCGTCCCCGCGCGAAAGCGCAGGTTAGGTTGCCGCGCGCCGTTACGACGCTCAATTGATGGGCGTGCTGCGAGCTGTGCGGCGAAAGCAGATACACCCCCCCTCCTCCACCTCCTCGCCCCCAACCCTCCTCCTCTTCTCCTTCTATTTTTTCCCCCTCCTCTCCTCTTCACGCGTTTCATTGTAGCAAAACAAAACCATGTCCTGTCCGGCTCGCGTCGCCTCCGGTTTCTCCGCGTCCGCGTCCCCGGAGCTCGGCCGGTGCTTCTCCCCGCGCGCGGCGGCGTCAGGCGGGCTGGACGATGCTGCTGCGGCGCCGCGGAGGGAAAGAAGCCGCTGACAGAATAACGAGGCACGGCTAGCATCGGCGCTCACTACTTTAATCCGGTTTAATGAGCTCGTTTTTTACAGGGTTTTTTTCGCAGCCTGTAGGTACTACTTCTGCACACAAGGGGATTTTTTTTTTATTTTAATTTTTTTTAAATGCACCTGTCGTGAGACGCAGCCCGGACCACATGGACAACATCTACCTGCTCCAGACCCCCCAACACCCACATCAGCACGGACTGTGCCCCCACCTCTTTCTCTCTCTCTCTCTCTCTCTTTTCTCTTTATGGTCCCAGTTTTCTCGATGCGCGTCGGTTTCGTGTCCACTCGACCAGCCCGGTGGGTGCAGGGATGACAGCTGATCGCCCCTCTTCTCTGCACAGGACTTAAATACAACAACAACCAAAAAGAAAGAAAGAAACCCCGCTCCACGTGAATCCTCCGCCCTCGGTCTCACTTTCAGCTCCAACAATAGACGGAGAGCTGTGACATTTGTGGCCGGTCGCCACTTGAACCTTCAGATCAGATCAGGTTGCCTCCGTCCTGTTTAAAGCCGATCGCATTTAACTGACGGCTCTTTATTTTTATTATTATTATATGTTTTTTAAAAAATAGCCTATATATCATTTAATGCCATTTGGATCAAACAGGGTCCCGCGCTGTGCAGGTGTGGAGATGCTCTCCTCTCTCTCTCTCTCTCTCCCTCTCTCTCCTCTAAAGCCGTGGCCGGGGATGATCCGTGAGTAGCCGATAAAATAATCAGCGTCGCGGTGTCAGCAGAGGCTTGAGCCGCGGGGGGATTTGTGTAGATTATCGCCGGACTGCTATTTTGTTCACCCCCTCCGGTCACACTCTTCACTGAACTTAGCGGCTTTTTGATCTGCTGCCTTTTTTTCTCCCCTTCTTTCTCTCTCTCTCTATTTCTCTCTCCCTCCTGGAAACTCCAGCGGGGACGGCTGTTTACAAGCCACGCTATTCATCGGAGGAACGAGAGAGTGAGGAGAGAAAGAGAGAGAGAGAGGGAGAGGGAAGAGAGAGGAGGGTGGCATTCATAAGCAGAGACTGCCACAGAGGTGTTTGGACCCGCATCTGAGGATACGACCGCTCTGGATCTCCGGGAATGAGACGCGCTCTGAGACTGTGAGACTTTCTCTCTCTCTTTCTCTCTCTCTCCCTCTCTCTCTCTCTCTCTCTCCGGTCACATGCCGCCTCTGTGACCGAGCGTAAAGCGCCGGGATCAGGCATCTTTTTCCCGTCTTTCACACACACACACACTCAAACACACACCTTTGGGACCCGTTTCCAGCCGTCTGCCGGGGTGATCTACCGGAGGATGTTGGAGTCAGGATGCTGCGCTTCCCCGTGAAGAAAATCCGGAAGCAGTTCAAGCTCCTGCTGCTGCTGGTGCTGCTCACCTCCGCCGTGTGGTTCACCTACCTGCACATCAACCAAGGCAAGACCATCAAACTCCACTTCAACTATGGGAAAGGTAAAAAAAAAAAAAAAACCCTCCGGTGTTAGATTTCAGATTGTGTTAAAGATGTCATGTCTTTTTTTATTTATTTTTTACTCTTGATGGATATGAACTAACAGTCCTCAGAGACATTTAAAGGAGATTTAACACCCCCTGTATGAATACTTTAGCGATGGCTCAGGAGGAAATGCCATAAACTGTTGTAACATCACTGTAAAGTCCCAGCCCAGCAGAGTGAGCTCCTACAGGGGCATTGTAAGGAATATTAAGGTGACATAACGGCAGATAATAACGCTATAAAGCACCATGAGACCTCTGTAAACTCACCGTGGAAGACGTAGTAACAGATAAAAGGGGAGAAACCCGTAGGCGTCAAGACTTATGATGAGCTTAGTATAAACACCACAAACAACATTAAGTCCCTTCATAAATATTGTTAGCCGCGCGGATTTATGGCAAAAAAAACATGTCCCTGAATCAGCCTCCTCTCTCTCTCTTGCTTTCTCTCTCTCTCTCTCTTTCTTTCTTGTGATGGGCAGGAGCAGATAGTGGCTGCGAGAAAGAGTAACACAAGAGAGGCAGCGTGTCTCATAAATTAACAATCGTTTCCTTCTCCGGGCTAAGTAAAGAGCGCCGCGGTGTCGGGGCCCAGGTCGAGAGCCAGACCTTTGCCTTCATCATTAATAATCAAAGGTGCTGTTCATGAAGGTGGCCTCAGAGGTTACAGGCATGCCAGTCAGACTTGGAGTTGGTGGGGGGGGGTGTTGAACAGCTTTGCCCAGACGGGACAGGAGAGGACAGGGGAGGCAGATCTCCACCTGCTGCCTCGATGCTCTGTTGGTTTTGGGCGTCGAGAGAGGCTGGCTGAAACTGTGGAGGATGCAGGAGGGGTTATACGGGAATATCAACTAATAATGAAAAGAAAAAAAACTACTGATGAAAGGTGTCAGGTGGTGTAATGTACCGTCAGCTACTACAGATTTAACACAGGATGATGGTGTACTCTATCTCCTGCAGCTGTCTGCGTAAAGTGATACCCAATGATTATGATGTCCTTGAAGAGTGTGCACTGCCAGCACACACACACACACACACACACACACACACACACACACACACACACACACACACACACACGATGCACACAGGGATCATTTCATTGTCTCTGATCTCATCCGCGGGGTTTTCCCGGCGACGGACTGCATTTAGTTTTCTGATGATGAGAGTCCTGGATCACTCTTGGTGGCTGGCTAAAGTCTTCCAGTCTGGCTTGTTGCTTTTGGAAACTGCAGCGAAGGAAGCTGTGAGCGAGGTGTTTGGGGTTTAGGTTAAAAATGCAAACCACACACTGCAATGAATTCAACATATATGGAGTGTTTGATCTGACCCGGATGTACACGGCAGAGGGACGAAGGAAAAGTGCAAAAAAACAGGTGCATTTTTAGCCTCATATGGTAAAAAGAAATCAGTTCAGGGGCAGATGTGTCGCATTGCACTCTGTTCAACAGCTGCTGGTGATGTTGTATCCACACACTTGCTGCTCGCACAGACTAACCCTGACGTTGATGCAATGACTGGTCACTCTGAGCCCTGCATTACAAACAGACTGCGCCTTCTTTATCCTTTTTTTTTTTTTCTTGTGATTTTTGCCTTCATCACTGTGTCGCTTTTTGTGTTAACAGTCCTTTTCATTCTCAGAAATCACAGATCTTACCATGTTCCCCATTTAAGAGACTCTACCAATAGTCTGCCTGCGTGGCTCGTGTGCGTGTGGCTGATGAGGAAGGAAGCTGTTATTCTGCACCGTGCTGCTGGTCCTTGCGTCTAATTGACTGTCTTCCATTTAGCAGGCATCTGAGAAGGTCAACTCACTTAACCTCTTATGAATAACATGTCCCCTCTCGCACCAAGGGTTTCTAAGTGAGACGTAGCCATTACTGAAAATGGGGCTCCATGAAGTGTGTAAATATTCATATCAGGCTGGCTATTCTCTCCGCACAAGGAACTTCATTGATTCTTAGCGCCGAGGTGGGGCAGGTAGAAATAATGTAATTTCGTTTTTGGCCTGAGTCCTGCCTTATTTGAATATGAAATGACAATTTGTCAAATTTCCATTCCTCTTGTCCTTTTTTTTTTTGGAAGGGAATTAGATTTATCGCAGCCACATCCTTCCTTTGGGGTGAGCACACATTATCAGGCAGGCCGCTGCAAGTGCTCCGTCCGCGAGGTAATGTCTCGTTGGCATGTGACCAGTGGACTTATGAGCAATGTAAACATCTTGGCATGCGGTGCCCCATTGAGGCCGCGTCTATCTAATTGTGAATAATGATTTTAGAAGCATGTCCAAGGTGGTTTACGGCGGATGATTTTGTATGCGGTCTGTCAAGTGATTCCAACTTCAGTCCGCTCACCTCAGTGTGCTCACGCGTTGGTTGACTGGCTCAACATAATGAAGGAGCCGAGGCCCGAAACTTTGAGAAGAGGCCTTTTTTAATGGTACCCTGTGGAGTCTTCGCGGCAGACAAACAGGCTTTTGTCTACATCCGACATTTTCCCGCCCAACCACATTGTGTGCATCTTTAAGATCTAACAAACACGGTGAATACATTTTCTACTTCGTAAAGCATTTGGAGGTATCTTTGTTTGAACGCTTTGAAACTCTCTTTGTTTTGCGTCGTCGAGTTGCCTTCCCCTTCCACACCAGCTGTCACTGCCCCTTTGCAGCTGGCAGTCGTGTGTGTTTAAAAGACACGCAAATATGGGAATCCATTCATGGAAAGCTTCTGGTTGACCTCTGTGGGCTGGATGACAGGAATCAGGGTGAGGCGTTCTCGGCTGGTGTCGATTGCTTTGACTGAGCTTTTTTTTTTTTTTTTCAGTTAGTGACATTTACATCCTGTGTTTAAAGCCATATCATACTAGACTGTGTTTAACCTACTCTACGTAACGGAAACTGTCTGATTTAATATCAGTTTTTGCACTTAATTGAACAGGTAGACAGGCACAGAAGTCATATGTGGTCATTAATATCACATTGCGGTCGGTAGACAAAGAACTCAGTTACAAAGTCCAATCATTTTGAATGAGAATTGTCATCATTCAGGGCACCGAGCCAGTCACAGCCCGTATTGAAATGGACCATCATTTTCTGCCACTAAATTATTCAGTACGGGATGAAGCTGTGTGAGGGAGCGGTGATTGAATGGTGATGGGCAGTGCACCTTTTAAAATCACCTTTTTTTGTGATTTTTATAGAAAGTAGGGAGGGAGAGAGAGGGGAGAAGGATCCAATATCAGGGAGATGATGTCACACGCGAACAATAGCTCGAGAAGTGATGGGCTCGACTATCTGGGCACGGAGTGAAGATTTCTCCAAAACTCATAAAAAGTTGACTTCCTGCCACGACATGCGTCCAGAGCCATTTCCTCACATCGCACGAGGGAGCGTACGAACAGCAGAACAATCTTAATTAGCTTTTTGTATGAATGTATCATTTACATATCCTGCTTGCCTCCTTTCTTTATGAATAGGCTAGTTAAAGAAATATAATTACAGCACAATGAGCAATACCGACGGGCCTTTGTGTGAATGCGTGGGCGTTTCTTGGGGCATTCGTATTATTTTCTTAAACGCCAAGGTGGCTGTTCTAGCTGTGATGATGGGGAAAGCCAAAAAGGTATAATTAAATAGTTTTCAGATTGCACACTGGCCAGACTGGCCTTATTTAATCAGAATTTCAATGAGGAAGTGTGTTGGCAGGCAGCGCTGCAGTGCATATTAGATGAGTGCCACATTTATGCGGCCACCCAGTTGTACAACAGCCCCCCTGTTTTCCTGCATCAACAGGTCCACTGAGGGGAGGAGGAGGAGGAGGCTGACTGCCGCATACAGGCCTCTATTGATTAACTATGATTACACATGTGGAGGCACACACGTATGCATGCACTCAGCCACCCCTGCACAAACACGCAAATATGTTGCCTTTATGTTTGTAAACTAGCACATAATGCAGGCATACATTTCACATCATCACCTGCTCTGAGGGGATCTGGAGGAAGTTGGAGAGGGGATGTCTCCGGGGCTTCGACAGATTGGCTGCTTGGTTGCCCATGGAGACAACATATGGGAGAGGGGACATGCTGGGATGTTTCTGAGCTTATTTTGTCAAGACTGATGCATTCGCAGGTTTTCAGGAAGCTCGAATGTGTTGCACCTCCACCGAGAGACAAAAGAATCCAACAGACGTAGTTTGTAGGCGCCGTGTCGCATTAGCGTCCCTCGAGAGAAAGGCAAGAACTCACTTGAAGGACCCTGCACGCACGTTCACACTCCCAACACTTGGATATAGTTGCAGTTCAGTATCAAGTTGGATTTGGCTTGTTGTTGTATCGCAGCAGCAACACCCTCAGGCAGGCTCGCTGTCATGGTAACCGTGCCCTCCGATGTCACTTTACCTAATTTTAGCTCTCGTGGTTCTCACGGTCGGTCAGCTTTACCTCGGCCAGAACCACTCTGCCGGCAAAATGGTAACACCTTGGTGTGTGTGTGGTGTGTGTGTGTGTGTGTGTGAGAGAGACATACAGAGCACCTTTTCACGTTATCATTTATTCATGCAACAATGAATATCGTCAATTACCTTTTTCAGATCTGTGAATAATGCAGCTGCTCGGTGCCCGCTTGATGAAATGGAACAGTTGTTAATGGAGGAAAACAAAAAGACATAAACAACCTACATGCTTAGTAAAAAGCAATTTCCGAGGCAGTCGTATTAGGTGTGTGTGTCTGGCAGTGTTGAATTTAGCAGTTTTATAGGAACGCCGAGCCCCAGCGTGGGTGCAGCCTACAAGTCTGCATCAACAAAGTGGTTTGGGCGCACTAAACTGGGGACACGTCTGAACCCAGCTGGGCGGTGTGGCTTTTAAAGATTGCTTTAATTTAGGAAAGCTGGACCTTTACATCACTGTGGAAGAGCTCTGGTAATCAGATGGAAATAAGTTTTAAAAAAAAACAGAAGAAAAGACTTTTCATCTGGAGAAATTCTGAAAGGAGTGAATTATCAAATTGCAGTCGCTCTAATGTGGTGATTTATATTCTTTAGAGCCATACTGTGTGGCTGGCTTAACAGGAAAATGTCTGATACTCTACGAGCACATAATCCGATCTCCAGATGGAAGTTATTGCTACAGGAACCTGCATGTTTTTCAGTGAAGTGATCATGAAATTGAAAACTGGAATCTTATAATCTGCGCGTCTCTCTTCGCTATCCCTGAGAAATCATCGGATATGAGGAAACCAATACGGCGAAACTGCGATATATATATATACATTTATATTTCATTTCATTTGAGGTGAGAGTATGTTTGACGTCTCATTTCATTTGCAAGGTCTACGTTGTCAAAGTGGGCGTGTGGCAGTCGGTCCATTGTTAGCTTGTGTCTGGGGAGCCGGGGTGTCAGGAGCTCAACCGTGAATCTGGCCCACAGCTTATCTGACCAACCCAGGGAATCTCTCACTCCGGGTAATTCCACAGCGAGGATGAACGACGTCCCCAAAGCAACTCACGCTGCATCCCCAGCGTGCTGGGATGCTGCAGGACCTGCCTGACGGAGGTGGAGAGACAAGAGAGGGATTAAAAAGGGGGGTGGGGTAAAACCTCCCCCTCTTCTTATGTACATATTTGTGCGTTTGGTCACTGTCACGTACCTGTGTGTGTTTCTTGAAATATGTTCACGTAATCTGTCTCTCTGTAGCACTCTTGTCCTCCCTTTGATACTTTACAATTTTCTCCTTTCACGCTGATGTCAGAGCAAATGCACAGCTCCACTGGCGAGAATTAACAGCCTTAAAGATGTTTCACACGCAGGATGTGTTACATTCGCATTACCCACCATGCATTTCACAACTGGCGAGTGCTGCACAGAAGACTAACAGATGTGAATATAGGATGGAGAGATGAGATGAGAGGGGAGGCGAGGTTGGGAAGGGGAGCTGAACCAGGGAAAAAAAACACAAGTCCAGAGTGTGTTAACCTCGAGGTTAATGAAATTTGTGTTGGCCTGCCTAACAAGCCACCATCAAGGTACCAGCTCTGCCCCATGCAGATGAGAGCTCTGGCCCACTGCCATGGCTTTGCCGCAGGAGATTTGTCTGTGTGTGTTTGTGTGTGTGTGTGTGTGTGTGTGTGTGTGTGTCAGTGAGTGAAACAGAGAGATTTAGTGTGAAAGAGAGGGAATGTGTATGTGTGATGTAGTTTGTTTTTTCTTTCCACAGAGTGTGTTATTGCATGTGTTTGTGAGTGTGCACCTCCCCCCCCGATCTCGCTGCTGTCTGCACTTTAGCCCCAGTGTTTAGCCGAGCAGAAGAGGAAGCAGCTGAATGATGGCACTGTCTGCCCGCTGGCACGCTCGCTGCGAATGGGGGACGAGCGTTTGGGGAGGAGGGACAGGGCGGAAGAAGGACACCCTTCTCACGCAACAGGTGGGACCTGCAGCAGGATGCATCAGGAGAGGATGTGGCTGCGACTTGTAATAAACCCGGCCCTTCATCATGCAGCAATCAGTGCAGCCTGTTTTTTTTTTAATATGAAAGCGTCCTTCCTAGTTGTGTGTGTGCACATCAGATGAGGCCCATCAGACGTGGAAAAGCATTCAGGTGTAGCCGCCTTATACAGCAGGGGCGTCTAATAATGCAGCAATCACACTGTTAAACTGTGTCATCAACATTTAATTAAGACCAATTTCCTCAGCAGAGACTCATGAAAACCTACACAATTTGGACAGTTTATTAGGACACCACTGGGAGACACAGAGGAGGGAGAGTGTGAATGAGAAAGCGGAGAGCGAGTTTTAAGAAATGAGAAACGGAGAGCGAGAGAAAAGAGGGCGCTGGAGAGACAGATGTCAGGTGGGAGTATCGACTGCAGACGATCCTGATCCCTGTCATGATGGGATTTGTCGGTTTCCCCGTGCCCGGGATCGGTTCCGCTCTTTACTCCCCACCCTCTGCAGGAGGATTTTCTTTCATAGGGTTCCTGCGCAGCGCTGGGCTGTATCAGCTCTGGTGTTGCCTTACTGTAAGTGATCCAGACCTCGCAGGATTTCAATCAATCATCAAAGAGTGTGTGCCCGTGCGCTCCCCGCTGCTCAGAATGAGCCTTCTGTAGTGGTGGTTAATGGAAAAGGTCACCTCCCCTCGAGGCTGTGCTGGCTCGCAACAGAGACGGGAGAAAGGATCAGAGGAGCGGGACGGATAGACCTCGGAGACAGAGGAGGCTGAATGTTTGCAGACGGCCATGTTGGTCGCACTGTGATCAGCTTCATGGAACTGGTTCACGGCTCTGTTGATAAGTCATAAAGACGCTTGATATAAGAGAGTGAGTTGCCCGTAACATGCCCGTCCCTGTGTGCTTCTCTCCCCGCTGTTTTCTTTTCGCATTCCCATTCACCTCTGTTTTCTTTTGAAATCACAATCATGCGCATTCTCACTCCTCGCTTATGAATATTTACACGTTTTGCGGAGGAGGGATAGGAATTCATCTCCATTTGTTGAAGCTTGCCGGGTAAAGTTGAGCAGAGAGGGTGGAAAAGTTTGAGTTTTTTTCCACACTTTGACATTTAAGAGCTTTCGCTAACATAGCCTGGCTGCCATTTAGGTAGAGCTAAATCCTGAGCTTTGTATCTGGCTATATATCTGAAGGCATGAAAAAACATTGTTATGTGAACGTAGTCGTGATGATATGGTTCCCCACCGCTCCACAGCAGGTCTGACGGGTCTCCCCTGCTGACAGCAACCCAATATGAAAGCCTCGTAGTGTTTTTGCATTTTGGTTAGCTGAGCTGAATGGTGTATATTCCTGTCCTGACTTCTTTTTCTATTATCTCCCATCATCACAGCATGTTTTTTTTTCTTTCATCTCATCTTCCATTCCATCTCCTCTCGTTCCATCTCACCTATCATCCATGTTATCTTTCACGTCTGACTGTCTCTATGTTTATCTCATCTTTTCGCAACAAAGTGTCAGAGGAGGCAAGAGAGGAGTGAGAGGAAGAGACAGAGAGAGGACAAAGGCTTTGTGTCTTGAAGGTCTGCTCGCCGGCTTGATTATCATGTGAGCTGCTTTGTGAAGGAGCGCGGCGTCGCTCTCCGAGGGCTGTCAAACGCAGTTCCCTTTTCTCTCTGTTGTGGCCAGTCATGAAGAAAGACATTCAAGGGAAGAGGAAAGTTTCCAGTTTACTCTGGAGCTGTGTTTCTGTTTGCACAACTGTGCATACTTGCGCTGAGTGGAGCCCAGCTAGCGTGTGCCGAATCTTAACATCTCTTCATTAATTTAACTTCTCTATAATTCACTGTAATTAAATACCCTGTTTTAGTATTCACCGTACCGTGCTCAAGTTCTTGTTTATCCCTTTGGTTTTAGTCTCACTCACACTAATACAGTTGATTGAAAATCAAGAATATTAAGTGGTTATTGAGTGTTACAACACAGGATCATTTTTCAAAACTGGCTGTTTTTTCCTTCCCTCTTGTTTTCGAGAGCTACGTTTTTATTTGTGGCAATTACTGCGGGAGAAACCTTGCAAGCAGAAAGAAACTACTGTCACAGAAAGTTGAGTCAGAGACTGTTTCACGAACTTGGAACTTGCTCAAAATTGTTAAAATACTGATCATGTCTGCTTTATTTTTGGTTAAGACTATATTGTATGGTAATGCTGTGTGCTGCAAATGTTACCATGTCAACTGTGTTTGGAAGACCCCTGATAGTAGTAAAAGCATGTTGTTCTTTTTAATGGATTATGTAGACTATCTTTGCTAATTTCACATCATTGAGTTTGTAACAGTGCAGGGTAAATATGTGAATAGCTAAAACGGTTTGTAGTAATCTGTATTAAACGTGTACTCAAATACTTGAATATTTTGTTGTGTCTCCAAGTCCTCAAATTTCCCGTCAAATTGCTGTTCATGGTTCAAAAGGTTTTCAAAATTCGGATTTGACGGCGCCTATGGTAACCACAACAAAACCCAGTGAATCTTTTTAATCGTCCAAATCTGTTTTCATCCACCTTAGCAGGGTGTCCTGGAGAAAGGCCACTCCTCTCACCTTCAGGTTCAACCTCTACCAATTACCTTGCTGGGCTTGTGCCAGTTAATATCTTTCTCCATCAGGACCACCATTGAGAAAATCACTTATCGCTCTTGAATCTCAGCACCCTCAATCTCTTTGCCTGTGTTGGCTTTGTCTCATGTACAGTATTTTGAGCCCCTATCTAACCCCATGATGGCTGCTGCCAAGGACACCACAAAAAGTCATGCTGATCTGCACCGGGAGCATTTCCTCCCGCTAGTTATGTTATTGCTTGTTGCCTCCTCACAGCGTTGTATTGGACTAATTCTGCATGGCATCACTTTCCACTACTTTACCTGGCACGGTGGCCATTTCCTATTTTCTATTCTGGCACAGCAGAACCCCCTCCCTGTTGGTTTTCAGGTTGTCTGGCTGGCCTGCTGCCTGGTTGGTTGATTCCTTGTATTATTCAGTGTAAAACTCTCGGTGTGCAACAACAGTAGCGACTTTGACTGCAGCAATAAAAAGCAGGAAATGAGTTCACAACAGCATCAACTAAAAGGATTCTCCTGCCTTTATGTTGATATAAAGAGTGACATTTCAACATGGCACTTTAAGTTAATTGTATGGAAACGGATGGACAGCAGGGCAGAAAACAGATGTGCGCTACCTGTATCTGCCGTTGATGTCTGAGATTTCCCTCTCAGCGCGCACTGCGATGTGACTTCGTTTTCATGATTGCATAGAGAGGACATTCTTAAAAGCTCGTCTGACAGAGAGGGCATTGTGCGTCTAATGTCACCGCACTTTCTTCCACCTCCTCCTCCGCCCTCTTATCTTCCATTTCCTCCGCCGCTTGGTTTCTCGTCTTTGTTTTATTTATTTATTTATTTTTGCCTCTCAGCCTACTCGTTCCTCCGTAAAATGACAGTATCTATCCAACCACCTCTCTCACTTTTTTTTTTTTTTTTACATCCATTTTCTACTCTTGCAAATAGGATGCGGGACAATTGCGAGCTTTTCATCTGCCTGCATTTGACATCACCTTCCCCAGGAAAGCTACACGATTCAACTCTATTATCTCTCTGTCAAGCATGCCGCTCGTACCCGCCCTTTTGGTGGAAATGAGGTGTTTTTACATCGCTTGGGAGGATAGGAGGACTGGCAATGAGCCGATGGGCATAATACATTGTTCTAGCACTTTTTCTGACCATCTGATCGTGTTTCAGAGTCCAGAGAATAAAGAGAAAACAGCCAAGGATTTGTACATATTGAGCGCTGGCACCTGGAACAAGATCTCTAATGTGCTGCATTTAATGTCGGTCAGTCTAGACAGATAGATCTGTTTACACCCTTTATAAACATAATGCACTTTTACATCTTTAAAACACAGGAATAAAACAATATTGAAATATTCACAATCCATTCAAGGTTAATGTGTTCTTGTTTTGCGCGATGAGTTGGCACGCCGCTCACCCTGACCCGAAGTCCAAGCATTATTTGTGTCGTGCATGAAAAATAACACAGCAGCGCCTGTACAATAAAAGGCTTGTTTCCTGGCTCTCCTCTCCTTCATAAATAGGAAAAAACACATGAAAAAGAACTGGCAGAATAAAAACATATTACAGGGCGTTAAAAGTACAACCGAAACAGCAACGAACACATCCTACGAGATAAAGAAGTAAAATAAATTCTGACAAAACGAATGAACACAAAGGTTACAATGCTGTAGATGGATGTTTGCTGCTGCTTTTTCGGCGAGACACTTGTACTGTTTGTGTGAAGTCCTGCTGAAGCGTGGACCATCTAACAGGGGTTTGCTGATTACTTTGCGAGCGTATGCTTGTCTTTTTCGGTGTTCTCCCTCTCCCTATCTTTGTGCACTCGGCCGCAAAGCGTGACTAACTATTCTTTGTTTTCCTCAGACCACACTGCAGCATTTCGCATTAGCTGCCATTGCTCTTTTGAAATAAACCACTTTGCCTCTGCATTTGTGATAGCAGGCCTCCACTACTGCTTATCTCAGAAACCTCGCCGTTGGATTGAATCATGCCTTATCATAGAGACGACAAAGCGTTCCCATGTAACTCACTTATTTTTCATGATTCAAAGGGCCAAATTAATTATTACATCGACTGCTAATTGTGCTTGCCAAGTTAATGTTCGGTGCAACGGTGGCTTGTTGGAAAAGCGTCTTTATGTCCTTATCAGGGTGTTTTTTTTGTTAAAAGTGTCGCTGACTCTATGTGGCTGGTTCAAAGAGCGTCAACAACTCTCGCAAAGTCAGTGTCAGTGACAGGCGCAGTAAAAGCGTCTTTTAAAACCTCATTTGCCAGCATATGGAGATTCCTATCATATTTAAAACTTTGCAGTTCTACAGCCCCATAGACCTGTATACGTGTACGTGCCTGTGTGAGTGTGTGTGTGTGTGTGTGTGTGTGTGCTTGTGCGTGCCTCAGGGTAAATGAAGGAGGAAAAAAGATTACTGTTTTTTCCCCCCCACCTAGCCACTTAAAAAGCTTAAGTTAGTGATGGAGAAAGTGATAGTGTGGTTTTGCCCTTCTGCACACAGGGTCAGTACAGCGCGATAACACACAGCAGGCCTTGTCTTCTCCCCCCATCTCACTCTCATTTCTGCTTAAAATTGTGGGAACGCTGATTATATTGCCTCTTCATACTAATCTGCTTTCAGCCCACACGTTTGTAGGACAAAATGCACACTCTCTCATACACACATGCAGGATGTGGACACGCAGAGGAGTAATTTGTTTTTCTTTGAGTGCCCTTAATGCTTGCTGGTGCTCTGAATAATAATAAAAAAAAAACATCCAATCAACAAAAAAGTCCTTGCTCTAAAGCCTCAGCTCTGCCTGTACAAATGGGGCCGTCACAGGCTGAAGTGGATTCTGCTTATTACCCCCATCAGATTGAGGCCTGCTCATTCAATGGGCAGGTGAAGGCCTGACTCAGCTGGGTTAAGTTAATGGAAGTTAAAATAGAGTTTTTTTGTTGTTGTTGCTGTTTTTTTTTTTTCCAGGGCTGTATTTATCTGATCACAAAGTACTGATGCCAATGACACCTTTAAGTGTCTTTGCTCTTTTTGTTTCTTTTTGTCTCTTTTTGTTTAGTTGTGCAGATGGTGTCCCAGTGCTAGTGTTTAGCAATTTACCTTGTATTATTTATTATACTTGCGTAAGAGTTTTTTGGCAGTATACGCGGTGCTGTGTGGTTGGACTTTCACACAGGAAATTCATTAAAATCTTTCTGACCCCTGTATTATTATACAAAGTGGGTTGCAAAGGATTGTTGATTGTTGATTGTTGGAAAAAAAGAGACAGGGATGGGGATTACGATGTCTAAAAGTAAGCTTGTTTGATAGTGTTTATGATCAAACCTGATGACTACAACTACTACTGACTACAACTATTGTGCTACAACAATGGGATGAGACTGAAGGTTGTTTTTATATGTATCCTAAATCGTGGATGGAACCATTAGTGAAGTGTGGCATATGGGTTGATCAGGGTCTGATCTTAGTCAGTTTTTGTTAATATAGTATGGTATGTTTAAGGATTCTGATGCACTTTGAATATGACAATGCATTTCTGCGGGACAAATAATAATAACAATAATGGCACTTTCAGATCCTGTACGATTTGCCACACTGTACTTTGTCAAGGACACCAAACATTGCAAATGTCCAGCGGTAGAAACAGCTGCTCGTTTAAATAACCAAGTGAAACCAGTGGACATTTCCTGATCTTAGAAATAATGGAGTGGCAACAAATTTATGCGGTCTTGGGTTCCCTGGTTTTGCTTGGTGTTTCCATCGATCAAATTCTTGACAAGGGGGCAAACAGTATGAGCAGCTGTCCAGACAGAGAGCTGTTGAATATTTCTCCCTGTGAATGAGACTGCAAGACTGATGAGAAAGAAGGTATGAAAGGTATGAAAGCAAACTAAACCTCACACAACAAATTAAATGCAAAGACCATCTGTCTTTTTTAAAAAATCTATATCTTTGCTTACTTGCTTTTTTAGAAATTGTATCTTGCATGAACAACACAAAGAGTTTATTGATGGAAGTCATTTTCGTGTGCAGTCACACGTGAGAATTAGTGTTCTTGCAGGATTTCAGGGACTTGCCTGTCACCAGAACTCCATCAGCGTGTGCTCTCTTTCGCCGCTGCAAGACTAAAACTATCTGTGTACAGTATGTGGCAATATGCCACTTTTCTCTAATTACTGCTCTGTAGCGGCACAATCAACAGTAATTAAGGTCATTTGACAGCGCTGTGCAGTGAAAATGATGATTGATAGATTTGGTGTTATTACAATGGGGCATTAAGCATTGTGGTTTCTTGACTCTTTATTCAGTGAGCTTTCCAATGTCTCTCTCTATCTCTCTCTCTCTTGCGCTCTCTCTCTGTTTACCACAATATGCGTCTCCCACTCGGCTGTTTAGAGTTGGACTGCGGTTTGGCCTTTCTGCAGGTGGTGTCCTTCCATCATTTCGATGTGCCAAGACAGGCAGCTTGCCCGCTGTCACTCTTACACCAGATCG
>JBAJHX010000081.1:17433803-17462818 GCA_037176925.1 Amniataba percoides | reverse complement strand
TATATATTTATTTATTTGGAAGCAGGGCTGGCGCAGACACCCCTGTCTCCTCTCGCATTGTCTCCCAGCTCAGCCTCTCAGCTGTCAGGAGCGCCGAAGATGGATGAATTATCACAGAGAGGTCTCCTCCAGCGCTCTCACCTCATTTAGATGCTCTGCTCGGCTCTGGCTCTCGCTAACTCCGTGACAGCGCGCTAGCCCAGCACCAAGGCCCCTTCACCGCCTCTGTTTCTTTGTTTACAAATGTATGCTAATGAGCGAGCAGGCCCGGGAAGCGTGCAACCCCTGCGTGCTCACTCTAATTCCCTCCCCGGTGACACATCAGCTGTGACAGTTGTGGCTCTGCGGCAGCTTCCGAGTAGCCTCCTTATCTCCTCCGCTGTGATTGGAGCAGCTGCCTCTGGGTGTCACCGCCAACTGTAGGGATTGTTTTGTGACGTGTGTGTGTGCATGTAGTATGTATGCTCCCTCACAGGGGCATAATTAACACTTGGGAGACTCTGAACTCTCTGTCCCGTATGTGAGAATATCCAAGGCATCTAGAGCGAGGTCATGCTATTTGCATTATACAGCATTTCTGTGTGTGTGCGTGTGTGTGTCTGTCTCCAAGTCCATCCACTCGGCTCATTGTCATCTATCTCTGAGAGTGGCTGCCATAACTTCCTCCTCCTCCGTCTCACTCTCCGGCTCTCCATCCTGTGCCTCCTCGATATCCTTTGTCATTGAACATGATGGAAATGTTTCCCTTTTGCACTCTCATCTCCATGGCAACCCAGAGTAGGGCCAAAGCAGACCTTATGGGCCTCTAGACAGCGCAGTGGAGTTCACAGAGGCCTTGGGCACTAAGCAGCAGCAGGAGATGGGCAGAGGCAGACAGCTATTTAGAGGTGAGCAGGGCGAGTGGGCTGGCAGGTCGCAGAGGGATCAAACTGTTTTGCTCCCCAGCCCAGGGCACAATATCAACTAGATGGGAGATTGACAGAAATACATCAGCTTTTTTTTTTCTTTTCCCATTTGTCCAATATGTCCTGAATTGTGAGCTTAGTAGCCCCTAAAAAGATCAATCAAGATTAGAAAGCAAGATGTAGCAGAGAAGCAAGAGATTTTTGCATTGATGTTTTTTTGTTTTGTTTTTTTTAATATTGTACAGTGCTCACCATATTTTAGACTAGCATGGCTTTAGGCTGTCACCTCCAAGGCCCCCATTCAGCTGCCAATAGTGAGAAGAGCAGATCATATTTCTGTGTAAGTTTGAAGATCAAGTCGAATAGAAGCATCACTGAAGCCCAGATGGTGTAGGCATGAGCGCTTCTTGGCTCTCGCAGCCTCCTCGATCGTGGATGTAATCTATTGACGACTTAATAGCTCTCTTCACATTTCCACGCTATGCTAAATATGCATAGAGGCCCTGAGATTGTCTCCTCTATTTGTACACATGCTCCTGCTGATATTATGAGCAGGAGCGGCTTTTCACACGCTTGTCTTTCGCTCTGAAAACTTGTTTACTCCTGAAATGTGAATCTTTTAATTGATTCTGTTCATTAGATTTGGTTCAGGCAACGCCCTCTAAGTACCAGTGTGTGTACGCATTGGTGTGGGTCTTTTGCATGTGTGCGTGCATGTGTTTGTGTGTGTTTGCGTAGCCTGACAATGCAATAAGGTCATTTCCATTTTCTTGCAGGCTGTCTATTAATCTTTGAGTGCACTGGGCCTTGGGGCTCTGATTTTATGTTTGTCTCCATCTGAGGCATTTTGTTTTTTTTGTTCTTTGAATTTTCCTAAGTGGCGGCTTTAGTGAGCTATTAGCAGAGTACAAAACATTGCAGGAGCTTAGAGGAAAGGGTTGAAAAGAGAGGGGGAGAAAGAGGGAGGAAAAAGAGAAAGAGAGAGAGAGTGGGACCTCTTTGCCCCTGACCCAAATTACAGCACATTAAGCATCTCTGCAATCTCTCTTTCTCTCTGCCCTACACACCCACAGGCCTACACTTTTCCTCTTACTACATGCTCTTTCGCTCCGTTTTCTATCCTTCCTCCTGTCGAGTTTACATCCCCCTCTCTCTCTTTCTCTCTCTTTCTCTCTCTCGCCTTTCCTCGCGCCTCTCTGTCACAGTCCCGTTGTATTTATCTCATCTCCGAAGCCTTGTTATGCCTCTTGTCTTAATGCACTCTCGCTGTCCTCAGAAGGCTGTGCTGTCAGAGCTGAACTAAAGGCCAGGGAGTGCAGCACTCAGAGCCAAGCCTATTCATCACTTTCACAGCAGCCCTCCACTCTGCTTCATTACTGACTGGCTAATGGCACAGATCAGTGCAGTTTATTTGCTATAATTAGCTGGCTCCATTTGGCCAGCACTGCCCTGGTGAAGCCTGGTTCACTTATGCCCCCACACCTCCACCCCGCCATGCCACCCTGCACATGTGTGCGCACAAATGCTTGGCCACCGGGCCGAAAAGTGTCATTAGGAAACCATCCCGGCCCATCAGTTTTACATCCTCCGCTGCTTTGTGTCAACCACGTCTTATAACATCGTGCCTGATTGCAGAGCAAAAAGCCGTGAGCCTTGTAAAACTTTACAAGCTCTGCACTTGTAAAAAGTAGTAGAGTACATTGAAAATGCATTGCAGAGAGAGGGGATAGAGAGGGAATGAGTGAGAAACTAAGTCAGTCAGTTAATGGCTCACTGAGTAATGAGTGATCGAATGAGTGAACATGTAGGCACTCTGTAAATGGTTGGCTCTCATCATGCGGTTACACCCTCTTCTTTAGTCGCACACAGACTCTGGTCTTTGCATCCCTCTCACCATCCTCTTAAAGTCCCCCACCGCTGTTCCAGTCTCCCCCCTTTGACTTCCAGTTTAATCTCCGTACTCCTGCATTCTCCACCCTTGCACCCATCTCTCTCCAGCTATTGCGTTCTTAAAAGCTGCAGCCTCTTGTTTTGTCACCCTATGCAATTTTAATCCTGTTCCCCAACAGAGGGAGAGGAGGCGAGGGAGTGTATTTATCCATCTCCTAAGATGCTGATGCAGACTCAGGGGGGGGGGCGTATGCGGCATACGTCACTGAGATGGAGTCACAGTGTACTGGCTGAGTAGAGGAGATCAACCTCGTCAATAATTTAACTGAGCACGCTGTTGCTTTGCACGTCTTCGCTCCTCCTGTCTGTTCCTCCTCTAGAACCCTCCTTAGCGTTTCTCCCAATTTGAAATACTTATCCATCATTCCCCCCAGAAGACCATAGCGGGTCGTGCTTCTGTCAGCTGAGAAAAGACAAGATAAAGCTGCAGTGGTCACATGATCATCAAACCTCGGTGATCGAACAGTGGAGATATTTCGCCTTTGGAAGTATATCCACTAATCTTGTCTTTTTGTTGTGACACGCTGGAAACAATGAGATCTGAAGTAAACAGTCATCCGTCAGTCCTGCCTAGAGTCAAAGAAACAAACTAGTGTGAGAGTATTTTCTCGTGCAAATTAGGCCCCGTGATACCAGATGTTGGACTTCATTTGAATACCATCTTCTAAATCGCTGTTGCTAACCAACGGCCCTCTGTCGCTTGGTTACCTCAGGCAAGGATATCGTCACAACTGCAACTCTTTATAATGTCAAAATGACAGTGATGTCAGCCTGCTCCACTCACCCGGCTCAGTTTCAGCGACTCGGTCCAATAAAGCATCTCTGGGATGAGATTGAATAAAGGGGTTAGGATGAAACCACAAGGTCTGCTGGTACTGCAAGGTGCTATTGAGGCAGCATGAATCAGAATAAGTGAGCTGATCTAAATCTGGAGTCGACCTCAACTGCTTGTCTTTTGTAGATATGAGATAGATATGAATATGAAGATAGCGCAGATAAAAATGTAATTCTGCATTGATCAATGGAAAAATAATGAAAAATACTTTCACTTGAATAAGTTTTAATTTGGGCATCTTTTGACTCTGTGGACACAATTTGAAATAGGGAAAAGTTTCATAAACTTAAGGATCAATCAGTTCATCATATGCCTGATCCATACTGGAAATAATACACAGTTGCTGCCATAGAAATACTTTGAATTTTTACCGCAAGCACAAATAGATTTTTTACCCTCTTTTGGACATAACAATGTGTATCTGTAAACATATACTCAATGTATCTTTTCTGCTCGTGTTCGGTTAGTCCTCCATTAATGCTGAGCATTAACTGTGCTTGACTGAGCTTTTCCAAAGGAGACCATGTAGGAGCCGCTCATGAGATGAACTGCGATAATGACCGCAGGCGGTGTTCTGTCACCACTGTGTGCTGCTGTGTTTGACCGTGTGCTATTATTTCCCCTGTTTACCAGAGGGGCTATTACACTGAGCAGATCCCAGAGGGCCCCCCAAACAGATTATTATTAACTAATTTATTATGACTGGACTTTGTCGCACGTGTTCAAACTAAACTCCCCCCGTCAAACCAGCTCAGTTTCATTTATCTCCTTTACGGTGTTCAATTTTCTCCTCCTTTCTCTTCTAACTGCCCTTCGTCGCAGCTCTTGTAGCTCACGCTGAACTCCCTTCTTTGATTCTGTGATTAGCATTCTGCTGTATCACCATTCTGTCTATCACTTAACATACAGTGGTGCACCGCCTTGCAGTGAAACCCAGCGGTTGTTGTCAGTCTTGTTCAAAGATAAAACGAGACACAGGGATACAACACGCGCACACATACACGCACATGCATATACTGCATGTGTATGTGCGCTGAAATGCACACACACATATAAATTGGCACAGGCACGGCAAAGATGAGAGCTCTGACGGCAGCAGTTCGCCGAAAGCTACAGAGTTTAGAATATCATTAGTTTTAAAAGGGCAGCCAGGCAAGGTGAACTTATTACTCATTTCTCAAAAGTAGAGGAAGCCAGAGAAAGTTTCCCCTGATCCTTGTCTCCATCTCCAGATTACACCCACGTCAACCTTGGATAAGACTCCTGCTTATTGTAGTTTTTAATATA
Organism: Amniataba percoides; assembly: GCA_037176925.1. Taxonomy (NCBI): domain Eukaryota; kingdom Metazoa; phylum Chordata; class Actinopteri; order Centrarchiformes; family Terapontidae; genus Amniataba; species Amniataba percoides. Next base: position 17,457,841 of record JBAJHX010000081.1, on the reverse strand, counting down.
CTCTGTCAGGGACGTAATCTGTGAAACACTCCAAAAACCAGTCGCTATCTCTGTCCTCTGGAGGTTACTGAAGTTGCTTTCAGACATCATACCTGGGCGACAAATAGTGCTGCAGTTTTAGGACCAAGGGACACGAACAGATTAGGCAGAACGTAAGAGAGGAGGCGATTAGTATTCTGCCTGTTCTCCTGCTGGTGGCGGAGCTCGTAGTCGATTGGCTTCCATTAACCTGCCAGTCCGCTCTTCATTACTTCATTAGAGCCCGCATGGCGGTTTGAAGAAGTGCCGTCACAGTCCAGGGACTGGGACTGACTCCCGACTCGCTGCTGCTCGCCACAGGCGTCTGACTTAACCTCTCCACATGGCTGCCACACACTGCATCACAGTCTGCGTGTGTGTGTGTGTGTGTAAATCCTGCTCTTTCAGTCCTGTTTTTGCTTTGTGTTGGCATCCATGAGTAAACTATTACAATGCATGCTGGTTACTTAAGAGAATAGAAGTCCCAGCGTAGGATGAGAGGACCAACCTCATGGTTTGATTCTCTATTATTAGTTCATCAAACCTCCACTTTTGGGCCAGCGGGAAACAGTATTTATGAGCTTTCTATCTGACAAACTGTCCACACAGTGTCCACACACATACATTAGGCACACACACTCACACACATTAAATAACTTATCTTTTGTCAGTGTTAAGGCCTGCTATGGGATATGTTGGCAAAGGATATTTGAACATTCCTCTTCAAATGTTTCAGTACACTCACACACACACACGCACACAGACACACACACACACTACAAATGCTTTGCAGTTCTCATTATCTTCTCCTTTTGGGATTGTTGAAGAATTTATTAGAAGAATACATTAGCACTGGATGTACTTTTCCAAAATTTCAAACATTTATCCATATAAAGCGACTGCCTGCGAATGGTGAACTAATGATTTAAATGTAACTATAACGATATAAATAGCAGCGGAAAGTTATTTCCATGTTACGCCTCACTCGATAAGGCAGTTTTTCTAAGGCTCTGCATAGGCTGCTGAGACGCATTTTGTGCTTTTAGTCCGTAAGAACTCTTATTTTCTCAGGAAAGAAGTTCGCTCAGAAATTATTCTCTTCAGACTTCAAAAGACAATGCTTGAGGGACTTGAAAAAGAAGGGAAATGATTTGAAAGTGAATTCTTTGTTGAAGTTTGCTTCGTAGTGTTGGTTGGCTCCTTTCTGTCATTTGGCTGATGTTTCCATAGGTGATTTTTTTTTCTGTCAAACTCTAATGCTGTTAATCTGTCTGCTATTTATTGAGGGTATTAAAGAAAGCTCAGATGGATTTGCCTGTCAGTCACAATCTATACTGCCTGAATTTTTCTTTTGCATACAAAATACAATATATTCCCATCTTATTGTGTCCAAGGTGGATGTCATTATGAGTGAAATATACAGTTATTATTTAGAAGTATGAGGTCTTTTAACTATGTCATCATGTGCGATGGGTTATTTTAAGCAGGAGGTTTAGCATCTGTCGGTTGACTGTGTCCACTTTCAAGTTAGAAGCTGACATTCGTTTAATTTCCAACCAGGGCCAAGATGAGGTTTTTGTGTTCTGCATGCTCATTCATATTTAAGGTGAGCACTTACATAAATGAGGTGAGGCAAAGGGGAGTCTCACCTCGCTCCCCGGTGCATTGCCTTCTCATAATAGTCTCAGATAAACGGTTAAGGGGAGATGTGCCACCCGTTGATTTATGCAGTGACTCATGCAGTGTTTACTCAGTGGAAGAACAAAATGGCAAAATGAAGCAAAAGATAAATCGCATCGGATAAAGAAATGAATTTGCTATTTATTTTCTGCTATTTTAAGACATTTGTTTTATTCCTATTACAGCGTCTTATTCTTTGTCAAATATCTTTGTGGTATTTTGATGTGACGGTGTGTATAATATTTAATTAGATGCAAATACGAGGGCGCCCTGAATGATCACACATTTACTAAGGAACTGGTATCTACATTTAGAACTTTTACAAAAGAGGTTACAGTTACCTCGTAAGATGAAAAGTTGGAAGTTGAAGCGTCCAGCTATTTTTAGCCTGACAATGGCAGGAAAGTCGGGCTTGAAGTGAGACGAAGTCGAGAACGGCCACTCTTTGGTGTTTGCTCTTTGATCTGTTGGAGCTTTGATAGACCCCCCAGGCCATATTTAAGACCGTCCATGTCAAGTCGGGCTGATGGTTTTCACTGCACGCTCCCTGTTCCCTCACGTGGCCTTGCCGGACCTTGAAATGGCACTTGCTGAAAGCTTCCGTTAGTCGGTATTACGTTTTTCATTTCCTTTTTCCTTTTTTTTTTTTTTTTTTTTTTTTTTAGTCAGGCTGACCTTTCCAGTACATCAGTTTGAGCAGACCAGAAAACACACAACACAATGTGCCCTCACACAATCGGAGAGAAAAGTGGGATTACGGTTTAGAAAGGGATGCATTGTGAACATGGCAATTTTCTCCTCTGTTTCATTTATTCAACGAAAGACGGCTTTTTTTTTTTTTCAGATCAAAGCAGATTTTTTATTACAGTTGTCTGGAATCAGTGAAATTGCAGAGGGAATGGAGGGAGACAGGCAAGATGATATCCAAACAAATGAGGAAAACAAATCATCGACACAGATTATGTTTGCTGCAGACGTTCATGAGATGCTGAGCAAGTTGTGCGAAAGAATAACTTTCACGTTTGCTACATTTGAGTTTGTTTGGGTTTTTTTTTGTTTCCTATTTGTCCCTTTTTATATGAATGATTAGGGAGCATGAACAATCCCCTATCTGTCTTCACTCTTTCTCTTTGACCGTATCAATCTCCCCACAACTCAGCCCGGCCACACACACACACGCACGCACACACACACACACACACACACACACACACACACACACACGGCACCTCTCCCAAAGCCCCACCCCATCTAATTCAGCCCACTCTGACTCATTGTTAAAGGGACATATTGGAAAACCATTAGCTCTCATTATGCTTTATAGCCACCCGTTCTCCCCATTCTGTCTTTTAATCACAATCCATCCCGTGTGTGTGTGTGCGCACTCCTCTGTGTGTGGTTTCATGCCTGCGTGTACACTACCCCCCACCCCTCCACACCCCCCACTCAGCAGACAGTAATGAACCACTTTCACTGTAATGCATTTGGGACACCACAAAGTCCACCAACCCCCTCCACCCCCCTGCTTTTTATGGGGGAGTCAGTGGCACAGGCGCCACCTTTTATGGCAGCCCATCCAAGCTGCGGCAATGTTGTGCCTCCGCGAAGCATGTCAGCCAAATGGGATCGAATGCCGTGCAATACAAATAAAAAGAGATTGGAGTGAATAGGGTATGGATTCCCTTTTTTATATCAACTCCTCGTGGAAGTAGAAAAAACCCTTATAGGAAACCTTATGAGTATCCATTCGCTCCTTGTAACTCCAAATAACCAGGCTCTCATAAAGTGTTGAATATCCTGTTACTGCTCTGTATTGAATTGTGCTGCGGTTTGATCGTCCATGACAGCGCGTGTGTTTGTGTGTGTGTGTGCGCGTTTGTGCATGCGTGTGTTTGGCTGGCAGCGCATAGAGGTGGCAGTTTTGACCATATGCTCTGTGACAGACACACAAAAAACATTCACTTGCATGCGCACATAAACACACACACACATGCCCGTAATGAGTGGATTTAAATTCCGGTTGTTCTCTCTCGGCCAAGGCAACTGTCATCATTGTGAGGCAAAACTCCCATAATCCATCTGTGGCATGACAGCATCCTAACAGCTCCACTTCTCAGCAAGAAAAGCTATTCTTTATGTCTCTCCATTTCTCAATCTCCTCCTTTTTTTCTTTCTCTTCCTTTTTTTTCTCGCCATTTTCACTCCCCTCTCTTCACATTTACCCTCCGGACTGGTTTTTATTCTTCTCTCTTGTCTCCTTTCGCTTTTCCAATTACATTTTTTTCCCACTTAATCTCCTTTTTCTCCAGAAACTTTTATCTGGGTTTGATTACAGCGGAGAGGCTCAGTAGGAAGACGAATGAATGATAGCTCCAAATTATTGTTGACCACGATGATGATGATGGTAATGGAGATATTCATAATTATAACTGTGCTATCGATGATGATGATGATAATGATAGAGATCAGGATGACAATGATGCTATTAATGATGCTGATTAAAATGGAGGGAGATGACAGTGAGGGTGATGATGGCAGCGACGGTGATAGCGGTGCTCGCTGGCTTTCTGATCACTGTCCATGTTTTCACCTTGACCCAGATGGAGAGAGACAGACGGAGGGGACGGACGCCAGCCGCAAGAGGGACACGCGCTCCTCGGCCGGGCACCACAAGAGTGAGGACGCCAGCGACAGCAGGGAGGACGAGGCCGCAGTGAGTCTCTCTTCTTCCTTCCTGTCTCTCCACTCTGGGCTAAATATTAACGCGGCGTCACGACGCAAACAGGCGCACCCTACCCACCCACATCCGTCTGACTAAGCAGCAGTGGGGTTATTGCTTCTGTGTGTGTAGGAGCTCATTAGGGCTCCAGCAATCACAGCCGCTTAATTATCAAAAAACTTTGTGCTCTGTTTTCTGTGCACCCACTGCTTTCCCCCCTTTCTGCTGTTTGTTCCTGTTGCATTCACCTCTCTCCATAATGGAAAAGTGATAAGGGGGCAGCTCGATAAACTTTACACAGGCTAAAGTTGGCTTATGTAGGTGGGGAAACATTTAAGCCTTTTTGATCAGATTTTTATTGTTGCAAAACGTTTCATTTTGCCCATTAAAACCCATCCACACTTTGACCCCACCCACAGCACTGACTCTTTATTCCCCAGCTATGGGAGGCCACAGCTCAAAATATACTGTGAACGCATCGTGCAGTCGAACCTCCTCCTCAAGCATTTATTTCTGTGATCGTTGTCACGCTGAGAGATGTGAAATTAGACAGTGTGATATCCAACATCAGATCATGAGACAGAGTTTGGACCATCGCCAGAGATCATTACTGCTTGGTACATGCGGCAGTGAACCACCGAGAAAGTCTGACACTTTAACTCTTATTTACCCTGATTGTGGGATGATTTTAGGGGTGAGTGCAGCATTTCTTGACCTGCAGATAATGTCCCTGTGCAGCACGACCTGCAAAGCACATTATCCCCCTGCTGCTGAAAAGTGGTTTCTTTCAATAAGCAGTTTCAATAATAATCAAAATCCGACAGAATACTCAGACATGAATGACGACGGTAAATTGATTGCATGTATACAGCGACTCTACTGAAATGGATAAAGCAGATGCACACTTGCACACAAGCAACTTGGAGTTCAATGTCTTGCTCAAGGTTGCTCTGACATGTGGACAGGAGGAGCCAGTGATCGAACCGCCAACCTTTAAGATTAATGAGCCATAACGGTCCGATAAACTGTGACAAACCGCTGTCATTACTTTGACCACCCACATCTCCAAATCTGTGCCAAAGCTCAGTGTGCAAATGTTTACAGTCTAATCAGAAAGAAGAAAGAGAGGTGTCTTGCTAATTTGTGCTTGGAATAGATAATTGGGGCCTTCCACAGTCAGGAAATGTTTATTTTATTCATAGCTGAGCTTAGGGATGAACAGATTTCAATTCCAAAATGAAACAGAAGATTGCTGAAAGTAAGCATTTCTCTTTGGCTGTGTCCTGAAATTACACACACAGCAGCTGAAAACGCTGTAATCCTGTGCTGTAAACCTTTATCTGTCTTTTCTGACATAAATTGTAACTGTTTTTTTGTCTGTCTTTAGTCAAGTAAAAAGACCCTTTTAATACTCTCAAGATTTGCCACTCATCTTCTGGCCTTGAGGCAGGCAATTTATTTTTAGTCCCTCTTTCCTCAACCTCAATCGACCAGGTTTCCACGCCACCTCTTGCCACTCACGTTGACAGGCTGTCTTCCTTGGACTGGTGTCTTGCCTGAGGCTCAGGTAGCTGTAAAACTACCTCAGGTGCTGAAGAATCAGGCCTCGAAGGCAGACAATCTGCAGTAATTAATTGTCCCCGAATATGTGGCTGTGTCTTGCATATTTAATATCGAAATCGCTGTAGCAAGGAACATAGGCCAATAGAGAATAATGAGACGTATCAGATTTAGTTATTGGTATTTTGATAATAAAAAGCTTTTACCTCTCTGCCTTCCAGATAGTATCATTACAATGGGCTATAAAGGAAGTCCCTGAGAAGCTGATATATGTGGAATGAATTCAAATGAATCACGCTGTTAAGAACTTGAGAAAGTTTATTAGCAAGCTACTACAGAAGAACAGATTTTAAATTTCCAACTAGAGGTGATTTTGATCAATCCAATGTTTGTCTCTCCGTCAGACTTTTCTCACTGTATCGTATCACAGTGGTCATACTGACGGTGCTAACTAAATCACTGACCGATCTGACAGGACGAAATGTGCAGCCCAGCGTCGCTGTAGTGCACAACACAAAACATGCAGTATCCACTTTGCCGTACACAAGCTCCCACTGAAGGAGTTCAAGACCTAAACAGTTAAAGTTAAACACCAAATTGTTGCGATATCTCTGTATGGCTGTCGACTAGCTGAGGGGACCATCCGAGAGAAGAGAACGATGTATCTTATTCCATAAAATGCAGTCGTCTTTAAAATCGATTTAAGTGAAGGCTTTAGGAAATGTGCTTGAAGAGATAAGAGTCATGAAGGGAAGCCAGCAGGGGTTTTTTTTTTTCCTTCCCTGAACGGCCCCCCTCTCAACTCTAAACCTGCCTGATAGCGTTAGGGCTCCTCTTCTGTAACAGGCAAATGAAAAGCGGCTCTCGGGGTGAGTCAGTCTCGTGCACTGAAGCTCAAATGTTCGCCTGCACCGTAAGCATTCTGCTGAAGTCTCTAAAATGTGTCGGAAAGTTTATGGCACGCTCTTTATGAATTTTAATAGCTTCGCTTTGTCATTTGTTCCCTAAACGACGGGTGATGGATTTGGTTTGCGTCAAATAATGATCACTTAGATGAACTGTGTTCATACTTGGACGGTAAACATGCTCTAAATCATCACAATTACAATATAGGAGATAGAATTGGCCTGCTGCAGGAGGTGCTTAGTTGGATTTACGATCAGTAGAGTATAAGACTGAGCTCTATTTATGGTTATCTATACACTACTTTATTTGTAACAGGCGCTACTATGTGCATGTCAACACGGCTCACCCTTCAGACATTTCTGCACAGCTCAATAACCGCATCTCTCTTCATCTATAATTTACATGTCCATGTACCAGCTCTTTGTTCCAGCGATGCTTGACCTCTTCTGTTTGTGTGCTCGTCCGCGTGCGTGTACGAAGGACACTGTGCTGCACATCTCTCAACATCTCGAAGAAATCCGGGGCAACATAATTGACACCTTCAGTTGATGTGACGCTGCTCCAGCGAGAGCGCTCTCTTCGCTTAGAAAATGTCAGTGCCAAAGGTCAAAGCTGTAGTCCATGTTTCCAGGCCTGATAGCCAAAGATAAGTTCAACACTAGACGTGTGTGTGTGTGTGTGTGTTTGTCCACGAGAAAGAAAGGCCGAGAGAGGGAAAGGATGATTTAGTGTGTTTAATGTGGTGTAATATGGGTCAGGGGGACAGCGGCCCTTCTTCCTTGTTTCGCCTCCTCAGTTAAGCTCCTCTAGTGTTTTGTGCTGCACTAATAGCTCTCTAAAGCTGCCATTTCAGAAATTTCAGACAATGAAACCAAAATGGCATGGATGAAAACAAACAGAAAAGCCCCCAAGGCCGTGTGCACTCAAAATTAATAGACAGCCTAAAACAAAATGGAATGACCTTATTGAAATTGAGCAGCACAAACACTCAGTCGGGGGCTTACAGCACACACACACACACACACACACAGATAGGGAAAGATATTGGTATGTCACCCACTGCCTAGATTAATTTAATGAGGACTTTTATGAGGCCCACAACACATATTAAGTCTCAAAATGACACTCTTTCCTCGCTCATCTTCTCACACTTTCTGCTTCTTCCCTAAAAGTGGAGGTGATAGAAAGAGCAAAGTGGCATCTTAAGTGTGCATAAAGGTGCTGATAAAAGCCGCGCAAATGTGTCTTGTGCCTCTCTTGTTTGTTGTCAGATGGATGGGAAAAAAAGCATAGGGAGTGTTAACCTGAGCACACTGGAGGACGAGGGTAGAAGATGTGACAGGGCAACGGAGGGGACAGGCAAAGGCGAGGACGCGAGCCGATGGTGGAGAAACAAGAGAAATTCAGAAATAAACAGAGGTTAGAAGACGAGGAGCAGGGCCCTCTGTGGAAGAAGTAATTTGCTCCTCTTTTGCCTCCTGTGAAAGGCTGCGACTGAGCAGCAAATGTTTGCCGCTGCACCTTTCTTTCTTTCCCTGCAAATCACTAAAATTGCAGCTTAAATAGTTGACAGTGTGTCGGGGTTGGCAATTACAAGAATCAACTTAGGATGTCTTCTTATTTTTCTTTTTTAAAAAAAATGGAATATCTCTCTGCCCACCTGCTTTTCAAAATGAAACCTGCAGTAGAGTCACACTGTCACAAAGTGTGTGTGTAGTCGTGTGTCTGTGTGTGTGCCATCTCCAGCCGAGCCTCCAGGTGGTTACCGCTTTGTCTGACACTGAGGTTATATAAGGTAGAGTGTGTTTTTGTCCTCACCCCATTTGGTGCATGCATTCATAGATGGTGGCAAGTGTGCGTGCCTGTGTGTGTGTCTGTTTTGTGTGTGTGTTGCTCTGTACCTTGCATCTCCTGTCTGTGGCTGATTGCTTTTGCGGGTCCGCCCCTTCATCTCGCGTTGCTGATGAGAGGGAAGAATGATGAAGGCTTAAGAGGGGGGCTGGGACTTCACAGTTGGCGAAAAGGCTGGAAGACAAAAAGAGACAGGAGTGAGGAGCAGGTTCTGTGAAAATGGGAATCATTAACAATGACATAAATGACAAATCAAATATGTTGTGAGGTATTTTACTTATCATTCACTAAATCTCTCATTATTCAGACAGATGCTAAGAACATAAAAAGAAAAATACAACATTAGCAGGAGCCTGACTGCATGCCCACAAAATGTGTCATATCACATTAGTTGTGGTGATACCATGATCATAATGACACTGTGGCGTTTGGACGTACTGACTACGTAGAGCAGCAGCACACGTTGCTGAAAGTAACTTCCCTGCCGGGTCCACTGTGGAGGAAAGGAGGAAAGGGATCAGTGTCAGCAGTGTGCTTTGATAGGCCAAAAGGCCACATACACCTTCTTCTCCCTCTGCCAGTCAAATCAGGCAAGATGAAGTTTGATGATCTTCAACTGGACACTTGCTTCACCCAGGCTACATTGAGTTGATGTTTGATTAGTCATAGTTTCAAAAAAGTTCACTATGTCCTGATAATATAACATGAAATAGATAATTAGTGACCAAACAAAAAAAGTAGGTCTCTTCTGGCTCCATTTGCTGGCTCTGTGGCTACTTGAGAGGAAACCGTGGTTTAATCAAAACATCCAATCAGAGCAGAGTAAACGGTATTGGCTAATACAGGTTAATTCTGAGTGGCTATAATGGCAGGTTATCATGACCATTGGATGAATGACCATACAATGAAAATAAAACAGTTTACACACAAGATGAGATAACAGAAGAAGAGTTCATTCTCATTTTCCTCCAATCTTACAGACTGTCACTTTAAAGTCTCTATTTACCTTTATCAGTAACATGTGGATATTGTTGGGCTTAAAGTTTACAAAGTGAAGTCACAATTTTTTTCATCATCACAGTAGATGAGAAAACATCTTGCAGGATTATAATCCTGCACTGCTATATGAAGAACCCCACATTACACAGCGTCACACATACCTACACACAAGGGTCAGGCCAACAAACCTTACTGCTTCCCCCCCGACATTAATAAGACAGCAACCTGTAAAAGGCCAGTTAGCCAAGGTAAAGGCCTGCAAACGAGGTCATGGAGATGAGAGGGGAGGGGAGCCAGGGAGGACGAGCATGGGGAGATATTTCACAGGAGGCTTGCGGGTAAGGGCTGCGCCATTGTCTTTCACCTGGCGGAGATTTTAATCATAGTGGCAATTTTACAGCAGCTCATAAACCGCAGCAGCCAGGCCTCATTGTTAACCTCCAATTGCTTTCAGGGCTGTAAATATGGCCGCCTTACATCGCTCTGGCCTTGCAGGTAGTTTATGGTCGATGGGACAGAGCTGGAGCTGGCACTGGGAGAGTTGCCGGAGAATGATGAGGAGCAGAGAGCACCGGGCTGACTAGTAAATAAACACATGGCTGATCAGCGAGACTCAACACACTCAGCTGCACTGTGCAGACTTGGCCGCGATGATTCAATGCTGTGTTCACTAGACGGGTATTAGGCTTCGTGTAATCTGTAAATGGAACCAACAATAGGGATTAGTGCCATAGCGTAATTGCTCAATTTGACATTTAGATCTGACCGTGGAGATCAGTGACAAATGACTCATTTTTCCAGGTACCCATTACATTTATCTAGCATTTCAAATGTTGTCACAGATTTGAACATCACAGCTGATGAGCCATTCGGGGTGTCGAGTCCAGGTGGTGACTCAGTGGTCTCATCTCTGACATTTGCTTGACGGAGCTCTCTCCTGCCAAGCTGATTGGATCTGCGGCCAGCCAAGTGGAAATGGATCTCCCATGAGGCATTTGGTACATCGGCCTGAGCGCCCTGCCCCAGGATGTCCGAGCTCGCACTGCATTTGTTTTCTGTCACTTTTCTCGAGTGCGTTGTCACCTGTGTTACCAAAAGAGTTTAATTACATTTTGAGCCTTAATGAAGGATTCCACGGCCAGCCTGGTCCGGAGAGTCTGTCGAGTGTGGCAAAGAAGTGCTTCAGGTTGACAGCCTAAATGGAAGATGGAGGGATAATTGAGCTATTATTGGCGGACCCCTCTCTGTTGCTAAGTAAGCAAGGCAGCGAGCTATAAAATATGAACTCACAGCTTTTAGATAATGGTGGGTGAATTCCTCCTGAGCACTTATGACAAGTGGAGTGGTCACGGCAGAGGAAGACAGCGAGTTTTACTGTGTAACAGAATCACAAAATTTGCCACAATTAAATAGCAGACTTTTACTTTTTTAGAATGGGTCCTAAGGTCCGCAACTTGCAAGGCCATGTGAATAGTCCCAAAGCAAAATGCTGAGCAGCCTTGATCATGTGCTTAAAAGTTTTCAAGGGTAAATGTGGTCTATTACAACTTGGGTCTTTTGCCCATCATTCCTCTGAGTAATAATGGGATTGTGCTCACCAAGTTAATTACTGAGATCTTTGAATTTGAAAACTACCCTCAAAAGTCTTGCAAGAAACATGAGCAGCCAGTTGATCATTTCAAACAATGCCTCACATTAACTGAGGCTGGCAGAAAGGAAGGGAAATTGTAGAATTATTACCCAAACTGTCCGTTGTAAAAATCCATCACAGAGTACAGAGTAATTTCAGGGTTCAACTTTAACCTAATGTATCTGCAGAAGTTGTGCACTGAGCGATTCTTATGTTCTGTTCGCATTCAGTCACCCCCAAATAAAGTTCTCTGGGTAATTTGGCAACCAGTTTTGGCTTGAGCGCAACCTGTTTCAATGTCTGACTGCTAATTTACCCGCCGTCCTAGATCTTTGGTAAATCCACTGTCATGTTAGCTGATGATGGCCACAGCTATGAAAATAACACCCAAGATGTAATAAAACATTTATTGGGTTGAATTGATCCTCAAGTGTTCCCTAGCCATGGGTCAAACAAATTACAAGAACTGTAGTTGGGCTTTAGCTGGTGTTTACATCTCAATATTCATCAGCATCTTTCAGTAGTGGTCCTGATGCAGCAATTCACACTGCCTCCCCTTGATAATCCCACGGATGTACATAATTTGACTTCAAACGTCTTAGTTTCGCTACAAGCCTCTGATAACGAGCAGTAACCTTACAACCAGCGCATCCTTCCCTGCCATTTTTCAAGCTTGAGGTTGTTGACAGCTCCGTTATGTGAGGCTATTTGAGGGTTCAGCCTGGAATTGTTTTTCCTGCGGGTGCTTCAATGCTTTCACTCATTCTCACTATCACCTCTCAGGCATTTGTCAGCCTGGTGTTGGTTCACAGAGGATGGAGATCCAAGCTGTGGGCCTGCAATAAACTCCCAGGCAGGGCTCCAGCACCGAAGTCTGCACTGTCTTCAGACGCTGCTACCCACGACCAGATGCCAGCGTAGTGGACGACTGTTTCTCAAGTCCAACAGAGTGCACATGTGGTTTACTACATGCACTGAGCCAGGCACATACTGTAGAAACTGTAAACAGTACCTACAACCACACACACCACACACCAACCTCAACAGTTTTCTTTTTTGTTTTTAAGTAACAGCATTTAATTTTATTTCCATCCACTATGTTCCTTCAAAGGAACATTGGAGGAGAAAATGAATTTACACAACGGAAACATCCTCAATACTTTTCCACACACTGTTGAAGAGTCGTGCTCTTTCCTTGCTGGCCTACTCTCCTACCAGCTGGCCCCGTTCCAGCAGCAGTCAGTGCTAAGCTGTTACTGGCTGGCTGTTTGTTGGTCAGTTTCACGCTGGGGCCATGCTGAGTGAAGGTCATCGGGTCAGTGGACATGATGCTAGACTATATGTCTGTTTCTTTTTCTCACCTCCACCCCATTCTCTCCGTGGGGTGCTTTCTATTACACTGATATGATGGGTGCCTGCTGGGTGTGGACAAAGTGGACTGCTGATGAAGGCACGTGAAGTCAGCGCAGTCCAGGGCTGCAAATCCTGTTGATTGTAAAGAGCAATGAAGCTTTGACCACCTTGTTGAAATGGTAATCAGTGAAGTTGGATGTCTCTAAAATGCCCTATTAGATTTTAGTCAGCGTTTCCAATGGGGTGGGTTAATTCATTTATTATGAATTGGATTTTGCACTGTGTGTAAAATGTCTACATTGCAAGATCTGCATTTTTACAACATGCAGAAGAACGGTATTTTATTAAAAAAGAAGCATAGTTGATATTTGCCATCATGAGTCACAGCAGCCCTGTAAACTGTGATGTGAGTAGTCACAATATAAGGGAGCCCCTGCAGTTTACTGAGTTGTTGTGACTCCAGATGGCTATCTGGCCCTGGCTAATCCCGCAGTGAATCCACACGTAACAAGCATCTACAAGGAATAGAGTGGGGAAAAAAAAGGAAAAACACCTCTGCACACTGATCTCAGTGCTCTCAGTTTTTGTTTGCTGATGAGATTATGAGATGAAGCCACAGGAGTCTGTTGAACAAAGATCAGATTCTGCTTTTTGGAAAAAAAAAATCATGTTTTATTCTTGATTAATTATGCAGGGGGAATGTTTTGTGAATTGTTCAGATTTCCTCTAGGCTGCTAGAAATGGACCCTGGGATGTGAGTAAATGCATATCCACTTTAGTCTGATCATTGCACATAATTCCTCTGATTTTTCCCTTTATTCATACTCAGATGGCTTTTTATGACATGTGCATATCACTAAATGCATATTTCACAAAGATTAGATACTTGGATATGTGCTTACACACTACACAGACCTCCTCGTAAAGGATCTGCACTGTTACATACAGTACAAAGAGCAGGATCCTTGAGAGCAGAAAGAGCTAATGGTCAAAAGCCTTTGATGGGAAAATGCATCATCCCCCGGCAAGACAAATTTGTTTAAGTGCTTAATGTTTTAAGTGCTTTTAGACGCTTGGATCGTAGAAAACGGGCTGGCAGTGGGCGTCATCACTGCAGAAGTGTGTGTCAAAGATGCCTGCGCGTCCGGCAGATTAAACAAGCAGGTGCTGCTCCTGTTGCCGCTTGATAAAGGGGAACAAAAAACGCGCACACCTCCATTTTTCCTCCGCTCCACAAAGACTCAGACAATAGAAACAAGGCCGGGATAAGAACCTTACTGAGAAACGCTGAACAATAGAGGCAGAGCGTTCTCAGTCTCCCTTCATCTTCCCTGCCAAATCTCCCACCGCTCAGGCATTTAGTTGACGCGAGGCAGATAAGGAAGACTTGGCAGTGTAGCACCATGGATGGATAGATGGATGGAGCGATGTGAGTAATTGAATTGGAGGCAAAATTCTCGGTGTGGGCACGCAGCGTTTTTCTTTTTTTTTTTCTTCTGTGGGTCTAAGCACATTCATTTGCATTCCCGTGGGAACATTTCCTCCTTTCATCAATATTCCCTGTTTGCCAGAGTTAGCGCGGGGGCCATATCTCTGTAGAGTTGGAGGGGATTTCGGGCTTTGCTTCAGTTTTCAGCTTTCCTCCAGGGCGTTTCCTATAGGTGCCTTCAAGTATCTCATTTTATCTCATTTTATGTCTTTTAGTCTGAACTCTTTCATCCGAGAGTGGCCTCCAAAGATTAACCGCTATATGGAGCGATGCGTCGGATGTAACCGGCGCTCCACACAGAATAAATGCCTCTGATTATACAGAACTTTGATGACAATTTTACAGGTTAATATTTCTGTAGGTGTAGAAACTTGCTGGCACAACAGCATTTTGATTTATCTGGACCTTCACTCCCACTGCAGTAGTCTATTCAGATTGTTCTCATACACGAAAAACTGAATACGTTTGACCTCCAAGGTCAGTGCTTCCCGTTTTATGTTGCTGTTTTCCTTTGCGTCTTAACTCTTTCAGTATTTCTCTCTCTCTCTCTCTCTCTCTCTCTCTCTCTCTCTCTCTCTCTCTCTCTTCCTTCTTCTGCTTGCATCTTTTCTACTCTCTCGGTCTCCCTTGCTTCAGAGCCTTCTCCCCTTATTTGGCTGGAGTGTGTTTGCAGTCTATAATGCATTGTCTCCTGTGGTGAACCAGCCCGTGGGCCTTACTCGTCCATTGATCTCTGCTGTCCCCATGCTGTCCGGGCAGAGGCCAGACACTCGGAGCCTGTTGATTGATCCCCTCTGTATCTTTGCCTGCCTCACCACCCTAGTCACCCACCTTGAGTCTTTTATCTGCCTCTCATCGCTTCTCTGTCACCTCGGTCTTCTCTTCTTCTACCAGTCCTCTTCAACACCTCATGAAATGATGCAAAGGCTAATGTAGTTTACAGGCAGGCACTTGACTGGCACTTTAACTTGCCTATTTAGCATTCATAAGCAGTATATAAATAATAGCTTATTTATAATACACCAGACTGCAGTTATGATTAGGTTTATTAATAACGTGTGTTTTTCAATAAGAAAAACATCTCCTATCTCTTTGATATGGTGTATAAATTCACAATTAATCTTAGCATATAACATAGTTGCAAATGATTCACAAGTGTGTCTATTATTGATTAATTCAGTAAATATCAATTGTTTATGGACAAATCATTCAGAGGTGGGTTTAAATTTGTTTCATCAGTATGTTCAAAACTCATGAAGACATGATGAGTTTGAAGTTTCGTCCTTGACCTTGAAAATCGTCATCTGACAAACTCAGAGGTAACTCACTCTGCAGCTTCCAGCTTTCATCACGTCATCGACAAGAAAGAGGAAGTGTTTATGAATAAATATAAACCATATATCATATGAATAATACATGATGATAAGAGTTAACATCCATGTTTAATGAATGAAAGTACATGGATAAATTCAACTGTAATCTACTAGTGCTATGAACGTCTTTAGTTTTTTATACTGCTGCGTTTATATACATTTAATGATATTCTTTTTTATTTATAGTTTTATATATGCTAAAATGAGGATGTTGAAATGCAGAGCTACCCTTTTCATTTCTCATTGCCATTTTATAACAAATATCATAAATAATGTTAAATTGAATAAAATAACAAATAACAATAAATTGAATTTGATCATGCTGTATCTTAATCAAGTCTTTGGTCTGCTATTTGTTTCTTAATGAAATGTCTCGACTGTAAAGCTTAGGCAGCACATTTTTTTGCAGGAATGTAACAGAAAAATGTGTCTGTTGGTTTCTGACAGTAAGCAGAGTACAGCATAATCACAAGAAGGTGTCAGCACATTGGGTGGGTGTGTGTTCATGGGGAGGTATTGTTATACATTTGCTTTACAATCTTGTATCTAAGGGAAGGTCTGACTGCATGTATTTAGATAAAGAATGAATAAATAACAGTTAAATAGAAAACGGTCACAACTACAGATGAGTGCCTCGTGTTTACTGTGATGGATTATACTGACAGACGGGAATAACATTAAGAAGCATTCATTCTGCTCTTTCTCCTCTACTCCTCGTTCCTCCTCCTCCTCCTCCTCGCCCTCTCACATCAGCTCCATTTGTCTCTTCACTAGTCTTCCTCACTCACCCAACTCTCTCCCCTCTACCTCCCTCTCATCGCTCTCTGGTGACGAGAGTAGTAGTACGCTTTGCACTTGCATTAAAATTCTATTTTACATGGTTCCATTATAATACTGGTATAATGATACAATCATAAGGCCATAATATTTTAGTCAATAAAACCCCCTGCACGTGACAGTTACAGATCACGCTGCTGTGATTACCATAGAAACCACAGTTTGAGCTTGACCTTTAAAAGTCTTTGCGAGTAGGTGGCAAATGAGACAGGCCTCATTTAACAGATTTTTCCAATCATGCCACACACATCAGATACGATCTTGCACTTTATGCGCTGCTATGACAACTTGCATGTCGGAAGAGCGCTTTGAGGAAGAAAAAAATAAATGGATTCGAGATTAAACATTGACCGTGACTATGAAACGGCTGAGATAATGGAAGGAAGGTGATTATTCTTCATGTAACTCATCCTGGGGTAATGATCTAAACAGGCCAACCAAGCAGTCTATTAATCTGGCTACAGTAACGGACGGAGCGATCTGCTAAAGTGCTTTGTCTGGCTGTGTTGTTATTGTCAGGATATCAATTCCTTTAAGCGTCCTCCTGGATTTATTCTGTCATTAAACAACCCGCTGCCTTGATTTTTCTCACTTGAGCCAGTAGAAGTTTGCAGGTATATCGACACGCGAGTCGATGCCGTTGGCTGGCAGGCACAGATGAATCCGGAGTGGCCGTTGCAGACTCTTGTGAGATGGCAGCTGGCAGGAGAAAACCAATTTTTATTGGCTTTTTCAATTTGCGCCTGACCGGACAGGAGCAACACTATGTTAATTGCAACCAGCGAATCAATGGTGTAGTTTGAGTGAGCGTCCCTTTGTCTCTGATGTGGGCCCAGAGGATGACGACTCCTGCTGCCACTGTACATGAAATAAAGGTGTTCTGAATAAAATTAACAAGGAATTGCACTTTGAGACATACTATCTATTCAAGGTCAAGTTCAAAGTTGTTAATATCACATCTAAATATATACACGAGAGGTCAGTGGGGGTGTTTTATGAGCAGTCGTTATGGGTGACTGGCCGTGTACTTTGGACCAATATCTGTGCTGTAATTGGGAAAAAAACCTCACTGTAGATGAATTAAGAAGCAAGTTTGATGCCAAGATTTTAATAGAAAAGCTATCTCTTTCTCGCTATATCCCTTTCTTTGTGCTGCGTACTGGTCCTTGATCAGGTCTAATCCAACATCACACACACACGCAGACAAAATCTTTAATCCTCTGCCCACTGATGTATCACACCCACTGCAGTCGGGAACAATCAACCAGCAAGTAGCTCTTTAATGAATTAAAACCGACCGACCAGTTTTGTCTTTTATGTGAGGGGGACGGATGATAAAGAGCAGAAACACTTCTCCAGCCGGTTAAATCCACACAGAAGTGAATCTCCAAATCTTCACCAGATGGCGGAAAATTGGCAGCAGTTCAAGGTTCTCCCTGAAGTATTTAGAACCATCCAAAACACAGCCACAGCCTGCGGGCCTTGACGTGTCTCCATCATCTCACATCTGTTTTGCACTTTTTTTCCCCTGTCATAATAGTTTTGCAGCCCTACTAAAAGTAATGCCGTTGCCTTGAAGAATGCACTTTTGTTTGTTTTTTTCACGACACCAAGGCCCCTTTGCTGCCTCTTTGAAGTGCCTCTTTCTCGTAGTGGCTTTAGTCTGCAGAAGCACTATCTCTGCTGAGCACATAGCAGTA
This sequence comes from Amniataba percoides, assembly GCA_037176925.1. Classification (NCBI taxonomy): domain Eukaryota; kingdom Metazoa; phylum Chordata; class Actinopteri; order Centrarchiformes; family Terapontidae; genus Amniataba; species Amniataba percoides. The sequence goes on along the minus strand of JBAJHX010000081.1, from coordinate 17,439,726 downwards.
TAAAAAAGGCCAGTATATTGATAAAATAGGAGTAGGCCATATAACAATGTATTGCAATATTGATCACTTCTGTTGCACATATGCCCGCAGCAGCATGTGGACGGATCCACTGCAGCCAGTGCCGTGAGCCATTTGTACTGCATGCAAACAAGCCTCTCCCAGGGTCAAATGGATTTATCGGAAGATTTTATGCTGCTGTTATTCATGCAACCACATGTTTTTTTTTGTTTGTTTTTTGTTTTCTTTGTAGAAGAGGTTTATGTGTTAATCACAGAAAAAGTTAAATGGATAAAATGGAAGTTGGCAAGCAGCTAATGAAGACCAACAATAGGCAAGCCAAACATCTTTGATAATTAAAAGCAACAGCAGTGAAAGATAAAAGTCCACTCTGCCCGCACACACTGCACACATGCAGTGATAAAAAGCACTAAAACATGAACTCATTTACATTTGAAAAATCCTCTGTTTTCTTCATCTCGCAATCTTCAGAGTGGAGTCGCTGGTTGAAATATAAAACAAGCACATGAAGGAAGGACATTGTTTGTCGATGTGTTCTCTGATTTGATCATTTCATGTGAATGTGTAAAATGTAGGATCAAAAAATCAGAATGCAGTGAGTCTTTTGTTTTTCTGCAGAGAGTTTGGCTGAATTTCTATCACACCTACAGCCATAAAGGGTTGACTGTACAGTATAAATCTTAAATGTTATACTACCCCCAGAATTACATGGACAGAGAATCAAAGTCAGAGTCGGACAGACTGGTGGTCACAAAATTGCTTTTAGACGAGATGACACAGACATACAGCATATGACTGAAAGAGCCTGGGCAAGTGGGCAAGACCCTGACCACTGTGTCACAGCTAATCTTTGTCCTCCATCAGCACAGGAAGTTCTGCACTAATGCAATAAAAGGTCAAGATGCAACCATTTGATTACTGTGACAACCAAGTCTTCTAGGAATTTGAATGATGAATAACACACAGGTGAAGTTTATTAATTATAACCCTTTAGTATGATGAAGTCCTGCGCATGGTGGTCTCTAATCGCAGGAATACATCACCAGCTTTGTATCTTTGCGTTGAGTTTTGCAGGAGTCAGTGGTGTCCTTCGGCCTGTGGGTTCGGAGTCTTTATGCGGCATCACAGGTGGTGGTGTACGTCGGTACAGTACGTGTCATCTCTGATCTGACAAGATGCCTGCAGGTAGATGAGATTACGGCCCACGCACCTGGGTCGACGGAGGCTCCAGAACAATGTGGGCGTGCTGTAAATAGAGGAGGACGCGGTGTCCTGGAATGAGCTATAAATTACCTTTCCGCCTCCTTCCAGGTGTGCAGAGATTGGGACGGACAGACAAGTGGACAGATGGATGAATGGATAGAAAACAGAAAACCGGGGGACGGGTGAAGGTACGGAGCGAGCGCGAGGTCTACGGTGCACAAACGGAGCCCGAAGACAAAGAGCAGCTTGGGACTGTGGGTGTTTATGGGCAAGACAGAGAAACAGCGACGGACTATGATGAAGATTCATTGTGCTTTTCTGGCCGTCATCTATCTCCACTAACATGCGCAGACACCATTGAATACCCATGCCACTGAGTTGGTAGTGAGTTTGCTGTGTGGGTGCTAAGATAGAACTGGTGTCAGGGAGGTTAGAGGCAGAATGTAAAAGTAAAAGTGAGGCAGAAAAAAACAGTAAATCCAGGTGTCAAAATGGTGCACAGTTTATAAAGGGTTCCATTTATATCAGCAAATACTTAAAAAATGCTGTCATTTTCTATGACTGTGTTTTTTTTTTTAGGTATGTAGATAATGCATCATATTATTTGGGCTCTCCTGACACCTGAAGTTGATGTGAGATAAAAAAGAAAGCAGCCACCCACTCAATGCATTATTATCATCATTATTAGAAATATTCTATATACCATTAGGAAAAATGTCAGCATGATGCCAGAAAATATTTTGACATTTCATTCTTGGTGTGGTGTGAATTTTGTCTTATTTTTAAAGCTGGTGTCAAGGCCAAGTGTTTTTTCACAACTTTTAACCCAAAGCAGGCAGAAAATTCATGGAATTTGACTGCTGTGAACAGAATTCGAAGCGCACGTTCTTCGTCTGGTTAGCTGCATAATTTTCTGAATCAAATTGCATAAATGTGACTTCGGTTCAGCAGTTTGCAGCGTGACTTGGTGTTTTGAGGGAGCCGATGGGCCAAATGGAGGCAGCGTGTAGCTGTGAAGTGGCTCCGAGGCTGTGGTGGGCTGACAGGGACATTAAACACAAAGCAGCGGGGGCAATTTTAATTACTCTTTGTCTGTCTTGTTGTCTTGGTGACAAAGCGGGTGAGGGATGTTTGCAGATGACGACGCAACATGCAGCAACGCAGAGGCAAGTGGAAAGGAAGCGAGGGGAGAGTTCGAGTGACACATAGAAATTTGAGGTTTCTTCCATTTTTTAATGGAGACGGCAGAGAACAGGTGGATGCGAGATTTCCAAACAGGTGTGCGGTTGATGAAGTGTGCTGCTGAGGAGAGAGCTGGAGACACATTCATTTTGACACAGATTATTAACTGGAGGCCTCCTCCTCAAAGCTGCTCGTCTGTCCTGTCTGTTTGAGTTGCGCTGACAGGACCACATGGGGAGCAAAGCAGGTGAATTCAATTTCTAACGTCACAAATGTCAAAGGCGGCCGGTCGTGTGAAAGGCACACGTTAACGTACATGCATGAAATTCACACATGGACGCTGAGCTACAGAGCTACAGAGGCGTTGAGATGAGAGGCAGAGCCTGAAATCCTCTCTGGGCCCTTCTTCCCTTTTTTTTTAAAGAAGAGGCAAAAAGAAAGGCTGAGGGGAGAATGAAAAGGTAAAAAAGAAAACAAAAGTCATGCTGTGGTGCGACAGACTTTGCTGATACATCCCTCTGTTTGTTGAGGTAAAACTGGAATCTATTGTGGCCACAAGTTCCTCTCACCTCCCGTCTTCTCCTACTGGCCAGCCTCCCGAATTGAAAATACTAACACAAAGCAAACTCAAATAAATAGAAGCCGCCTTTTAAACTTTTGTGCTTATTTTCCTGACAGCCTTTGTGTTTTCTCCAGCTTTCTAAATTGGAACTTTTTCTTTTCTTGTGTGCTTTAGGTATCCATTTTTTTTCATCTTCCTCCCTTTGTTTTTTTTTTTGCCCCATAATATATTTGTTATCAGTTTTTAGCCAGGATGGAAAGCTAAGGATAGGATTTGCTCTGATTGATAGTTACTTACTCTGCTGCCATTAATCCTAGTTAGTTTGGGTTTTACCAAATCTTTAAGGAGACTTTAAATGGAGTGCTTCACAAACAGAGCACTTAAAGGGCTTACATAATAAGTGCTCCTCCATAAATCTAGTTAGGGAGGGGCTGGTTTTGTATTAAGCTTTAATTTTTCTCTCTCTCTGGACTCGGAGAAAAAGTTAAATCACACTAAATTAAACAGTATTTCTCAGAGGGAAGGAAGAAAGAAAAGAGCTGGAAGATTGCCTAAGGAAGAAGGATGGAGGGAGGAAAATACTAAAGCGGGACAGAGAGCTCGGGAGTGCCGGTCAGCAGAAACGTCAGTCGTAGAAATCGAGCGGGCAACCTACATATCACAGACACTGCAAGTGAAATGTGCTGCAACGCACATTACGCTCTCAGTGGGTCTCATTTGCTCTAAGTTCTGTATGTATATGCTCGTGTAGTGGCGTGCACTTAAAGGTGCAGCTATGATTACGCAGCCTTTTTGAATACACATTTCACATTTTACAAATCACCCTTATTTTGGATGTTTTACACAAAAAAAACACTCAAATGGCCCCTTTTAAAGGAGCATTTTATGCCTTTGTTAATGTGTCAACACCAAACTGTCCTTTACTTTAATGCCAAGCAGATGTTAATCAGGTTTTTTTTTTGTCTGGTTAATGTGGCGGCTCACGATCAATAGTTGGGTACAGAGGCTGGTTTACCAAACAAAATTCACACGCTGACTGAGCTTTTGAAGACCCAGAAGTGAGCACCGATTGTGTCTATTACTCAGTGGATGTTTTCCTCTCACTCCAGTTGTTCTTGTCGCTCACCGCCAGGGAGATAAATACCCATCAGGTAATTGCTCAAAGTGCTGCACAGTGGCAGTCACTTCCTTGTGCTCCAGACTTATGGCCGAGCCCCACCAATGGCACATTGAAATTTTTAGCTGGCCTGTAGACCCTCCCTGAAGCGGACATCTTGACTCGTCAAACACAGATGTAACTGATGGGTCCATTGTCGACGCCGCTGTGCCGGTGAAGGGGCACGGCATGCTGGCCTTGTTTACCAGGACCTTGAAATGAAGTGGAGCCATTGCTGGTCTTTACAGCTGAGCTTTTCTTGTCACGACACGTTAACAGAGAGGTTCGAATGTTTTTCACATTGTTAGTGTACAAGCTACGTCTCCTTTTACATGACAAGCTAAAATGCCGAGTTCTATAATAAACAGTCATTTGTTCAGCTAATGTCTTTGTTCATTCAATAAGCTGCAGTGCATATTATCTTGCTAATAGACCATTGAGCCATTCTGTTAGGGCTTAATTTGTGATAATGACTGATCTGATGTGTTATCCCTCGTCCTCGTTTTTAACGTATTCCAAGCAGGAAATGGACCTGTGGACCTTCCTGCATAAGAGTGTTACTATCCGTGTATTTCCTTCAGTAGGGATAAGATAAGAAGATGTAAGTATTGATTGTAGGCATAGCTAATCTCTGCACAATCTCCATAATAGCAGCTGGGGTCCCCTCTCAGTGTTGTCTTTACTTGCGCTCACAGATAATGAAGATGCGACCACCTCCTAGGGGTCTTGCTGTTAGCACATCGATCCCAGCAAGCCAGTTTTGATTCTAATGAAGTGTGTAAGTGTGGCATATCGACACAGATCAGATCATCGCAGGAGCGCGTGAAAGCACGTATGCGGCTTTGCACATCGGCGGCGGGTTGCTGCGCATGTGAATTCATATTCATGTTTCATTGTGGTCGAGGTTATGAAAGGTCACTAGCAGATGAAAGGCTCCAGCAACACTTCCCGGCATCTCCTGTTATTAAACTTTACACAAGCCCTTCTTTCATTCATAATTCACTTCATCATTTTAATATGCTTCTTTCACTAACCAGATACGTGATGGAGGGTGTGTGTGTGTGTGTATGGCATGGCCTTAGAGTAACCTCATATTCCATCCCTGGTTTTAGGTCAAGGGAGCTGTTTTGTGTTGAGAGTGAGGAGGGAGAAGTTTAGTAGCTTACATTTATGCTTTGATGTCCTGCTGTTAGCTGTGGTGAGGTTTTTGGGATGCGATAACACAGACACACTGTAGTTATGCACAGATAAAGCAATGAACAGCTTCAGCGTGACTTCAGTCATCGCATTTTTTAGGCGCTGTGCACCTCAGGAGATCAGACTTTGTACCCGTCACCCTGCGCCACCTGCAGGAAAGAAAAATAATACCAGAAGCAGATGTTCAGACAACATTCTTTAATGCTTGACAGAAATATAAAATAAAACTTCAAACACAGAAAAGCACACAAACAGCCAGTACTTGCCTGCGCAAGTGACAAAACTGCTGAAGCTATGACTTTTCCTCAAGGCTCAAACAATGTGCACTTTCATCCATACAAGCAGACAAGTTCAGAATAATCTCTGCCACGTTGCATCTGATGCTGCTGGTTATTAAGCTAATTAGCGTGTTCAGACTCTGATGAAGCAGTACTGTGAAATAAGCAAACACTTACCAGATGTTTCCGATATTTGCTGGATCTGACCCTACTCTGCCGCCTCATGTTTGACATTGTTTTGCTTCTGACTGCAGGCATGATGTAGCGCCTTACAGATAAACATATATATATATATGTGTATATATATATGTGTGTATATATATATAT
>JBAJHX010000081.1:17407057-17433703 GCA_037176925.1 Amniataba percoides | reverse complement strand
TTATATATATATAAATATATGTGTGTGTGTATATATAACTGTGTCGCCTCTCTCCATTCTTGTTGTTGTGGGAAACCACCGGCCTCCTTTCTCAGCGTTTGCCCGATATAAAAAGCGACTGACGTCACGCTGTCTTTTCTGAAAACCTTAAGCCTTTTTAAAACCTCTGGAGGTGCTCCGCTTTACCAACAAAAGCGAGCCAGGTGCTTTTTAATATGTGGTTGTACTCTGAGCACACTGTGGTCCCTGATAGGAAAAAGTTGATGGCAGTTGGGGGAAAAAATAACACTTATCCATCCGTCTATCTGTTTTCTCTGCTTAGAGCTGGGAAAAACAGTCGGGAGGGGAGGAGAAGAAAATGCCACAAACAAGTTAATGCACCATTACCGTGAACACACTCTCGTTAGAGCATGGATAGCCTGTTTGTCGGCTTGCGTGTCCGTCTCTGTTTGAGACCGCCTCGGTTTCTCTGCAGCAGGCTCAGCGTTGATTAGGTCAGACCGAGCACCGAGCAGGTCTCGGATGATTGGCAGTTGACTGTTTGCCCGTTCTGTTTACCAGCTGCCCCGTGTCACACCCCATCAGTGGTGATCAGCCAGGAACGAAAACCTGGGCCTAATATGGGCCACACCACTGTTCGGTAGCCCTTTTTCGAAAAAGGTTCGGGGAAGGGCATTTTGCTGCTCCGAGAGTAAAAAAATATTCTTTGAATAAAGGGACAGGATGGCATGAGGCTGGATTCTGACTTGCTTTTTTCTCTTTGCGTCCGCTCTGTGTTCCCTTCCAATCATATCGCCTTTTCTAACCATCTGACCTGTGCCTTGTTCGAGCTCTGCTTACATCGAATTTACAGTAATTAAAGGCACCTTTAACTGTCTTTCCGAGTATTTTACCTAAGGCTGTACTGAAGCACCTCTCAGACAGTTTTAATTACAGTGCGAAGATTGCGAGTCATAAAGCAGAGGGCTCAAGCTTTGCCTGCTCTTCCTCTACCACTCACCCTAATGCAAAATCACGTCCACAATCAGCTTCATGAATATTTTCGGAGAATTCTGATGCATTGATGGCACCAATAATATATATATATATATATATTTTTAATGGTAACTAATCGGTTTACCCTGCACATTGGAAAATTATGCCATGACTAGTGTGTTTAAAAAATGACACTGAGGGCTTTTATTTGTGACGAGTTGGGAGCGTTTTCTTGGAAAAACCTCCACATAATGCTCCACATAGATATCGATAAACAAGGTGTTACCGGCAACCGAGACAGCCAAGAAGACCTAATTTTTCAAAAGTGATGTTACAATCTGCTCATACATTGCGACAGTAAAGAATACGTGTATATAGTTACAGACAGCCCCTTTATGTGTGTTTTAATACTTTCTTACTGTGTAAAATTTATTTAGCTGATAGACTTTGATTTCTAAGAAATTGGGTCTGAGACAGTAAATTTAGATCCTAAATTGGAGAGACCGAGACATGAGTGGCCTCAAGTGACAACACACACAAAGCTTTTCAGACTGCTATTGATCCTGAGAGAGATTGCATGTGGACTCAAGCATGACAGAAGTCCTACCACCTTGTCCCAGACCTGAATCAATAAATTACACACTCTGGGGGGAGACACACACCTCAGTGCATGCTGCGTGTAATGTTGGTAGGGAGGCGATGGCACGCAATCCAAGAGGCCCTTTGTTTCTATACACCAGCACATCCTCATCATCATCACATTAAGATCAATCAATAAGGCCCCACGTCGGATAATAATTGCTCGCCCTTTTTCTTTCCTCCATCAACTGTCTGCAGTTTTTCTTCCATCCGTCCATCTCTCCCCTGCCCTCCCTCCCCACCCCTCTCTCTTCTCCTTTGTGTCTTATTGTCTCGCTGCCGTACTCATCTCTGCACCATTAATCTTCCAACCAATGAATTGGAGCCACTGACTCTATCACTCCTATTGTCGACTGCAGCCGTCCCTTATTTATGTTCCATTTTTCTCCCTCTCTTCCTCACTGAGCCTTTCTACTGTTCCATTGACCGGCATGTAATTTCTTACATGAATAATGCAAGGAGCGAGACAAAAATAGTTGCACTCCGTCTTTCTCCTGGCTGGGATTTGTTCTGCAATAGTTTAACCGAATGCGCTTGGGCTGATTTCAATTCAGCAGCGCCAGCCACTTTGTTAAAACGAATAGGGATTTGGATGTAAAGGTAGTGGGGCTCCCAAAGCTGCATTCTTACCGAAATAGACTATAACGGCTGATTGTGAGATCAGGGTGCAGATTTATTCAACCTCTCCGTGCTTGCGAGTGCTCATCCAGGATCACTGGGGTGGTTCCCGGGACGATCCCATTCATTAGCCAACACCCGTGGCAGCGACACCGACATATGGCATAAAAATTAAACTTCAGTCAGTGTTTGCCCATGAGCAGATTGTCAGACACGTACCAGAGTGGCCAGCTTTCCAAAAACAGTCAAGGCCGTTTCAAGTTCAGCAACTTTCTGTGTTTTCAATGTATTAACGAGTAGAACAGTTTAAGCACTTTTGTTGTGGAGAACTATAACTCAAACTACTCAGACACATTTGTGTGTGGATCAAAGGCCAACGACTGACTCATCCCTCTCATGTCTTGCTCTCCTCCTTCAGCCTCTGAAAAAAAAAACATGCTTTCAAACACAGGATGATGCCAAAATGATTAATTTTACAGCACAGTAGAAAAAAAACACCAGTGTTACCGCGCACGCCACGTAGGAACGCGATCACGTGTTCTTTTCATACAGGTTCGCCAGCCTCGTGTTGCCATGGTGAGCGTGCTCATGGTTCAGTGAAGGACCAGGTGCACATGTGGGTCATGCTGCAGGCTTTCTAATAATCACCTTGAGTCTTGAAGTTCCCCTCTTTCCGTGATAGTGTCCAAGGACTTGCATAAACACGCTTTTGAATCCCCGAAAGACGAGGTTAATTTGGTGGATTTCTCCCTGGCATAATTGGCCCTCTAAGGCGCGAACTAGAGAAATAAAAGAGCGCCACATCATCTCTGTCTTTATCCGACTCCCTTACCTCATGCAGAGCATTTCAAAACATCACAGGTTGCTTCACTATTCGGGCTGTTGTATTCTTTGTTGCTTTAAGTCCCTCGAGGGCACAGTGCTGCAATAAAATGTTCTTTACAGTGCTACAATGCATAGATGGCTCTTCAATCAAGTGCCCTTAATCTTAATGACACTGTAAATTCCAAGCAAATATTAGAGAGCACTGAATGTAAGAAATCACACTAAAATCAGCCCGAAGCTCTCAAACTTGTCTCCTTTTTTTTTTTTTTTTTTTTTTTTGCCTTTCAGATGAGGGCAGTTGTGAAGTCAACCTTGGGTGAAGTGAAGCACGCAGGCAATGTTTTTGTTACTATTGCAGACTTTTTCGATAACTTGGAGTGGTTGAGGTGAGCGGCACCACAGAGCCCCGCTTTTTGTCCGAGTTTTACCTCCGATTTGAATGAATCTTGGACTGGATACACTTTGTTTATTTCCACAAACCAGAATTTCAAAGACGGACGCGATGGATCGGCATGTAACAACAACAAGTCGCTGCTATCTGTGTAGTATCTGTGAAAAAGTGAATATCTATGGTTCCAGAGTATCGTGACAATTGTGGAACTGAAAATCCATCTTTTCAGCTGCAGTCACGTCACATTCAGACGCGCAGTGCTGGTGAGTCTCTGATACTTCACAGAGTTTTGTGTTACTGCTCTGAAACCAGGCGCTGGTCTGTTTGGTCTGTTCAGTTAAGAGAGGTGGCAAAGGGATGCTGGCAGTCCGCAGTTGCTTCAGACAGTCGCCTTGCCAGAGGGATTTCTTAGGACTAGGTCTGGCACAGCACTCTGTGCACTCCTTATCAGAGGTCTTCTCCCAGCCGCGTTTTCTTCTCCTCTTCCTATTGCTCTGTTGGTCACCTTTTCTCTCTTTTGTATTAGTCTCTGCTCATCTGTCTTCTCTTATGTTGCTTATTCTCTGTCTCCTGTCTGCCTGCCACTTTTTATGTCTTCATTCTCTGTTTGTCTTCCCGTCTCTTCCCTTCAATTCACACCTTTCTTTCTTTTGGGTCTAGCTATTTCTCTCTGTAGAAATCTCTCAGCTTATGCATCACAGCTGGTGCCATCTTGTCACATAGATTGGAAATGTCTGTTCCACGGTGATATACTGTCACCTTCTTATTCAATGCTGCCTGACGCTGAGTTAAATACGATGTATCTGAATGTGTGTTTTCTGTATCAAAATCTCACTGTAATTTAGAAACATGAGAGCGGCTTTCATCACAGCTTTTTTTTTCACTGTGATGAATCACAATTAGTCACCGCTACAGTAAATGTCATCCAGGTATGTTTGCCTCCAGCTATTAATATGAGCAACGAACATCCAGTGACCAGGAGTCAGTGTTGGTTATGAGGCTATAGGATGAAAAATGGGAAGCGCTTTTATTAATATTATTATAATGGTCAGATTAATTAACATGCTTTATATCTCTGTATCAGCTAACATGAATGGAAAATAGAGAAGAATGTAATAATCCCAGACTCGTTATCAGTTTTCTCATTGCAGGTCGCTGGAAATGAAACCATGATTTGTGGACTTTTGAGAGCCGAGCTTGTTCGCCAGGGTTATCTTTGTGGGTGGGGTGGGTGAAGAAATTTCTGAAACAAGCACCATATCTCTGCTCCCCTCTCCCCTTTTCCTCTTTTTCTCTTTTTCTCTCCCTCCTCCCTGCAGACTGGCGCTTGTTTGTGTTTAAGAAGGGAGATTAATTAAGCTCATTGGTATTCTAGGACACTGGTTCCAGCTGTTTCCTCGGGCCGGGATCAGCAAGGTCATCCATTTTATTTGTGTGTTTTTCACTTGTGCCGCGCACTCCCTGGGAGTTTGCGAGGAAGCGACTGAGTGAGGGGATGTCACCCACTACAGTTTTCTTTAACCGGTGGGACGGATGCATATCGGTGGTAGAAGCTCGCCGCTCGGACAGCTAATCTGTCAGTCAATCCCTCTGCTCCGCCACGCGTGTTCATACATGAAACAGTTCAGTTTAGCTGTAATTAAGAGCTGCTCTGCCTCGCTCTCTCTGTCTGTGATGCGTTGCTCCCACAGCTAACGAAGGCCCGCACCGTTAGAGACCATTTGTCATTTTATTTGAGTGAAAGTCATCAAGGTAAATAGCAATGTAAACGTATGATAAATAGGCAGTCCCATCAGCGTGATTGATATTCCCTGTTTTGCCTTAATGCAATGTTTAATACATAAGGCCAGCTGACAGGCCCCTTAGCATCAACTTTAATTATCAGTGAAACATGATATCACTGTTCTGGGCCCGCTGCCAGAAAACTGGCGATCGGCTTATAAGTTAGAGATCGTAACTCTGAAGTAATGAGTCCCGCAAAATGTTACAAGTATTTGTTGAGCGCTGCAAGTAATGACAGCATCTCGCTGAAGTGTAAAGTCGATGCACACAATGGAGAAAAAAAAAAAAAGAGATGCAGCTGAGGGATGTAGTGCAACCTCGGGTCAGTGAGTTTAACTGTACCTTTTAGTATTGCATCGATAAGCAGACTTTGAGTTGGATCGAGCTGAGGCAGCAATTTACGAAAGTGATGTCTCTCTGCAATACAGTCCAAACCCAAGCTGTGATTTAGAGTTTGGTCTTTTGGGGTTGACAACATATTATTTCTAAAGCACAGTATCGTTTAATTCAAATCAGTAACCGCAGATCACAAAGTCCTTTGCCCACATGGATAATCTTTCATCGTCATTCAAACAGTCCCCCCACCTGTTCCAATAGTGAAAGCTGATTAGCTGCCGTGGAAACTGCCCCTCACAGGTAGGGACAGAAAAGTCACAGCTCGTCCTGGTTCGCTCACAGCAAGCTTGCGATATCACAGAGACATGCAAATCAAACAATTCATCATTTGTCTGCGCTTTGTATTTTACTGACCACTGAGTCCTGTCTCTTTTCTTCCTCTGCTGGCTTTGTTTTATGCGAGACTCCATCTGATGCAACATGAATGTTGTGTCCTTCGCTGAGTGGATCCATGCGAGTGCGTACGTGTCAGACAATGCTGCTGCTGGTGTGTCTTTGTGTGTCAGCGGGTGCGCACAAACATCAGGCACTTTACTCTCCTCTGGTGTCAGACAGTAGGGGAGCCTGTTGTCACATTTCTTCATCATTACCTTTCCTGCCCTCCTTCATCTCTCTCCCTTGGAAGTTAAAAAAGTAATCAAAGCCTTGGCACCCGACAGCTCTGTCTCTTTGCCTCTTCCACTCTAAAAATGTCTTCTTCCTCTCCCGATTCTCTCACAAACGCTGGAGACTTCTTGACAAAAGCCCCTCATTTCAGGGGCGCTAAAAAGCTCTCTGCTTGTCTCGGTGGAGGTAGGTCTCTCTTTGACGTCCCTGCTAAATGGAGGATGCTTTGCCACTCATTTAACAGCCCCTGAAACTCTGGGAGCCCCGGCGGCCTTTTATCTCCTAATGGCTGGCCGGGAACTGGCGGTCCACTCTGCCCCGTCCTGCCCGTCATGCCACAGCATTAACATTAGCATGCCTCTTAGCGGGCCGCAGAGAAAGAGCCCCGCGGTGCTCTGGCTGGAGCACCGGGCTAAATCCCTGATCAGGGGGAGAGTTCAGGCTCCCTGGAGAGGAGATCTTGGCTTGCAGGGTGGATGGTCAGAGTATGTTGGAGATTAGGGCTTTGGTGAGTCAAACGCCGGATTAGGAGCGAATGGTGAGGAGGAGATTCCACAGGGTCTTAATAGTAGCCTTCTGGGGAAATAACCCCTGTGTTTCCTTGGCTCTTTCACTCTGTGTGTGTGTGTGTGTGTGTGTGTGTGTGTGATGCACATTATATACTGCTTAATGCACCCATGAATTAGAGAGGCTTGTGGTTTTCGCTAATGACACTACTTTATCTCATACATCAATTATGTAGCTTACGGAGTGGAGTCATGTTACCTCAGCGATGCACGGGTGAATGCATGCCTCTGTGTAAACATGGATGAATGACCTTCGCCTTTAGCCACTGAGATTTATCAAACCACCAGTCATTTCCTGTCATCTGTGTGTCTTTTTTGCGGTGAGTGTAGCTTAAGGAATAAGCACCCTTGCTTCTGCTGTATTTCTTCAAGGATGATGAACCAATCACAGGAGGGGCCGATGGCAGAGACCATATCCACATCCGGAAGTTCCTCAGCCAGCACCACAAGAAATTGCCATGGAAACAGGAGGTACTGCACACAATTTTCTCTCCTCTCTTAATCACTCTCTTTTTAACCCCTTCCTTCGGCAGATAATGATTATCATGTTGACGTCCTTCAGTTACTCTGTGTGTATTTGTGTGTGAGTCATCTGCTGAACCTGGGAGGGCAGACACACATGCACACACACACATGCACACACCAAACTTTCATCAGTGATTGACCTTTGTGAAAATGGTTTTATTAATGCTGCTCCATCACTGGCTTACTAATTGGGTGTTTGCATTTTTGTGAAATACAATTTGGCTGCAGCTGTCTCACTGCCATTTTCTTTCAGTTGTCCTTCTAACAGCAGTTGATATTTGAGGTCAAACAGAGATCGAGTCATTCTCCGGCGACTATTACAGGAGGAACAAAATGTACCTTACGGGTATGATGATAAATTATTGTGCAGGGAAGATAATATTTCATCCAGAACCATTAGCGGGTTATATTTAAAGGCACCCATGACCTGCAGATTACAAGTTGATTTGATTCATCCGAATTTCTCAGCTCACTTACTGATGTAGTTTACACACCCTGTGTAACAAAAGGAGCAGCAGACAGGGCAATTAAGCAGCGGATTTGCGATAACGAAAGCGGCTCTAGATTTGTAACCTGTTCAGCAGAGTTTAATTAAAGGATTGCGCGCGCGTGTGTCTGCTAGCCTAATCTGCAAAATATGATTTATTAGTCGTTACCTGGGGTTAGGTTTAACTATCTCTGCTTAGCACCAGTGAGCAGTTTCTAGGCAAAGTGTAAAGAGTTAGAATCAGAGAACAGTTCACGCACACACGCACGTGTGTGATGGATAATAGGAAATTACCATCGCACAAGTTGTTTTCAAGTACATCAATTTGACTGCAGCGAAACTGTACTTTTTTTCTTTTTTTTTTTTTTACAGGATGCTCTATCATTCACTGTCTCATACGCTGCTTTCTTGCTGCTTCTACAAAACATTATGTATGTAATCTTCTGCACAAGGCAGCATTACAGGGGTGCTGAACACAGTATGTGCCCGATAATGTTTCAGTTGCTGTTGTTTTATTTCAGCAGCCAGTCTTGAGTCTGCCTGCCTGTGCTTTGTCTCAGCAACACGATACATCAAACACAAAATCATCCATCAAGTTCAAAGACGTCGCTGAAATGTATTCACAGTCCCACATCCTGATATTCTCTTACTTTGTTTGCAGCACAATGAGCAGAGGCAATTAAATTGCTGAACATGACAAATATTGTCATTTTGGCTTTGTAATTTGTCACATGTGGATGATATCTGTTTTTTAATGTCATCTGGCCTAGAAACATCTGTTGCCTGAACATGGCGGTGCCTGCATCTAATTGTGGGCACTCATTTTGGCAAAATTTAAAATGGTGCAACCTAGAAAATGAGAAGTCACATTGCTATGAAACAGCCAAGCCAGGACTGCAGCCAAACAAACTATCTGAATCTGGACGATGCAGACTAATTGCACAAATGTAAACTGCCCGCTCACAGCGAGATGCTTTATTATGAACAGCCTGTTGTGTTTTGTTTTTTTCTGTCTTTACTTTGTGTTTTTTTCATTTTTTTGTATGAAATGTTAGAACCAAAGGAGGCTTTTGGACTTAAAAGACATGTACATGATTTCATTGACCAAACATAATGTCTTATTTATGATTTGGATTGAAAAAAAGCAAAGCAGCCTCAAAAGGGAAATAAATTTTGCAGCACCCACACCAACTACATTTTACAGTACATTAAGCATGACTAGCATCAAAGTTCACTTGTGGAAGTCAACATGCCATTTCTTTGACTCGTTTCCAGCCTGCTCATAAAGCAACATGTCATCAAGTCTATGCAAATAAATCCTGCATGATCCCACCAAATATTTCATACATCTCCATGAACTCGTATCCTCAAAAATCCCATCCACTCTTATCTCAGACGTCTGCTACGTCAGGCCCGCGCCAACTCTGTCAGAAACCATGGAGCGCGGCAGCTCTTCCTTTGCTTTTCCTCACCAGCTATCTGTCCTAATTACCGGCGCTAACTTGTTTTCCTGGTGCACGGCCAAGGTGGCAGAGGTCTGCAACGTAGACTCGGGCTGGTGGAGGTAGAGTAGTGCCATATGCCAGCTGTCACAGACTGGCAGGGGTCACGCGGGCATCCAGAAGCATTCATACGAGCCGCACGCTCAAAACCTCAGCTGTTGTGCGTGGGCAAAATGAAAGGTTGACTTTATCTGTCCCAGTGTGTGCGGCCATGAAGGGAAAAGTAGAAACAGAGAGGGAAAGGCTAATCTCAGTGTTATATATAATAATAATAATAATGATAATAATGTGCTGTGATCTGACCTGTGCTGGCTCCACTACTGGTGAAGTAATGACGATTCCCAGCTGGTAAACTCATCCAAAGGTGACTGTGGATTAGTGTGCACATGCAGCTGTACAGTGGACACCCTCTGTCTGTCAAGGACACCGGCATGTCAAGGACATTGACACGGGATAGAGATCAGAGAGAGAGGGCTGGCCCGGTTTTCAAGACTCGAGCAGTGGCCAGGCGTGAGGGATAAACAGTCATTTGCAGCAAAGCTGACGTGGAACCAGAGAGAATTTGAGAATAATGAACCACTTTATTTAGTCTGGAGCAGAGAAAATAACACTTTATGCATACCAGACTTTGATATCTTAACATGTTGCTGTTCCACATAAAAACCATAGAAATGAGAAAAATCAACCACAATACATAATCTAAAGATACTAAAGAAGTGGAATTTTGCTGAGGGATAGATGGAGGATAAGAGTTGACTGACTGACACATGGGCCATTAAAAACAAAGCCGGAGACGTGGCATTGCCGTTTTGGACAGCCTCTTATTTACCACTCAAGAGAGAAGTGAGGAAGATACTGTGGCACAACACAGACACATGACTCAGGTGGGAGCGCTCGTCACAGCTGGCTCCTCTGTCCGCCTATCTGAAATGCCAAACAGTCAAACCGACCGACAGGAGGCATGAATGTGATTTCTGTTGCCGGCCTCTCATTACAGTCGGGTGAACGATCGACAGCTTGTTGTAGGAGATGAGACAAATTTCCGCTCGACACGTTCACCACAGCCGCATCCATTCCCTCATGTTATATCTCCGGCATGGCCAAAGACCTGTAATTGTAGGATAGGACAGATGGCAGATTATACAAACCCTCATTACAGTAGTTGATGAGGCTGGAATCTAGATCATATGAACCTTGTCTTCCATTTTCCGCCGCTCTCCTCTGTGTGAAATGAGTTCTCATTATCTCTCTCCATATAATCTCTTCTTTCAAACCTCTGTACCTTTGAAACCCCTACACCACCCAATCCCCCTCCCCCGTTTCCTCGCTGTCGCTACCTACTTATCCCGCTTTTTTTTGCTAAATTACTAATGGGCAAAGAAAGATATGAGATAGGCCAGGAGACTCCAAATGCTCAATATAAAGAAACATGGAAAGACTCGAGCAGTGACATTCCTGTCACGGCCACGGAAGGAATAACTCGCATGCATAAAATCACAGCACAGCATGTGTTATGATGTATCAACACTGAGTTTTAATGCCGTCGCTCCTATCCTATATGCCCCGGGGGAGCGGGCTGAGCAGTGTTGTATATACCCCGGTGTGCCTTTGCCAGGAACATCATGTCTCACTTTTCCTATCCAACAGGGATTTACAGTGTCAGTTGGTGCGATTGCTCGTCAGTGGGTGCGCCGGGCGGCCATTTGTCAGTGCCTCACTGCCAGCAGGAACGCAGAAGGCTGCACCAGATTTGGAGAAAGGGAGACAGCCTCCTGGAGGAAGGCGGGAGAGAGAAGAGAGAGTCAGATTTTTTTTTTTTTGGCGCTTTGGTTGATAGTGCGACCAGATGGGTGAGAGAGAGGAGAGAGAGGAGAGACCGGAGTGCGGTGCGGAGACGGAGATGCGCTAAGACAAGCTCGCAGAAATGTGGGAAAGTGGAGGAAACGTGCGGTCTGAGGGAGACGGGCGAGACAGTAACAGTGCTGTTCAGAGCGGCCTATTGAGCGGAGCAGCTTACTGTACCCTCTTTCATCTGAGACGTCTTTATCAATCAGTTGTTCTCTGACTCAGCTTCCTTCCTGTGCACCTGTCATATCCCCGATCCTGTCTTCCGTTTCTCTTTTTTTCCCTCGTTCTTCATATTTGACAGATGGCATTAATTGCTTCCTTCCATCTCCCTCTCCTCCCCTCTTTAATGGCAGTCAGAGCTGCAGTAAAAGTGCTCTGTTGCTCTGAAACTATATATAGGACAGTTGTTGGGGCTTCCTTAAGACTGTGATGGGAGTAAGAAAGAGGTGGATGAAGATAAAGATGACAGGGACGGAATAAGGGATCCCGATTCAAGAGAGATGGCAGACAACAGAAAAATACACAAAAAGATGAAAATTAACAGTACAGGGTGCAAACTGACCAAATGGCCAAGCTGTGTCAAACTAGTTTCTAAAGAAAGTGAAATACTATAAAAAAGAGACAGAAAAAAAGAAGGAAAGAAATGCACACATTCTTCTTTTCCAAGCTAAGATGTGTGATAAAATGAAACCCTGAGACTTGAGCTCCTGATGGCTGTGCACAGCTCATCCTTGGAGACACAGAAGCCTTGAATTATATACAGTCCACTGCACTGCATATACATACTGCAAGTCTTCAATACAGAAAAAAAGATGTTTTTGTTAAGCATGTTACATGTGTATTCTCAGATGGCAAACGCAGCAAACTACTGCACTTTAAGCTTTTCAATCTCAGGATGAACAAAGTACTTTGCAGTGCCTTTTAATTCACCAGTTCATACACGCAGTACCAGCAGAGCTACCATACAACAGGGGGAGTGGTGGTCTTGATCAAGGATATTTTCACTTAGTTGGGAGATTCTGTACATAATATATGTAATTGTAATGTTCTTTATAATATCTGCACATTATTGTTGGCCATTTTATTGGCATTATCTGTAATTGCTTTAAAACACGTCTCTGGCACTAATATTCTGACAGATTGGCAATATATTCAGCACAATTTGAGAAATGCTCTGATGATTTTCATAAACAACTGTACTTTTCTTAATGTTTTCATTTTATTCGTACAAAGTTGCCGTCCACTTGTTTTGCGCTTGTAGAAACTTTTGTGATAAGTGAAGAGAGCAGACAATCCCCCTTTGGTATTTACATTGATTTGTTTTCAAAGTGTGACTGTCAGCACCCTACAGGGAAGCATTCAAGGATGCACTCACAGTAAGGAAGCCGCCAGAAACCAAGAAAGAAACAAAGCAATATCCTAAATGTATTTATTTTACCTGTTTTATACAGCACATACCATCTGCAACTGCGTTTTGTTTAGTAAAGCATCCACCGCTGAATGTAAGACACATGGTTGAGCTGCAGTGAAAAATAGTGACGTTTGTATTGATTAGCTGAAATGACCGGAAAATATTGGTATCAGACATCACCAAAAATGTCAATATTCTAGTAATGGCTGCATATTAGCAGCGACAGAGTGATGCATACAGTATAGCTTGTGGAAAAATATGAGAGATTTGCGAGCAGAGGGACTGCTCGTCCTGTCTTTGCCTGGAGGTGCCAGCAATTAACCCAACAAATAGCCACTTTGTGCCCCCGACTGCTGCCTCAGCTCACCGCAGAACTGCTTCTCCCGAGCTAAGTGAAAGAGGATGCCCCTGATCAAACATATAGAGCAGACTGATGGATTGTGATTGACACATGGAGCTGGCTGGATTTAAGCTCCCCTCCTGCAACTGGGCCTGGAGTCTATTTTGCTGGTGGCGAATTTGTCATAATGGGCGCAAGCACGGGAAACAATGCATCCTCAAACCTCCTCTCTGTGGATTAGACTACTCGTCCATGGTGGCAGGGGACAACACAGAAGTCTCTGTCTGGTTTTGGATTAAGGAACAGAGGGCAACAAATGAGTGTGAGGGAAGAATGTAAGAAAAGCGGCAGCAGTCGTTCTGTCTCTTCTTTGGCCAATTACTGAATATGAATGTGAGCTGACAAGCTGTATAAAAGCTGTTGTTTGTAAAGACACAAGCTGCCACAGCACAACCCTGCCTCTGTGTATCACATACACACACTAAGCAAACCCAAAAAAACGCCAGTCGCCATCTCCATACAAAGTGTTAATGTGAGCCTCACTTTATCCCACGCTCCAGAAAGAGAGATGGAGAGAGACAGCACCGGGAACTGACAGCCGACAGCTGAGCTCAGGGAAACCAAAGACAGAGAGGAGAGAAATCAACAGCATTTGGCAGCACCCAGACAGAGATGGAGGGATGGCGAGGCCGAAATAGAGAGGTCAGAGAGACGAGTAGACAACATTAGGCAGAGTGGCACCGAAGGTTTTGAAGCAGCGCTCCCAGGGAAAAAGCCAAATGACATAACAGGAATGAGGCAAAGGCAGTTTAGCGGTGGGGGGGGGGGGATAACAGGGCAAGTTAGAGTCTGAGAGGCTGAATAGAAAAAAAAAAAACTTCCTTCATGTCCCATTCCACATCCTGTTAAGTCCAGAGCAAAGACAGACCTCTCGCAGTGCTGTCACCCACAAAATGGAGCCAATTATACACAAGCCCCCACCCCAGCGGAAAGCCGACTTTACAGCCTGCAGCCAATCCAGGGCTACACAGGGATATATGTGTGTGTGAATAATTAGAGACTTTTAAAGCTGCCCTGTAATTGATATTTGATGAGAGGTGAGGAAGGGGGCCAGGCTGAAAAAAAGGGTTTGCATTTAAAACCCACAGGAAATCTATTAAAAGCTTTACATAAAGCATATTTACACAGGGACTCGTCCCGTCCGCTGTATCCCTCCAACATAACCGTGCCTCCCCCTTCACCGCCGCTCCCTTTTTAAACATCACACTCTTTTTCGTCTTTCTGACTCCCCACTTTTCTCTGATTTTCGGTTGAGTCGACCTAGCAAATCCCAGCCTTGCTTCCTTTGTCAAGAGAAAAGAAAAAAAAAAAGTAATGTGTGCACATAAAAAAATCTAAGAGCTAATGTCCCACTGCTTCAGACTGACATGTTTGCACAACAAAAATATCTCATGGTTAATGCATGAGCTGTAATTGCCACGGTGCTGTCAGTGTGCGGGGCACGGAGCTGACCGTACAGAGCCGGGAGAGAAATGAAAAGGACCGCTCCGGGTCAGACCATCTGTTAGAATAGCTGTGTGATACCAAAGGAGCATGACACCCTCCATCAACGTCTTTCTCCTTTTTTAAACGTACACGTGGATGCAGGGTTGCAGTCAGAGAGGTGTTTACCCTCAGAGGCTTTGCTGTCTCACCCCTCTAATCCCTTTGATGAAAGGACACCAGGATTTTCCTGTTTGTGTTTTTTACATTTTTTATTTGTCTATTTATATATTTATTTCTTGGTCTCTCACTCTCCCGGTTGATCGATGTGACAGCACACACTTGTTGCCTGTACAGCTAACAGCCACTCTGTGCACAGAAAGGCTAGCTTCATCAAATGAAATGGGGCCGAAGCAGTGAAGCCAGCTTTTGCTTTGATCCAGCCGGGGAACCCCATTGCATCGTTTCATATTCATTTGGTGTGAGCCAGCTTTCTGCTCGAGCTCTGTGTGATGTTCTAAATTTCTGTGGCAGCATTACAGTGGTATCCCGCCGGGACCGCTGTCATGCATTAAAGGAAAGCATATGTGTGTACAGTATGCGAGTGTGTGTTGGTACAGTCGCTAGATCATCCAGTGTGAAAAGTTTGCAGGTTCATTAAATCACTGAGACAACCTCCTAAGGCTTGACAGTAAGCTGCGTTGTGCATGCGTGCACACGTGGGAGAAGCGCCATGCGTCTGCACGTGTGGTTGCATCCCTCATGCTACGCTTTGTCTGGTGTCGTTCAGCAACCACGGGTGTGCTGTGTGTCTGGAATTTGTTGAGGAAATGACACCAGCCCACTCGTGTGTGTCTCTGGACCCCAAATTTGTATGTTCATGTGTGTAAGGATATGACAAATTAGTCATCTATGTCTGACCTGTTTTTATTTACGTTGTATGTGACTCAAAACGCTTCCGAAGCAGCGTAGATTTGTCAGACAGAGTAATCTCTTCTTGTTTGTGAGGAGACCCGTGTGTGTGTGTGCGTGTGTGTGTGTGTGTGTGTGTGTGTGAGAGGAAACTATACCCCAAGGCAGACTGGTTTCACCATCTGTCCTTGCTGTGTCCTGTGATTTCCCTGTGTAATTCAGACAAATGTCAGAGTATGGGCAGGGGATGAGCTCTGACAAACTGCTCCAGACATTCTCAGTTCACACTCCCCTCCTCCGATACTCCTGACGAGCTCTCTGTCACCTTCTCTTATTCGGGACAGTGAGGACATTTGAAATGTCACGCTGGATTCACATGCCAAGAATTCGTTTCTCTTGCACGGTGGAGAAAATGACGTACACAGAAAAACATGTATATAGTGAAACCAGGGCAAATGGCAGTCTTGCAGTCAGGCTGGGAGCTCCGGTGGCTGAAGTACTGAAGCAAAACCTGCCTGTTTAATAGAAAATGTGATGCTGTTGTTACTGCGTGCACCAACCTGTTTCCTGTCTTTGTGTGTGTTGGCAGTTTAAGGGCCAGGCCAACCTGCATGTGTTTGAGGACTGGTGTGGCTCCTCTATAGCGCAGCTCAGAAAGAACCTGCACTTCCCTCTCTACCCTCATGTAAGTATAACAGAGCAGTGTGTGTGACCCCATCTGTGTTTTTTATTTTATTTTTTTTTTTGTTGGCTAAATGTAATACCATTAAAAAATAAACTAAAATGACTTTATTGTTGCAAAGCCTTTTCCAACATAGTTCATGTTACATGTACAGGTGTCAGATTTACTGTTTTGTAATCAATGACAATCAGACGTGTGTAATCAGACACACGTAGACAGAAGCATTCTTTTGATTTCTAGGTGCAATTAAATATTTAAGCCCCATTCTTTGCTCCATGAGTTGGCTGGCTTTGTTTTAAGCGCTTGTTTTAAAAATGGAATTCTATAATGAAAAAAATGGACTACAGGCTAAAGGTTTGGAAGCAAGCACCAAATTTGTACAAAAAAGACCATAGTTTGATTGGTATAGTTTGCATGAATATTATATAAAGAGTAACTTATCAGAAGACATTACTGCATTTTGCAGTTTTTTCCTCTTTCAGTGTATCCTTCTTTCCTCAATGTACAAATATGTAGTCTTGTTTCTTTACCTTGTTGCTTCTTTCTAGCTGTTTTTGTGGTAGTTTGTCAGAGATTTGAACATAATTGAGATTTATTGGGATTTTTTTTTTCATGTATGTACTCTCAAAAGCCAAAGAGTTAAACCTGAATAATGCAAACTGTGATTTGTTTTTACTTTTGCACTGAAGTTGTGACTCTTTCAAATCTTCTCAACCCTAAAACTAAGCCCTGCTTTTTTGTTGACATTTATTCAGCAGTGGTCTGGTAACATCAATGTAAACCTTTGGGTAAATTGAGGATGGTGCATATCAATGAAAGCAAAGTCTGATTATGTATCCTATATCATATATATGCACTCAGCTGACAACAAACACGATATGCTGAAGGACTAATGACATGACAATGACAGCATCCCCCAAGTTAGAGGCATCCCAGCGTCCTCAGCATGATTATTACAGAAGACGTGGAAGTTGAGCAGCAGCACTGTTTTTGTACGACAGCGCAGAGCTGCTTTACTCCTGCTGTTACAAGTGTCACTCTAACACAACCACGCTTGGCTGCTTAGGTTACATTCTTGAACAAGCAAGATAGTGGTTAGCGTGTTTCACTTTTAAACTTACAAAAGAGGTGTTGGGCAAAAATAACGCTATCTGAGATAACAAGATCAGAAGGCGTTGTTGGCGTACACTCTGACAGAGTAGCATCCAGGACAGTGGGGAAACATTACATAATGGATCTGCTGCTGTTTTTTTTATGCAAACTGTGATTTGAAATACTCTCTTGCACAACTTTTAATAGAGACAGATGGTTACACACATGCTAACATTTCCACCTCATAGTAAAGCAGTTTAATCAATTTCTTAAACATTTGCCCCACATACTAGCACTTGCATAATTACTCTTACTAGACCCACATGCACACACGGCTTTGACAAGTGTTGAAATCACTTCACATGCCTACTGTGCTTGGTTACCGTTGCTATGCTATGATTGGACAATTGCTGGCTAAGTGAATGGTCAATTGGGTGATAGTGTTCACTCGTATAAAAATGTGTGTTGAGGCTTTCTCTTCTCTTTGTTACTTCAACAATGGCTGCATCTGTGATCTGAATTTATGTCTTCTTTTTTTTCCCCACTGCAGACGAGAACCACAGTGAAGAAGCTAGCTGTGGCCCCAAAGTGGAAGAACTATGGCCTGAGAATATTTGGCTTCCTTCACCCATACAGAGATGGTAACTATCTCATCTTATTAGTGAGTCCCATGAGGGCTTTGGAGCTTGTGTCCTTTATATGAGTAGACAATTTCCACAGCCCTCTTAATCCAGCCGCTTGAGAGCCCCTAATATAGTGGATATTCACTTTTTTATTGGAGCTGAATAGCAAAGATCTCACAGCTAAATCTCATTGCCATGCCCTCGTAGCCCTAATCTCAAGCCCAGTTACTATGGGAACTGAAAAGCCTTAGC
This sequence comes from Amniataba percoides, assembly GCA_037176925.1. NCBI lineage: Eukaryota > Metazoa > Chordata > Actinopteri > Centrarchiformes > Terapontidae > Amniataba > Amniataba percoides. Next base: position 17,415,749 of record JBAJHX010000081.1, on the reverse strand, counting down.
ACCCAAGTGCCCTAACACAAATTGCAAAATATGAAGCTATTAATTAGATTACAGTTCGCTTCATTCTCTTATGTAGTTTTCGCTGGTGGTTTGGCTCTATTCAGCTCTTGGCTCAAAGGTCTTACCATCCACAGGACTCTGACAAGCACTGTAACAAGTGCCCTTCACCTCACACTGCCAGCCACAACCTTTTAGGCACTACTTCAGATTGATTAGATCTTCAGATTATAGATGACTGAAGTTCCAGATTACTCAGTGTCACATGATGTGCCTCTCATCCAGGATTTGTGTATCCTTGAAAAGGGCTTCTGATTTAGTCAGATCTATTTTACATTTGAATTAAACTGAGATTTAACAAGATAAAATGTGTTTCTTTGGAGAATTTCTTCACACAGTCATAGAATATATACATTTAATACGTATAAGCATACTTACTTTATTCTGTAATGTTTGCCACACGTAACACTCCCTGATTTAGTCAGCTCACTCTTTGAAAGGATGACAAACAACTGCAACTTAGCACTGATATGAATTGTTTTTTATTTTTCATGACCTAAATAGAAATTGTCCCAGGCAACAGCTTAAAGCATGCATCAACTAAGGGCAACGTAGCTTTCTGCAGCTCCCAATATTAAGTTTTGTCAGACAGAATTGAAGACTTGTTCACGATCCTCATGTATTCACTTTTATGTTTAAATCAAATAACTGCACTGGATACTCATTCCCATGATGTTTCTGGTTAAGATCTAAGCTCAAATGTTTATATCCATTTACATAGTTGTTACATGTGGATTGGATGTTCTGTTGCGGTGGCACTTTTGATACTGCTGCAGCCAAATGTGTCATCTCTGAGCACTGCCAGAGGAAGTCTGGGTGTCAGATTTTCCGTGCGTTTTTACATCGAAGAATCTATTTTATGAGGTCATGCCCTGTCTGATTATACTCTTATTATGCTTATCTGGGATCATACTAACACACACTTTGATCGTGTTTTCCCTCTCCAGGTGATTTCCAGTTCTCTGTATCGTCTGATGATAACTCAGAGTTCTGGCTGAGTCCAGACGAGAGCCCTCTCAACGCCAGACTGCTGGTTTATGTAGGACAGGTAAGCTCTGAGCTGCACTGCATTCTTGTGTAATATCTAAAACTAGAGACTGAGTCACTAAACTAAAGTCTAGGTATGTGCTCAGTAGGTACAATTTCACTAAGTGCACGGTTCCAAGACAATGAGAACAGTCTCTGTTTTTAACTAACATTGCTTAGCAACAAGCCTTTTCTGCAGGAAGATACTCAATCACCTGGGGCCCAAATACTTTCAAACTCCTCAATGTCATGACTCGAACAGCAAAAAACACTTTGTATAATATATGCCTAGGGGGAAAGAACTTTCAGAGTACAATATGTGCAGGGTAGCCAAACCCTTATCATTAGACTTTATTGTGACCTTATTATCTGATCTGAAATTCAGTGCTGAGGGTGACTCACAGCGCTCAATGGCATCTAATGGATTCACTTCTTTTCACAGACAATCATGCACTCTATGACAGATTGGAACGTATTCTCTATAATGTTGTTATTAATGGGACTGCAAGGGTCAAAAGCTATTATACCAATTTATATCCATGCTGAGACTGAGTGGCTGTTAGAAAGAGTGGGGGGGGGGGTGTCCTGACCAGATGACAGCATAAGCCTTTTATTCCACCAGTGCACAACCTCAGAGCAACAGGAGGGACACTGAGCGTTTTGACCTTGTTCGTCTTTAGTAATCACCCGCTCGCCTCGTGTCACCGTCCTAACACTCCGGGTATCACTCACCTCCAACACGCAGCTCAGAATACAGGAGACTTAAATCCTCCTGTAGAACATCCTGTGAAAAATCGTTTCCTTTCTCCATCCATCCTTGAAGTACCCTCTGCCCTCAATCGAATAAAAAGTCAAGCTGTGCTGCTGCTGCTGCCCTCGCTAATAAAGTTTTCTCTGTGAAACCTTCTTAACATTTTAAGAAGGAAAGGATGCATGAGGCCGCAACACTGTTTGAACTGCACAATGTGAGTGCTCTGGGCAAATGTGTGTTTAGAGCAAAGGTCCAGCTATGGAGCCATCTGTATTCCAGCAGGATGTGAGATGCCACCAGGTTCCTTGGGAGCTGAGATTAATTAGGTTGCGGCGAATATTGATGTGACATTTAGCAGTAGAGAAATATCATCTAGGTAATGGCAGGGGAGCAGTGCTGTGGCCAAGGATCATTCATTCTGTCACAGACTGACAGACAGGCCTTCTTCCGAGACACATTGTGTTTCACAGATAAAAATCTAATTGTCTGCTCTGTTCCTCGTTATGTGACCCATTTGTCAAAAAAAAAGTCCTAACAAGAAAACAAAGCTTTTCTCTTGTTGCAAGTAATGATTTTTTAAAAAAAGCTGTTTTAAAATATTGTTTACATTTATTTACAGCTTTTATAAGTTAGTGTTTCAGATGCAGCATTTCTTGAGGTCTTTCCACATCACTGATTTTACGCCCAAAGCAGGTAATGCCATGCTTTGCTAATCTACTAAAGGCAGGCTTACTGCCAATCCTGCTTTTAAGACCTTTGGCTCTAAAGAGGTCTAAAATTTTTCTCCCCACATATGCTGTGTAAATTCTCCTCATAGCTGTTAAAAAATTAGATAATTACAGGTGATTATGTGTGTAATAAATGAACAGATTATTTAAGTGAACACATTATAGCCATCTGTCTCGGGTATTACAAAACACACAAACCGGCACATTTAATGTAGTGTCTCTTTACATTAGACAGAAAAGAAACATTAGTGTTTATTAGGTCCCTGTGAACTCTTTTAACAATATACGACATTTCTCTTTTTCCTCAATAAGCACAATAAATAAATCAATTTATAGATATAACAAAGCCTAATAAAAAACAAATGAAACTATGACTGAAGTGCAGCATGGATCACATTGTGTGAAGGTATTTGACACTTTTACAGAGTGTCTTCTGCTTTTAATGGCTACAAGTTCAGTACGGGAACTCCAATGATTTGGGGAAAAACATCCTCTGCATGACATGAGTGTTTTGTGCTTCTGACAGCCGAGTTCTCACAAGAAGTTACAGAGCAGAAACCAAATTTCATGAGCAGCATAACGTTTGTGTGGCAACCTCGGCTGTAGAAACTTGCTTAGAAATGGCCTGACTGTAATCCCTGTACTCCTCTCATGACCTGACTCACTGCTCTAAAAATACACTCAGTATTTGTAAGGGATTGTTACTTTATGTCAGTGGTCACGGCGGTGTCATCCTTGATAGCGAGTCTGGCTATATATGGAATATGCTGCCACGAGACATTTAGCTGTGATAGGACGAGAGGCTGGGAGCTGAAGCGTTTCCGTGGAGACCCCTGTCAGCATTTCGTGGCTTGCGTTCGAATGATGCACCAGCTGTGACTGATATCTTCCAATTCCCAGCAGGACATCTTAATGAAAGGTTGATGTCATCCACGGAGGTCCGTTTCTGTCTCCCTCACACACATACAGACAAAACCACACACAAACGTTACCTATAGAGGCTGTTTAATCCTGGTTGTCATGCAGTTACTTTCAACCACATGCTTCTGCACACGCTCAGAAAGGACGACATCAACCATGAATCACTTCCTTTGTTCGCTGCCTTACACATAACAGCTCGCTCTGGTTAGTGTGTTGGAGGAAAAGTGGCTGCTAATAAGAACACGGTCCTCATTCCTGCTGGGACGTTATCTGTGTGCATACGCATGTACTTACTGCGAGTGAGGATCATCCATTGTCCCGCCTTGGCATTAATCATATTTTTTTGCCCACAGCTAATCTGTAATGAGATTTTCCCTCAATCAGAATGTCCAGACAGCTCCCGCAGAGCTTCCCACAGAACCAGACCGGGGCTTGTCTGATATTGAGAAGAGGGCCTTATGAGTCGCGCGTGTGTTCGCACGCCGATGTAGTGTGTGCAGGTGCAGGCGCGTGTGTGGCGGATGTGCTGTGATACTCTGCGCTGTGATCTGGTTTCTAAACGCAGACACATACAGAGACAAAGACAGAGACACACAGGAAACTGGGTCTGGGAAGTGTAATCAATATGAGATTGGACAGCGAAAGTTCATCCTCAGACGGACAAGACTTTGTCACTCGTAACAACTAATGAAACCTTAAAGCACTAAACTGTGTACAGCAGTTGATAAGGAAATAGTTTTTTTTTTCCTCTGAAAAGAGAAAATAAACCACTACCTTGTCATACTGACTTCTCTTGTCATCATAGTGGATGCATGGACAAGGTCAGTTTTCTATAGACTCTTTTCACAGGGGAGATTTTGACACAACCCAAAAGGAAAAGAAGCTGTAAATAATTCAAGATTAATGATGGGCTGAATTTCATAGAGGCGCCTCAGTTTCTGGGTCCTTTTACCTGTGATGTCTTAGCAGGACACTTGAATAGAGCAAAGGCATCGTTGACCATATTAGCAATGCACGTCCTGCTACGACCAGTCAAAATGTCAGCTGTAACCAACAGATATTTTTGTGCTTTTTAAATACTTGCTAGGTTACAACGCTTGTCTTAAAATAGGAAATGGCATTTTGGATTGAAAACAATGACAAGAGCGTAATGACTTTCATTCTTTGTTTGAAATTTCCAACCTCCATGCACCCAGTAATCCATTTGGAGAGACATGAAACGAAAAAAACAAACAGAGAAGAAAATGGATGCCCCCAAGATTAAAATTTTCAACCTGCTCTCGACAGGCAATCCATCACGCCGCGCAGCATGTCTATGTCTATGTCTGCTTTTATTTTGGTTGCAGGTACATTAGTGTGTGCACATTGTTCGATTCAAACTGCTCTAACAGCTGTATAACCACCTGCTGATAATGCAACTTTGACAACAATAAAAACAGACACGAGGATAATTGAGACGGATTACCAGACCCAAGCCAGTTTGAAGTCTGATGACGCTTTGAAGATTTTATGCCGGACTGAATGAAACTCGGTGACTGCCTTGAAGGAGGGAGGAACACCGTTCAGAGCCCCGCGCCTCATTCAGATGGACTCATCTCATGAATGTTGTAAACAAGACCCCACTTGAAGGCACCGAGTCCTCTTGCTTAATGAGACAAGTGCACCCAGAGGTCACGATCAAAACAAAAAGTGTTGACTCTGAGTGCACCTGTTTCGCTTTCTGCAATTAGAGCAGTGACACGGCGCTCTGTTGTCTACGCTGAGGGCAGTGTGTTTCAGTCAGTATGTTTTTCTGGAGCCTCTAAGTTAATGATAACCTTCTTCCTTCGTAGTTTTAGTTTTTTATCTCCCAACCTAGTATAACAATTGTGCCATTTAAAGAAATTACATTGATTTTGCCAGTATATCTTTTTTAAATTTCATACAATATCATTGACTCCTTTCTCTTTCCTATTAGTAATTCTTTCAAAGCTTTTGCAGCTATCTGATTGTCATAACAGAAAAAAAGCACAAGTGGAATTCAGTGATGACACTGTTTTAATTTTTCATTGTTTGCATCAGTGCGCCTTAACAAAAAGCCCGGATGCACCTTTTAAAAAGTGAAGACTAACGTGGCATTGAGGAACTATTAATGTTTGAGTTACAGATGCGCTTTTCCTGTGACGTGTCCTGATGTGCCAAAATATTTGTAATTCACTGATTGTTGCTTGAGTTCAAAGAGGCAGGTGACGCATGAACTGGAACGTTACACTGAATAGTTTCTGTCCCTAAATGAGTCAAAGCACATCAAATCCCTTGTTACTTTTTTCTGCACACAAATGCCAAACAAATGTTTTAAACAGTGAAATATCGTCACATGTATTCAATTTGATTGGCTTTCTGTTTATCTTCCACTGTATAAAAATGGTCCAATATCTTTTATTTTTCACCATATTTTTTACATTAAATTGTGGAATTGCAGCCACACTCTCCAGGTTACAATAGACAGGAGGACATTTTTACGCGCTTCAGCATCAAGATCTTCGTGCATTCAGACCTCAGCCCTCCCATTCCGTACATCTTTTCTCGTGGCATGCTTGTGTGTGCGTGTCCTCAAGCACATGCTCGAAAATCACATGAATAGCGTCATTTAAGGGCCCAGCTGTGCTTGCTGTCTTCAGGTGGTTAAAACTATGCAGTTAGAGTTCAGTTAAGGTAACAAAACTGTCTGAAGGTGAGAAAGATTAGACAGAGAACAGCACTCCGAAGTTATATCACAGGTCAGATGTTTCTCTATTACTTCTCTCTTCACATACAGAGAGAAAAGAGTTTATAGATGAAAAGGAGTTGATAGAGAGAGGAGTAATGTCTCCATAGCTTACACACTCATATTTCTTTTTATTTCTTGACCCCGTTTTTTTATATTACTTTTCAGTGTTTCAGGGCCAGTGGCCGTCTGAAATGAGTTTTCTGGAGGTATCTACAGTATATATGTGGGTGAGGTTCACAAAAAAACATAGAGTGTGTGCATGTGTGAGTGTGTGTGTGTCTGTGCGAGAGCGGAAAGAAGAGAGAGGTTACATTAGAGCAAGGTTGGTGCATGTCTCGGTTGTTTGTCTGCTTTAAGTTTTAAAGAAATTTGGTCCCCAAGTTCCCTCCTTTTTTTTCTTCCTCTGAGGACACTTCTAAAGTAGACACAAAATAAGACAATGTGTAAGTGAGGGGGTGTATTTTAAGATGTGAAATGAGGAGTGTGTGTGTTGGGGTGTATGTGTGTGTTTCCCCTCACGACTCCTTGGCTGCTTGCCTTCTGATTTACCTCCAGCCTACTCTGGTGGGGAGAGGCTGCTCTCAATAAGCAGTGACTCACCGTTGAGTGCAGATCGTGCCTCTGTGTGAGTGTGTCTGTGAGTGTGTGTTTGTGTGTTTCTCATGTCTCTACCGCATGTGAACGTGTGGCCTGCCCGTGTCATGGGAAAGCTGAAGTGCTGCACTTTATTTGTCCTTGAAACAATGTCTCTGATCCCGCAACTGTTTAACCATTTGACAAAGGAAAAAAAATAGAAAAGCAAAACCTTTAATTCTGCAGGGAGATTTGCTCCTTGACACTAATGTTTTTCTTTTTTCTCTCCTTTGTCTGAAACTACATATTTTAAAACCTTTGATTTCCTCTTTTCTTCCTATTTCTTTAACCCCTGTTCTCAAAAGAATCTAGATCATTCAAAGCCCCCGTGGCAGGAGAGTGTTTGAATTACTGACAGATTCAAGCGGAGGAAATGAATAAACAGAAAACAAATGTTCATGAAATGTTCATGAACTTATAAAACATCATACGCAGCACATGAGAGAAGATTCATTTACATGACCTGTTACAAATGAGGAAGTCAGAATATAGAGGTGAAAGTGTGATAGAAATAAATTTGGTTCAGGCAAGTTTAAATATTAGTCCTCTTGAATTCCACTGGTTTGAAGCGTAATTTAATTCATGTCCATCTCAACATGACATTTAGCTTCACGCTCGCTCTAAAATCATCATTGCTTTTTGCTTCCACTGTTTCATTTCTCTGCATTTAGACTCAGCGCTTGGTAACTCCAGTTGCTGAGATGAATATTTTACTTTCTTTTTTTTTTTTTTGCGCTGCTGCCTCTGCGGTGTGATCACCCTCGTTTCATCTGCACAACAGCTCTTTCAGGAGAAAACAATTCACTCACTGGGAAAATATAAACATGTAAGTACAGTAACTAGAGACATATTCAACAGTATTTTCTCGCAAGTTTCCAATATATATTCAGTGCAAAAGTTTTATGTTGCAGCTTTTTTCTCCCCCTCCGTGCTTTGAAATATTCTCAAGTTGTGCTGAGGTGCCTGCTCGATTCAGCTGTGATTTGTCAAAGTTATTTAACTTTCACTGAAGGTTGGCTGCTTCTCTTAAGAAACCAACAGTACTTTGCAGTGACACAGATTTTATTTTAATGGTAATTCTTTTGAGGGAGACAAGCTTAAATGAGATTCTACTGCGCTACTTTCTGCAGTCTTCCCTGTCAGAAGTCAGGATGAGCTGAACAAAACATAATGAAAAACTTACAGCAGTCTGGTAGCTAAATGAGGTACACTTCTCATTTATTTATGCAGAAAAACTAAGCGTTATAACACATGCTCAAGTCAGCTCGGGCAAATGCATACGCATACCAAAAGAGAGACAGAGACAAAACAAAAGAATTCAGCAGCAGATTGTTTTCATCAATAATTGCCCCAAAAGTCACATTTTTCAATACTCACAAACCTTACTTCAGAATAGTAGCTGCAAACTGAACCCATGACTGTTTGTTTTTCAGCTAACATATAAAACCAGCCAACACACGTGACATCTAGAAGAAGGATTGCCAAGTGTAATGGGTAGCTCGGTTACAGTACCAACAAGTCCACTGCACCCACACCCATCTGTCTACAGGTGGTGGGTACTTCTGCATATGTGAAAAATATTCTGTATTCTGCAAATGTGCATCAAGTGATGAGTTTATGTCACACTGGTTGGAAGACTCTTTCAAGTAGCTTGAGGCTGTAATAGCCTATATCAAATATCCTTTATCAGATATATCCTATGTTATAGAAGCGCGAGGCTAATTGGGTGGAGAGCTCTGACGGCACGGTCTGATGCTCCACAGGTTCTCTGAGGCACACGATTCTCCAGGGAGCATTTACTGTAAAGTTTACCAACCACCATCGCCA
>JBAJHX010000081.1:17370748-17384509 GCA_037176925.1 Amniataba percoides | reverse complement strand
TGTGTGTGTGTGTGTGTGTGTGTGTGTGTGTGTGTGTGTGTGTGTGTGTGTGTGTGTGTGTGTGTATGTGTGTGTGCCTGTGTGTGTGTCTCTGTGTGTGTGTCTGTGTGTGTGTGTAAGCTGGGATGAATGAACTTTATGTGTGTCGCACCAGCATCAAACCCGCACACTCCGAGAGAGAGGAACACCCTCTTTTGGCCCTCTGAATGAAAACAATATCAAAACCTCATATGTCACTGTGTGGTCCGGGAATGATGAAACGTGATGAAACAGCCATGCTGGCTGCCCACTGCCATTTTGCTCTGCGATTGGTACTTTTTATTATTTCCCCTTGGATATTGATTTTCTTTCCTCTCTGTTGAACTTGTGGGGCCAGCGAGCAGGCCTCTGCTTCTTCCTGCTGCTCCCTGTCAACACTATTTCACAGAGGATGGACCAGCAGACACACACACACAACAAAAACTGTGTGTACTTGTACATAAGGTACACATGCAAACACACACTGGGTCAATAGCTTGGAGGAATTAATCAGAGAATCTATGGGGGCCAGACAGTGAACAGGAGGAATTCCCACAAAGTTGTGAAATAGGCCACACTAGTGCACATGCAAGTGTGTGTGTGTGTGTCTGTGCCTGTGTCCGTGTGCGTGAGTGCGTATGTGCATTTGTCTTGTACTTTTAAAGCTGATGTGACAGTACCTGACTGTTGAGCTCCACTGAGCTTTGAAAAGAATGGACCCTGTGACAACCATGTCCCCACAGACACACACACACACACACACAACTGAAACACTCTTCAAACAAGTCAGCAATTGTCATTCACTCTTGAAATAAATAAAAAATGCTTCACACACACAGCTTCAGCATGCAGACTCAATCTGTCTGAGTTGAATCTTATTGTGTAAAATACAACCATGTTCTTTTTTTATGTTCTTTTTTTATTTTGCACTGCAGAAATGCAGCTAAGCTATGATGTGTCAGCATACAAAGTTACAGGAGAGGGCTGTGAGTAAAGTTTGTGAATGTTGTGCTTTTTGGCTGTGAGTAAGGGTACCTCTGATTAGTGGAAAGTCTTATGTCCTTGCCCCATGGAAGCTGGGGGGGTCTTCAGACTATTTCTTTTTGTACAGATGTCATTTTCACATGTCACAGTGGGAAAGGCTGCCTCAGTTTAAGGGTCCTGTTGATGTGCACGCCGACTCACTGTCACACCATTAGGACTCACTAGGACTCAAACTGAGCACAAACACATTCGTTAATGTTGTTAGCGGCGCTGGCTTCTCCTTATATGAGAAGTCGAAATTTTTGCTGAGAAAAAGGCTGATTCTGCTTATCTACTCTGACAGCCGGCGGTGCTGCTGTCAATCAGTCACTGTCTCCGTCTCTCCCCTCGCTTCCATTATCTTTTGGGCGTGTGCGTGGATACATTTAGTTACAACAACAATTGAGCACATCTTCGACTCGCTGACACCACTGATGTTGTGTAAAGACGCCGCCGCATTTGTTTAACTTTTCTTGTTCAAGGTTTTGTTGTTGTTTTTTTTCCCTTTTAGTTGGGTATGACCGAACCTCCAAAGTTACGCCTCATACTTGATCTGCTTTTTTTTTTCCTCTCCGTCAAGTCAGGCCGTGACAGCCCACTGACGTGACCTTGAGGACGATCACCCTGTAATAATGACACAATGCTGAAAGCTTCGGTGGCTTGCTGAGCCTCTCCTGCTGCTGCTGCTCAGCACGGTGCCGCGCCGTGTCCTTGTTTGTTGTTCTTTTGTGCATGTGTACTTGTTTGGATGCATTGTGCCTCTGTGTTATTGTGTCTGCGTGGGCGCGAGGGAGTAGCATACAATATGGGGGATAATATAAAACAGATGCCGGATCGGGCTTTCACTTATGGGCGGTTGGCGCCAGAGCCGGTGCTACGTGAATGACAAAATGCGGATCGCGGTCACATCTTTAAATTGTGTGTGCGAATGCTTGTGTACGTCCATGTTGTTGTCGTGCGTACACGTGCGGAGGCATTTGCATGAGCCTGAGGAGGGTGTTTATATTTGTATTCTCAACCCGGAGGTTGTAAAATGACCTGTCTCCTGTGATTATATCCCTGGTAACCAGAAGTGACGTGGTAATTGTGAAATCTATTTAAAAGAATTGTAGCTTCTCTCTCTCTTTCTCTCTTTCTCCCTCACTCTCTTTTCTTCACACTCTCTCTTTATTTCTCCATGCTCTATGTTTCTCTCTGTTTTCAGGTCATTACTCGATCTTCCTTTTTACACCTACTCATCACCGTCTTGTTCTTGTTCTGCTCGTGGCCTATTTTTCTCAGGTTTTCTTTGCTCTTGTTTTGCTTCCTCCCTTACCCCCTTATGGCCTTGCATTTCTCTGTTCATGTGGCACACTTTTGTGTGTGTGTGTGTGTGTCTGTTTCCTCTCCTCTCTCTGGTTAAGTGTGTTTATACAAAAACCCAGCATCGGATCGATCCCGTGATGCTGCCAAGATCAATAACACAGAGTGTCACAGTTTAGCCTGCAAACAGTGATGGACAATTTCTGCTCACCTTCCACACGTTGGCATTTAGATTTCTCCTCTCACCCGATCCGTTTTTCTCTCTCTGCTTTCACACACAGTGGCGTCCCTTCCTCCCTGGTCTGAAATATGAAGTGATAGACTCGGCCTACATCTCCCTGTACACAGGTAAGAGTCATTCTGCCCCCCTTCATACATTGTGTAGAAAGCTTTCCTGTCATCCCGTGCAGGAAATGAAATCAATTCCAACAAAAAATTGTAAAATGAACCTTAAAGTCTGCTGATGTTTGTTGTATGGGACTTTTATTCTGTATTTCTAGCCTTTTTTCTTCAGTTAAGTCCTTGCCAAATAGGATGAGGAACTGATGCCATAAAAAACAACTTCATTAGTCTAGTCTGGTATCGATCAGTACTGTAGTTTAATTTCGGCCTTTTCTGAACATTTGCTTCTCTCTTGTTCCTCGAGTGAACTCACATTCATCATCTTGGTCTTAAACATTTTCAACATCAGTCCACATTTTCTCTTATTTGATATTCATTTTTTTTTCCTCATCCAGGGTGGCACATCGTCTCTACAGGGGGCCAAAGAGAAGATCCAGACTCTAATAGTTGCCCTATTTTTCTCTATAGGTGTCATGCACAGCAGAGATGAGAGTACTCGCTCCTGAGTAGATGTCTAACCTCTGTAGCTCCGAGAATAGCACTGTGTCACAGGGATTCGGTATCGTTAACAAGGGAAATGCCAGCTGCACAGAAAATGATGTGTGGAGTTGTCATTTTGGGCAAAGCTGCTGGTTGGTGGCGACGTGCGCCTTCTTGTTTATGAGCTGCGGTGACAGGAAAGAAGGCCTATCGTGGCGTATGAGGTCCCCTGCGGAATTTGAGCATTAGGATTTCCTCATTGGTCTACCCCTTCACCCATCCATCTATCTCTATTCCTCCCTTTACACTGTTCAAACACATGTACGTCCATATATATTTAGACACGACAGAATCCAGGAAGTGATCCTGAACAAACTTTTCCAGCTCATTTACAGTCTCTGGGAAAGCAGTAATAATTGTGCCCAATGGGTAAAACACATTTGTTCTACTATCCATATAAGCACTTAAACTATCTTGCTGAATTTTAAGTGGTTATTGATTATTTCCAAAAAGCATATCTCATTTGAATCTGGTGTTCTAAACATCCGTCTTTGTGGTCAATGTGGACCAAAAACTGTTTAAATGTGTATTGTTGAATTTTCACAAATGAAATGATCATTTGTATTAGTTCAAAATATATTACTTCCTGTTTTAATTTGCAGGGCTGTTCCCTACATTTCTGATCAGCTATTTTTTGTATGTTCTAATCAGATATATCTCTTTATTAGTGTGAAAAGATGTGTTTTAGAGTCACTTAAAGAGCAACCCAGATGGTTGCTGAATGTACACCATCACACGCTGTGACGTGTATTGCAGTAAGCAGGACATTTAGATAGGGGCAAAAAAAAAAAAAAAAGTGTGTGTACTTTTTTCCAACATAGGTGAGGTTTAAATAACTATGCCATACAGGAATAATGCAACTACTGCGTATTGCATCTGCGCAACATGATGGAAATTAATCAAAAGACAGAGAAGGCATGGTTCTATTGTTTTCTTTGTTTGTCTGCTTGTTTTGAGGATTTCTGTAACATGGATAATTAGTTAGTCTTGGCAAGGCTTGTGTGTAGTGGAAACCAGGTATGTGATCAACAGATGTCTTATTGTTAGAAGAAAGCCAGCCTAAAAAGAAAGGCTTTTTCTGTAGCGTGTAGCACACAAAGACGCGCACACTGAATGTGCACACTCCTCCCTCTGGAGGATAAAAATGATGCTGACCACCCTGTTAATTATAAAGCATTTCTCCCATCAGGCCTACCTCCTGACAATGCCATTAATCACACATGCTCTCTCCTTCTTCCCTGCTATCGATTGGTATAATTATGACTCTCCTCTGCCCTGTTTTTGTTTTTCTTCCAACTTTCTTCTGATCCTCTCACTTGAAGCTTTTCTCTCAGCTCCCCTCCTCTTGACTCTTCTCTTTTTTTCTCCCCTATTCTTTACCTCGGACCCCAATGAAGAGGACTGTGACAAAAAACAATGTGCACAGTGTTTTCCCTCCGACAGCTCACATCAAATTTGTCTGTCAATAAGATCATCAAGACAGTGAATTTGACAATAAGTCTTCCTCTGATGCTCCTCTACATCATCTCTGCCTCACCTCGCGTCTCTCCATCTCTTTTTCAGACGAGGCTGATCTGAAGATGAACAGCGTGGACCACATCCCCCAGACCTTGGCCAGTCACATGCGTCTCCCAGAGGAGCTGCAGCCTCGGGGTGTGGAGGGCGGCGGCGTCATGCAGCACGGAGCGGATATGCTGAAGCCGGACCCCAGGGACACCTTCTATAGCAGTAAATCTGCCAGTCATCATTTCAGGCTACACCCCTTTTTCTGTCCTCATACTGGTTCTCTGGCCTGTCATTTTCTCTGACTGAGTGATTGGCTGTCTGGCTCACAGTCTCTCTGGCTGTCAGTTAAGCTGTGTTCAGACTGTCACTTCATCCGGCTAGCTTTATTCAATTTTTTTTATATCTCCCAGCTCTCTGACTCTTTTGTCTGTTGAAACCAGAGTTCCACATACATATCTTTTGGTACCTGACCTCCATTTCCATGTTTACCTCCTGTTCTCTCCATCTCCCCTCCCCTCAGCTCCGATGATCGACCCCTCCCGACTGGAAAACGTTCTGCCAGCCTGTCTCTACTCTCCGACCTATGTAGTCAAAGACTTTCCCATCGCCAGATACCAGGGCCTGCAGTTCGTAAGTCACTTTCTCAATTACCTTCCCTCTGGATGGCAAAAAGACCTCAAAAAAAGACTCCATGACAACTAAAATTAGGACCTACCAGGTCATCAGCAGTGCATCTAATTATGGCAGTACTCCTTTTATGTGCAAAAAAGCAGTAGCAGAGTAGCCTCTTAAAGAGTCAGCGTAATTTTCAGATCAACTGGAAGGAGAACAGAAGAGTGAACAAGCTAGGTCCATGCTGCATCTCTCCTTTTGTATCCCCACACAGAGGAAGCAGGTGGCAGGTAGTGTTGAGTTCTGCTCCCCCCTTTAGGACAACACAAGTTACTGCAGCAGCTGGAGAAAGACGAGTAAATCACCTTCAGATTTAACAGGAGTCACCATAAGACGCCTTGGCATTGTTTAGAGTGAGAAGCTCATTTTAATTCAGTGCTGGTGTAAAAAAATCCTCAAAGAATGCTGAAAGAACTCCGTTATCTGTGTTGTATCATGTTTTTGACCTACATTTAACTTTTACTTCAGGTCTATCTATCCTTCGTTTACCCAAATGACTTCACACGTCTCACCCACATGGAGCGAGAGAACAAGTGCTTCTACAGAGAGTCTCCTATCTACTTGGAGAAGTAAGGACATTATTGCTTTTATCTCTTCGAGAGCTAAGGGCACATTTGTCTCTGTCTTGTATATATGAGCGACTGCATTGATTATGAAGAATAACTGTTTGAGTGTGATCCATGCAACCTCTCACCGAGAGATTAAGTTTATTATGCTGCGAGGCACATTGAAACTTCAACCTTTTGTTAATGCATGTGGTTATGTGTGTTTATGTGTGTGTCTCGTGTTTTCCAGATTTGGATTCTACAAATATATGAAGATGGATGAGGAGGAAGATGACAGACCATTCTTCTTTCCCAACCCAGATGGTAAATAATAATGAAACACACTCGTTCCTGCACACAAAGTCAAACATGTACACTCGGACCTATGAGCCCTCTTTCAACTTTGGGTCTCCTTCTTGTCTACAGATTTCCTGGAGGAAGAGGAGGTGGTAGATGCAGAGGACGAGGCAGAGATTGTTGGCACGCAGCCGCCCAGGAAGTCCTCTCATCCCAGTCAGACTAGCCACACCTCCGACCCCGCCCATCAGCACTCAAAGCCTGGGCCCACGCCGGCTGGCAGAGAAGGGGAAATAGAGGAGGAGGACCCTGATGAAGAGGAGGAGGGAGCGGTTGACAGTATCATACAACGCAGGGGAAGGAGGCACTTTCCTCGCAGAGATGAACAGATGGGCAGGGATCTGGACAGGGATTGGGGAAGAGACCATACGAGAGGACACATGAGACAGGACACCAGGGAGAGACTGGAAGAGCCCCAGCTCAGGGGGCTGCAGCCTGACATGAACAGTGTGGTCCGGGGTCGCTCCCTATCTTGGATCCGCAATGGTCCCGCAGAGCTGGGGCCTGGCAAGAAGGGAGGAGGGACAGATGACGGAGGAGGAGAGAAGGGAGCCGAGACTCTGCCTAAACTGAGCAAGTCGTCGCTCCTTTTCCCCAAAAAGTCCTCCCTCTCCGCCCTCGCAAGCCGAGCCAAGCAAATCCTCAGCAACTCCGCCCATAGCAACAACCTCCGTGACAACAACAACAACAACAAGCTTGCTGGAAACAAGAAGGAGAAGAGGGAGGAGAACAAGATCTACATCACCAGGCCTCGACCTGCCAAGGAGCGGGAGAGGGAGAGGGAGAGGGAGCAGCGCCGAGAGAGGATGGAGGAGAGGGCGTCTAGGCACCCCAGAGAGGTATTTCCTGGGGTGTTTCTGTACCAGAGTGGGAAGACCACAAGGTTGGTCAATTTGGGTGCCAAAGGACATGCAGGGGGAGGCATGACAGGAGGTAGAAGTATTGTAAGTGCCCCTCAGCTGTGGCCCAACCCCCCCACAAAAGAAGGTAAGACCTCTCCTCACAATGGAAGCCTGAGTGTACAGAATGAAAGTGTACAGAAGTCTGCCAGCAGGGCAGCAGGGAGGAAAAGGAAGAGGAAAGGGGAGCAATGGAGTTTAAAGGCTACTGTCAGTGCTGATCTACCCAGCAAAGGGGACCTGCAAACTCCGCCGTCTCATCGTCAAGATCCCCCTCCACCTCCAGTTACTCCGCAGAGGTTAAACTCTACAGAAAACACCCTCCAAGGTCAGTCACGAGTCACCTCTTACCTCAGGACCTCTGAGATCACCGAGTCCCAGCAGCAGCCAGACCCGGACCCCAACCCGGCAGAACCTGACCAGAACACAAACCACTCCAACCCTGACCCGGACCCCGATCCCGAGCCCGAACCGGAGGAGGGCGAGATGTCGGACTACAGCTACGAGGAGGTGGAGGCTCGGCCGGGCTGGGCGGAGGAGAGCATCAACTGGCAGAGGACCTTCTCGGTCAATCCGATGGACTTCGAGCTGCTGCGCTCCGACTGGAACGACCTGCGCTGCAATGTGTCTGGTAATCTCCAGCTGGCAGAGAGCGAGGTGGTGGACGTGCTGGCGCAGTACATGGAGAAACTCAACGAGCGCAATGGAGGGTAAGGATAAAGAGGGAGGGAGTGAGACTAATGTCAGGCTAAAGGAGGGCTCATGTTTGCCCGATACCTCGTACATTCATATGTGGTTTCTCATGCCAGCCGTTATGTAAAGCAAGAAGTAATTTCACTGAGAACATATTGGTCATGCCCTGGTGCTTTGACTTCATGTTAGCAGTCCTCTGATTAGCATTTTCCGCCACAGTGCTTACTTGATGTTATTTGCGTAAAATAGCTTGGCCATTAACTTTTCTCTGTTTTCATTTTCCTCCCAATCACACCACACCACGCTGACTTCACAGATAATGAGTAGCTGCATTTTTGTGAAGTGGTTTGCCTTCAGTCAAACAATAATTAATCCAGTTGTGAGAATGATATAAGAAGCTGTTTAATGTTAATGTTTCTTTCATATTACATTTCAGAGCATGTACAGCCTGCCTGTGTTTTCATAAGCTTTGTTTTTCTTCTCTCTGTGCCCCAGGATCTACACCCTGCTGCGAATCATCAACGTCGAGAAGCGCCGCGACTCAGCGAGAGGGAACCGTTACCTGGTGGAGCTGGAGTTAATGGAGCGAGGCCGCAGCGTGGTGCGTCTGTCCGAGTATATTTACCTGCTGCTCCACCGCAGCAGGCAGGGGGAGGAAAGTCTGGAGAACACAGACTCCGCCCCAGCCTCTGTGCCGGCTTCGGCCCAGTCTGCTGCAACTTCCAGCCTCGCCACCCCGCCGCCCCCTCAATCCACCAGGTCTCCCGCCCGGCCCGGAGTGACCCCCTGGAGCACAGCCTACGCTAAGCCACTGCTCTGCCAGCCGGTCATGCTGCAGTGGAGGAGAGATGTCATGGTGCACTTTGTAGTGCCAGGTCAGTCAAGAAGTCAGAAACTGCTTTTTTGTTTTATTTACACACACACACACACACACACACATATATATATATATATATATATATATAATTGTTAAACTAAAATTAGTCAGTCAGTATTTTCTGCTCATAAAACAAAAGCAACACATACATATGTACATGACAGAAAAGTAAGTCTTTTTTGTTTTTGGATCTTGCAGTCTACTTGATCCTTTTTTCTTACCCTCCTTCAGTAAAAAACCAGGCACGCTGGGTACAGCAGTTTATCTCTGACATGGAGAATCTTCACCGCCAGACAAAGGATGACAATTTCAGTATCATCATCGTTGACTTTGAGAGTGAAGACATGGACGTGGAGCAGGCACTCAGAGAGAGCAGTGTGCCAAGGTGTGTGTATGTGTGTGTGTTACACAATCAGCCATGAGATATGCATTTTGAAATGAATTGGAAAATTTGAATGATTTCCAAGTAATGTATGTGTGTTTGTGTGTGTGTGTGTGTGTGTGTGTGTGTGTGTATGTATTCCTGTTTTGGCAGATACGAGTATCTAAGGAGAGAGGGGAACTTTGAGCGCTCGGCAGGACTGCAGATTGGGGTGGACACTATTGAGGTTAGAGAGACAAACACACAGAGCGAAGACAACAATATGTGAGCTGGCAGCAAAAAGCCACTCACTGAAGGTCAGCCACTCACACTGACCACATGACCTTTACTCGGCTGATAGACAGACAGAAAGAACACTCATGCATAATGAATACATCACTGCTAGGCCGGTCTGTCATGGGCTGCGGATCTCGCCCTTATCTGCGAGCCTCCTCCTGCTTCCCCTCGCTGTGGGTGACAGGGAATCACTTAGACAGTTAGCTGTATTTCCTCTGTCATGTGTATGCCACAGCTGTCACATCCATTCCCTTTCACAGGTTATTTGTGTGCATGGGCCCCTACGCCACTCTCTGCCTGTTTCTCGATCACACAGGCACGTCCGCACCCGCCCATGGGAGGGGGCGTGGCAGGGCTGGAAATTTGGCCAGACGTTGATCCGTCAATTGAGTGTCAGTGCTGTCACGGCGGGATGACAGGGATGCCACTCATGTCTGAATGACCTGCAGGCTCTGCAAGTGAAGACAAGCCTCTGATGCTGAGCCCAGGCTTCTCCACTTTCTTTAATCCCCAAATCCCATATTAGTCACATGTGAAAATCCACTCGCGCACACATGCACACACCTTTGCGCCAGGTTACACACTGAATCGACAAACATTTTCACACACTTTTTTTCCTTCAGACATTTGGAAGATTTTGAGATTGTTTAGATCTAATGGATGTGTGTGTGTGTGTGCTCGTCCTTTGCAGGATAATCACAGCATTGTGTTCCTCTGTGATCTGCACATCCACTTCCCTCTCAACATCTTGGAAAGCATCAGGAAGCACTGTGTGGAGGGCCGCCTCGCTTTCGCTCCCATTGTCATGAGACTCAGCTGCGGCAGCTCACCCCAGGCGCCTGACGGTAACACACACACACATTACACACACGCAGGAATAATCACATTCACACATTAACATAATTTTTTCAAGTCTCTTTGCTTCGCCTTGTCAGTCAAACTCATTCCCCTGTTACACACCGAATTCATAATACAGGTTTTCAGTTTACACGCAGAATAAAAACACTTGCATCAAGCGCACATATTTGCACTGTGTAGGCATCAGAATTTCCTTTTATCATAATCACTGTTGATGCGACTGCATTCACTTTGTTTTTTCTCTAACCACAGGTTACTGGGAGGTAAACGGTTTTGGCCTGTTTGGGATCTACAAGTCTGATTTTGATAAGATTGGAGGGATGAACACAGAGGAATTCAAAGACCGCTGGGGTGGAGAGGACTGGGAGCTTTTGGACAGGTAACCAAGCAACAAGCTAACACAATTATCCAGCAGTGAATACAGTTACAACACAAAGTACATTTTTGTTATTGCTCAGTTGGTATTTGTATATGTCGTACCTCAAGTGTGAATTACAAATGTCCCCTTTTAAGGTGGATAGAGTACACATTCAGTGCCAATGAGGAAAAAGAAAATAGCTGAATAAAGAAAAGCAAGTCTGACTAATGAGTGACCAGGATTCAATGTGTGGTGAATGTCATGTCTTTCAAAATGTCTTCTTTTACTAAATCAAGAAAGACTGCAGCTATCAAACCATCTTCTGTTTCGCAGAGCTAAATTTGCTAAAAAGAAGCAATCAGTTAAAGGATTAATTTACAAAGCAACAGACTGTCTCACTGACCTCTTGAGCTATTGAGCTGTGTTGATGGTCTTTGGTGAATCTGAGCAGGTTTAGGGTTAGGGATATGATAAGAACCTCTCAGATTTCTCCCTTCACGCTCATATTCATTCATATTCATATTCACACTCATATTCATTCTCATTTTTGGTACTCAGCGATGGAAAATTATTATTTTTAATGTAATTTTCCGCCGCTTTAAGCATCATAAACAAAACACCACTCATCTCAATTTTCTTTCTGCTGAAGGCAGAAATCTCAGAGATGGATAATCCAACCTTGAACGTTTAAAACCAAAACTATCTGCGTCTCTTGATACCACGCACATGAAAGTTGGTGGAAGTGACACCTGATTGAAAAATAAGTTTTATCAGAATATTGAAGACCATACTTGTTATGGTTATTAATCCAATATCTCTCCCTAGATTAAAAAGATTCACTTGTAAAAAAAATCTGTCCTTGTAACTCAGCATTTTGAACAGAACCCAATTTTTAACCCAGTTTTCTCCCTACAGGGTACTGCAGAATGGTTTGGAGGTAGAGAGACTACGTTTGAGGAACTTCTTCCACTACTACCACTCCAAACGAGGCATGTGGAATGCCCAAAACAAGAAAACTCCCAAGGGATAATGCTGGCTGGATGATCCTGAAACTGCAGATCCACTGTGTGTGTGAGAGAGACCTGTGGGAGTTCGCTCACTGCCTGAACTCTGCCTCTATTTTTTTTTTTCAACGGGCTACTTTCAGGGGACGTCTTTATTTCGCCACCAGCCCCTCGTGTATGCTTGCTTGTGCGGGGAAAAGGAGTCCAGATCTGAACATTACAAGCGAGCCGTTTACGCAGATAGACCTGAGTCATCACTTTGCCTCACTGACTGAACTACTGTACAGAGAGAAGAGAGTTATTTTTGTTCTCCTTCTCTCTGTCCTTTTTCTTGGTGCAATGTTTTCAGACAGACTGGAAAGCAGCTGTTGTGTGTGTGTGTTTGTGTGTGTGTGTGTGTGTGTTTGAGTGTGTGAGTGGTATGTATATATATATATATCTATAAATGTACGTGGGTGTGTTGCCGCTTGTGTGTGCTTAAAATGAAAGGAAGCACCTTTTTTCTAACAAGGAGATGTGAAGACAACCTAAGATCTCTTTTTGTAACACGCTCTCACACGGGAGCCTAATAGAATGTGTGTCAACATGTTATTCAGATAGTTTCAGACATGGTGACGTAGCTTGAGTAGAGGAAGTCTCTCTTTGGTAAACAGTATTTCTACATACATCAATGACTACCTATTGGATATCATTAACCTGTATGTTTGGGGGGGATAGGAGTCCTGCTGATACCTGATATTATGAAACGAGCAAAAAAAGGTTTTTGAATCAGCAAATCCCTTTTCCAAACTGATGTGTCATCTTTATATCTCTGTCTGTCCCTCTCTCTTCCCTCCTCAACTGATTTCCGCTCACCTCATGTCACTGATTTGTGTATGTGTTGAAACATTTGATATAACAACACGGTATTGTATGACCAGTTCTATACCCATATAACTCCCAGCTGTCAGTCATGACTTGATTGTGACTGAAATTTGTTCTGCTGTTACTTATTTAAAAGGGAATTTTGTTTGTCCTGGCTGAGTATAGATGCACTAACATTTGGGGTGCTATTTTTGGTCCTAAAACACTGAATTTGTGAACACTTGTTTACAACTTTTAACTTTACTGATGGTACCCTCCATTCCCACCAGATCTCTAACCTCAGTGTCAACTGGAACGTAAAACTGTAACAGGAGCATGACAACGACAGCTTTCTGACATTTGATTTAACATCGTCATACCATTGTTTTCTGAGCTGAGTATTCCATTTCAAATACTGGATTTGAGGGATTAAACTCTATCTCTCATATTAAAATACCACAGGGACAGGGAATGCTTAGCTATCAAAAACATTGACACTTTTCTTTTAAGCTTGTACAAAGCTCCAACAGAAGGGGTACCAGTTCATGTGTTGGACACGATGTGGCGAGGCATGGCTGTTTCACAAATGTGTGCCTTTATCGAGGTTTGGCTGCAGGCAGTTTTGAAACTACTCCAATGACGGAGGAGGGCAGGGACAGGCGGAAACACATGGTTATTTATCAGCAGGCTGTAATGTCACTTTAAATTCAGATACACTGTAAAAGGAGGAAATATGGTTCTCGTCATTGGATTACAGCCATGTCAGAGTGTTTGTCATATTACCTTAGAGGCAAGAAGAAGTGGTCTTGCAAGCCAGTTGCCCCATTGTTGAAATTAACAGGGACTACTATGACTACTATGACTTAGTAATGACTACTAAGTGAAATGGGGAGGTGTGATGGAGACTCACTGGCAGCTGCAGTCCAACAGGACTCCACCTGCTCCCATTAGTTTGGCTGGAGATTGGGCTCTTAATGCCTCTGTTTACGCAACGTGGTACTTATATTGATGGGGAGTGGCTGGAGGCCTGAGAATAACACTATAATAACAATACATTATACATATAAATATATATATATAAAATCTATAATCTATACACACATACAGATGAGGGTTAATGATGTGTTATTGACTATATGATTGTCAAAATGCCGTCCAAGACCATCTCTTTGCCTACAGGATTAAGGTCTATACTGTACGTCATTTAACACTGACATGGGACTATTTAAAAAACAAAAGAAACTCATTAAATATAAAACTAGATCG
>JBAJHX010000081.1:17331529-17370150 GCA_037176925.1 Amniataba percoides | reverse complement strand
CACATATGAATAAGTACATTGCTTATTTTGATCACGTCAGTAAGTCAGAAACTTCGATTGATCAGTGAAACATTTTTGAAGGTGTTTTTTTTTAAAAGTAATAAATCTAATTGTATTAGGACATATTTAAAGTGATTACTTAAAGTACAGTTTGCCAAGATTTTAAGAGGCCCTAGTGTTGTATCATTACAGATGCTAAGTATGATCTCATATGAAAACCCTCACTGTAATTCTCCGCTTTCAGGTTGACATCACTGTCCACTTACCCACTCTGAGTTAAACTGATTTAATATCACATTCACTGTGTTTTAAGGCCAATGCAGAGAGGAAAACTAACATTATGAAACTAATTCTGAATTCCATTAGAGATTACATGTTCTCAGGACCATGTGTGATCATTTGCAGAGTCTCTTGTTTTGAATTTTTGATACCCCCGCTGTGTCTTTCTTTGGGGTGGTGGGCTGGCTTGATATCTGCATGCATGCACACGGAGAGACCGTGAGGTAAGCCCCCCCCCCCCGTGATCTCCTCAACACCCTGTGTGTCTTCTGATCTCATTTTGTGTGACTATGACTGAGGAACGCAAAACTAGGGAGGTTAACTGGTCTGAAAGGTTCACTCCCTGTGCAGTTCCCCTGTGCAGTTTCCCTGAGTGAGTGATTCATAGACCATGATGTGTTCGTGTGTGTGTGTGAGTCACTTTTTCCACTTTAAGTACATGCATACATATAGTGTGTCCTGCAACATTCAGGCCTGTATATGTGCGAGAAAACATTCAGTGCAGCAGCTTTCACAATTTGTTGCAGTCTGGCAGGCAAGAAGGGTGAGCTTTATGCCATAAACCCATTATGTAATCGTGCTGGACACACCCTACCTGTCTGTGTGAGTGCAGAGTGATGTGAAGCAAGTAGTCACAGGCCTCTTCAACATGTTTGCTTTGTTTTACCTCAAGCACATTACAGCTGCTCACCAGAGTCAACAAACAGGGCCATGCCGGGGTCCATGACTGACGTTTCGCAAGAGGATTTGCTCAAACTTTTTTCTTGAAAGCAAGAGCTGACACCTGGCATTACTTAATTTTGGCATTACCTGTGCTGACATGGTAACGGTAAGTAGTGGACTCTGTACAAACCAAGTCACTAGAATATTTCTCAGTCAAACATGTTATTAAAAAGGAGAGGGGGGAAAAAAGAAGAAAAAACTATTACCACCCCACTGTCTTCCTTGAAATCCTATAAGCTTTTAAAATGCACTTTCAGTAAAAAAAAAAAAAACTAAGCCTCATCAAATCAAAGTAGACACTACTCCACCTCTTACACCATCACAGAGGGCTTTACAGCAGGTGAGAGATCAGCAGGAGTTCCCCCCAAGTCAACAGATACCTGAAGTCTGCTGGTTTCAGGTAACTAACAAGAAGAATTTCCTCACAGCCAGTAAAGATGATACTTCATGGGGAACACCTAAAATTTAAATCTGTTATGGATTAGTTGGTGAAAGGTGATAGTTGTAAAGATCAGTACCAGTTTGTGGTGAATTATTCTAAGAAATTAATTATGGCAAGCGTGTAAAAAACAAAGGAAGCCATTACACATGTGTCAAAATAACTCTACAGCTCAAGAATGACAGCAAACGCAACCATATGAGTGGTCACATGCGTTGGGGGAAATCTCTCTGACGCTCACTTGAGCCAAAACAAAAGTCCTCAAACATAAACCAAGTTTCGGAGCGGGTCTTGATTGGCTGCCGCAGGACCACGCTCCTCCTCTGATTGGCGCTCGACTCGCTCTCCGTGCTGTCACTCAAGCAGCCGTCCCGCCCCCTCGCACATCTGTGCTCGAGCCGCTCTCGGCAGCCTGATCCTGCTCGAGGACCGGGACGAAGACGGAGATGAAGCAGACGCGGACTTGTTTTTTCTTTATCTACGACTGACTACGAGAAAACGAGGCATTTTATTTGTTGTGTGTGCGTCAGGCGGGATTTGTTTTAATAAATGAACGGGTCCGGCCGCGTTCAGGGAGCGGGGAGACTTGTTGGAGATTTGTTGTTTGAAAGGAGCGCGCACACCGGAGCAAAGTTTAAATCCCTGCGCCGCCGCGAGGAAAGGTGAGACGGCCGGGACTGGAGCTGCCTGCTTCCCCCGTTTAGTTAACGACACCCCTGTGTGGTTTTCTGTAGTAACTTTCCTGTCTGTAACTGGACTTTTATCAGCTCTAGTGTCATTTTGAACTGTGAGTCGCAGCATGTCGGTGAAGTGTCGCTCCGCGGTGTAACCAGTTCTTCCAGTTTCGGCTGCTGACTTCGTTCACTTCCAGGTAAAAACCCGCTGACGAAGTCCGCAGCTCTGTCAAAGCCAAATACACGTACACACACTTTCACAATTATGGCCGGCCTGAGCAATGTCCACATGAAAACCCTGGAGGACCTGACCCTGGACTCTGGCTACGGGGCAGGAGACTCCTGCAAGTCCCTCAGCCTGTCCTCCTCCAAGTCCAACTCGCAGGCCTTCATGACGGCCCCCCACCGGGGCAACTGGTGGTACTACTCCGGCTCCATGAACAGCAGGAACAACAGCTGGGACACGGTCAACACCGTCCTCCCCGAGGACCCGGAGGACATCTTCTCCAAGTGTCCCCGCTTACCCGAGCTGGAGGAGTTCCCCTGGACCGAGGAGGAGGTGGCCCGGGTGCTGCGCAGGGTGGCCGAGGGCGGCGGCGCTAAAGCGGGAGCTGCGCCCGTCTTTTCCCCGGAGGCCGTGCGGCGGCTGTCCGCCCTCCTCCGCCGGGCCCTGATCCGCATCTCTAGGGAGGCCCAGCGGCTCAGCGTCATGCACTGCCGCTGCACCCGCTTCGAGGTGCAGAGCGCCATCAGGCTGGTGCTCAGCTGGGCCCTGGCCGACCATTGCGTGTCCGCCACGGTCAAGGCCATCTCCATGTACAGCATGAGCGCCGGGGAGCTGCTGAGGAAGGGCAAGTCCGCCCGTTGCGGCCTCACTTTCTCCGTGGGACGCTTCTTCCGCTGGATGGTGGACACCCGCATCTCCGTGCGCATCCACGAGTACGCGGCCATCTGCCTGACGGCGTGCACGGAGGCTCTAGTGGAGGAGGTGGGCGCCCGGGTGCTGATGGCCGAGAGGGGCCACGCGGGGCCCGATTCGGGGTCGGCGTGTGCCCCGGTGAGCGCTGAGGTCCTGGAGGGGGTGGTGAACAATGACGCGGAGCTGTGGGGGGTCCTGCAGCACTACGAGCACCTGATCTGCGGGAAGAACGCCAATGGTAAATAAAAGTCTCCTTTAAGTGTGCTTCAATTAACACCATGTCCAGTTGCTCTATGGATGAAATGACTGCTGTTTGTGAATGTTTTGCTGTATGCTGATGGCTGTCTAAATTCACCCCCAAAGTTTTTTTTTATTTTTTCACAGTCACACACTCTCCTTCCAGAGTGCTGGTCACCACTTTCCACTCCCTCACAGTGTGGAAAAGGTGGCCTGCTGCTGTGGCCCAAGTACAATGGCAGCTTTTTGTGCATGAGCTTCTGATGGATTCGTTGCTAATTTGACTTGTCAGAATAGGAAAATAACAGTTCAGAGGCATCAGACGCGAACAAAGAAAGTATTTTCTTTCTGACCGGGGTCGTGCGAGGAGAAGTGACAGCCAGATTTGTGTGCTGAGCTGCCAAATTTGATTTGAACTACAGTATGTCTCTCTCACCGGTCAGCTGTGAGATTGAGCCCTCAGAGCACAGGGGGGCTTGTCTGTTGACACAGCTCTCTGTTAATGCTCACTTCAC
This sequence comes from Amniataba percoides, assembly GCA_037176925.1. NCBI lineage: Eukaryota > Metazoa > Chordata > Actinopteri > Centrarchiformes > Terapontidae > Amniataba > Amniataba percoides. The sequence continues at coordinate 17,366,364 of JBAJHX010000081.1, read as the reverse complement.
CTCTCATCCTCCCGCTGTGTTGGCTGCACTCCTTTCAAATCCTCCTCTTCTTCCTTCTTCCTGCTCTCCTCCTCTTGGGCAAGTCCCATTCAACCCACCACCATCTCCACATATCTTACATCACTCTCCCCCCTCTCTCTTCCATCTCCTGCTGTGCATCCTGCTCCTTGCCCATTTGTTTCCTCCACCCTCACATCCCTCCTCAATCAACTCTCTTTCTCTTCTTTCTTTGTCAAACCCTGGTAGACTCACGGAGCTCTCTCTCCGAGGCTGTTTTGGCAGCCCAGCATAGAGTTGATTCATGAGCTTGTGTTGGGACAATGTAACTGGCCTTTGTCTATGGCCCTCTACCAGCTCCCCAGAGCAGAGCTTTTTACTGCAGGACAATAGCCTTTTGTTGTGTGATCGTGCAGCTTAGCCCAACGCAGAGGGAGTGAAAACAAATGCTGTGGAAGCTGGGCACACGCTCACACACACACTCAACAGAGAGGAAGAAAATAACTGGACACAGACGTTATTACAGGGCTCGCTGTTGTACTAAGTTAAGACGTTATCATGCAGGAGCACCTTTTCTGTGCAATTGTGGCACAAGATGAATTGGCACCTAACATGCTCTACTTGCATATGTGTACACACCCATTCCTGTGACACCTTACATTTCATGTTCTGTGCACCATCCACTGGTTTCACCATTGCTCCATTTGTCCCAGCAAGAGTTAAAAAACAACAAGGGCAGTGCGCTGGACTGGCCTGTTATCTGGACACATGCCCGAGTCCAAGCTGTTTCATTGCAAAATGAGCTAGAGAGCAGTGCTTGTCCCAGTATTTAACCAGATGTCTTTGGTTGGGTTTCGGCTGGCCTATTTTGGTAAGTTCAGTCATTGGTTTTTAGAAAGACCTGTGTGTGTGCGCGCATATGTGTGTAATAACAACAGACCATTATTCTGACCACCCCAGCTTTTTATAGGCCCAGGACTGGGCCCAAGCCACATACCCCTCTACCACCTTAGCACCTGACACCCCACACCCTAAACCTCGCTTTCAGAAACCCCCCACCCCACCGCCATCTGCTGCTGTAGTCCCCCCATTGCCACAACCAATAGTATACACAAAAAAGTAAAGATTCACTTTCCGCTCTCAAACCAGATCGCCTCAAACCAAGAGGGTAGACTACAGATCATATGGAATGCCACAGTCTGATAAATACTCCTCCCTCCAACTTGATTTCTCTCTGTGTCTCTAACTCTTTCTCCTTCTCAGAGGCTGGCCCACATCTGGAACTAACTAAGTCAGAAATGACTTCTACGGCTCCAATAACAATTCTGAAAACTCCCTTCCTCCTCCTCTTGCCCTCTCTCGCTCACTCTCGCTCTAGGCCCTCTCTTTTTTTTTCTTTCTTTGCCATTGCGTTCACGTCCACTTCATCTTTATCTGTTTATTTCTTCTGGTCTACAGGGAGTGCATTAGGGCCGACTGAGATGTGCCAGGATCTTATTCATTACTCATGAACACCCTTGCATGAGCACATTCACGTGCACACAGTCATGCACGCACGTACTCTGAAACCTATTTAGTCTGGTTTGCATGTGTTCAAATTGTTCCACGGCTCTGTAGAACTTGCTGCACTACACAGAAGAAGCTATACAGAAGAGTCCATTTGTCATTCATTTCCTTACAAGGAAATAGCAAGAGCGGGCTCTTCCTATAATTTGTATTGATAGTACTGTGGGGTATTTTAAAGTGCAGAGTAGTAGCTTTACTAATGGACAGTGGAAGTGGCCATGAAATGATTGATCTTTATAACTGGCACACAGAAGTCTGTTAAACTCTGGCTCGGCTGGCAGAACAGATTTCCAGGTGCAATACCATTTGTATTTCTATTTTAGAGTGGGTTTTTTAAATTACCCACTGAAGCAGTCTTATAGTCTGATATGTAAACTATTAACCTGACCTTCAACAAGGTATTTAGCTCTCAATAGCCTCATGAAAGCTTTGTAGTAGAGGATAGTGGTTTTAAAAGCTGCTCTACGGCTTGAATCTGCACTACTGTATGGATCTGAAGCAAACACTATCTGAAAGAGAGCAGTGACACTCAGCAAAATCTACCCGGATAAATAAACTTTGATTTGGTCCAGCACTAGTGAAAAGTAAAGTTCTCTAGCTCCATAAAGGTAGTAAAAAGGCTGTGAGTAATGGGTTTGGGGTGCACTCAGAGAGTAGGGCATATGATTTGCTGCGCAGTATTTCCCTAAATATGTATTTAGCCCAGAAAGAGGCGTGGGAACAGCGGGCAGAAGGATGCAGGGAGAGCGGCCCAGCACTGTGGTCACACAGATGGGGAAACCAGCACTCTCAAAATACACTGCCGGCCCCGCAAATCTGGAGCAGGATCAAATGCAGTTTTGGAAAACATATCAGGATATTAATATTATGGTGAAACAGATTTAAGTTCATCCTTGTGTGATGCTTGTTGCAAACCTTAACAGCAAACCTTTATTGTGGCCTCAACCTAACCATACAGCTGAATTTAGATTAACCTTTTGAACACTGTCACCATGTTGACGTGTGTATAGATTTAAGACCATAATTCACATAGCTTTACTGGATAATAAGGGTTAATCCCTCACAAAACACTACAGTTTCTGCTTGTGTGTGAGAGTGTTATATGTGGGCACATGTACCACCTCAGGCTACACACACACACTGATGGTCCATGTCACTGTTTGCACTGGCTTCTTGTCTGGTCCCAGCTGCAAAAACACTGACCCATTAGAGTGCTGGTGTGCACATGTGTTTCAGTGCGCTCATCTGTGGGTGCTTAAATGTACTTGTGTGGGTATAGACTATTCTTGGAAAACCGTGAGTAATGGTTTCACAGAGATATCACTCCAAAGTATTTGACGGGGCTGTTATAAAACATCGATTCAGAAACATCCGGCTGATGTCACATTCTTTGACTCAGGTCATTTAGTTAGTCAAACTAATAATCGTCAAAGTCAAACAGATTGTACTCCCCTGTCTTTACCCTCTCTCTTCTTTATAATTTCTAAGATATTATTTTGATCTCGAGCCACGCTCCTCCTATTACATTACAGCAGCATGAGTCATGCTTTTCAACACTGTTTACAGTAAAGGACTGATAGGGAGGAAGAAAAGAAAGATGACGATGACAGATACAAGTAGGCAGTGGACGCAAATAGAACCCCAGCAATAGTGACTGAAAACTTAGGCGTTGGTGCCTTCATGTATCAATTCATAAATTCTAATCACATTCTTGGAGGAAAGTGGTCGAGTCTTTATTCTATCCAGAGGGAACAGGAGAGTTCAGATTTGTATCAATCCTCTTTGGCTTGTTTAAATTGGAAAAAGTGCAGCCAGTGTGTCACATGCGTTACCACAGAGTCCTGGCTGTGGTTCTCTGGGGAATCTGTCCTGCACGCTGGGTTGAGGTTGCAGCTGGAGTGGCTAACGAGGGAAGCAGGACAACTGGCTGGAAGATGGCTGGAATCTTGGACTGGGCAGCTAAGTGCATTGCCTGGATGCTAGCAATGGTTTCTTGAAAGGAACCACTGTGGTCCCTGTGTGAAGTCTGGCTTAGAGACAATGCTGCCACATGCACCTGTGTTGGAGTCTGGCTTGGCTGTTCTATCAGTGAAATCTAAGCATTAGGTATGGGAAGTCAGGAGTTTATGGTCGCTGGTAGTCATACTAGAGTGAGCGAGTGTGTCTTAATAGAAAAATGTGCAAAAATTAGGGTTGTCAAGATGTTGCCATTTTTGCCATGTGCAGGTGGGTGTGGCCATACACATGATAGTTGGATTCAGTCACACACTAAGCAACACAAAAATAGTCATTTACAGTCATTTAAATTATTTTTGTACATTTGTCTACAGTGCCTAATATTAAAGTAGAAAAGAGAAATAAATGGATGATGATGACAGAAAATGCTGTACTGGCCAGTCAGTGCTTTATGTCTTTGGATTGTATTGGGCTTGATTGCTACAAGTTACTAGACTCTTTTTTTGTCCATCTTCATGCTCACTTAATCAGTAGCTATAGCAACATTAGCAAAAAAGAAAAAAAAAAGTGGGTGGTGTGATGGGGTGGAAACATATATGATAATGATTACTTATTGGATTCAGTTTGTGAGTCTGAGTTGCAAAAGAAAATGCGAATGAACTTTTCAGCCAAGACAGAGTGAGGAAGCGAAGATTAGGGAAAAAGAACAGCGAGAAATCAAGGCCTTTCTTCAAACAACATTTCACTCCTATTGCTCATATTGCTTTTCTCCCTCTCTCTGGTCACTTCTGACTGACCTTTATAAAACACTGGAATGGAAATAGTACAAAGATGGCTTGTGTATTTTAAGTGGTGTTTGCTAAAATGTCCTGAAGCAGAAATACATAAATAAAGATGTGTTATTTTTCAGAAAACTCACATCATCTGACCTGACAGTGTGATGCTCAATGAATTATATACTGTAACTGTCGCTCAAATGCAAGAAGACCACATGCATAATGATCTACTCTGTTGCAGTTAAAAGAGTAACTGTCACTTATTGTACCCGCCCCAGACATAAACCAAGTGCAGTCAGTGACTGTAAGAAATCTGTCATTGCAGCTCAAAGACTATCTCTCTTACAGCCACACCGCCGTATCGCTCATCACAGAGACGGTTTGAATAACTGCTACAGCATGTGTTGTGCAAAGAGAAATACACATACAGGGCTCCATTCAGTCTTTTAATTTGGTTGTTTCTGTGGCAGTGCAGATCCGCTCTGCCTTGCTTTTAAACGTTTGCACAGATCTCACAAAAGTCTGTATCAAACCACAAAACCCCACTGAAATCATCAGTTTCCCTGCTCCTTGCCCTTGAAAAATCAATTCTAACCATCACACTTCTAATTGGTAATAGGCATTAGCTGGCATGCACCACTTTCTCTGCATGTGCGCTCCAGCAAAACTGAAGCCAGTCACTGTAGTCGATACAGAACCATTTTGTGGGTGATTTGGTTGTAATATTTAATTACACACAAACAGATCAGATGGGCAGACTGGAGGGGGTGGAGAGAGCATGGAGGGGGATTAGGCAGTGTGTAGTTTAAGTGGAAACAGATTTGTCTGACCAGGGATTGGTTATAATAACCCCTTGCTGTGTTCTCTGGTGAAATCTGTTGGAGTCATACTGAGTTGGCTGGATGAAGCTAGAGAGAGAGAGAGAGAGAGAGAGAGAGAGAGAGAGAGAGAGAGCGTCTGAAGGAGAGTTGAATCTGCAATCCTCTCTGATTGGGATCTATGTAGCCAGGTTGACAGGAGCCAAATCTCTGCAGCTGAGGAAGAGTTTGTGTGTGTGTGCATGATTGCTCCTGCATACACATGTGTGTGTGTGCCAAAGGAAGGGTAGTGTTTAAATAAAAAAAAAAGACACAGCTTCTTTTGGATGTTCTTCAGCCAAGCTAAGGAAGTGATGTTTTTTTTCTTTTTCCTTTTAAGTCTAAACTGTTGTTTTTGTAAACGGGCTGAAAGAGGGAGCTTTCTCTGATGCTGTCAGTGACCTCTTTGTCCAGTCAGAGTCAGAGCGGCAGTGTGTGGAGCCTGAATGGCAAAGCTCCGATATATTTCACTGGAAAAGCAAACACACTCGTCTGTACACTGTACGCGCACTGTTGTGCACACAACTCCCTCCTTCTCTCGCAAACCTTCATCTTTTACAGACATACTTACATATGATTATTCATTTACGCATTTGCATTTGCAATAGCACTAGTAAATGTACACATTTATAACCACAGTGGTCTGACACAATCCAGATAATAACACATTTTAATGAGTAAGCGGACACATCTGTTTGCTGATAGCTTTCACACACACACACTCACACTAAGATAATGCAGACAGAGAGATCAAGATGGTTTCCCTTATCACTTGCATGACTACTAAAGATGTGCGAGTACAGAGGGTGGAGTAAGCAAACTATCAGGGGACAAAGACACTCTGTTCAGGACTTCCATTCCTTTGCTGAGTGTCACCCAGTTTGGGTTTGAAAGTCTTTTTGAATGTCAGTATATCAGTGGGAATAACTGTAGTTCTTCATCTACCTGCTTACACTGCGAAATCCAGCCTCAAATGCCATCTTTAGCAGGTTGAGCAATAGTTTACAGCTTGCATGAGGTTTGGAAACAGTTTCTCCAATACCCCACAGAACCAGCCAATTTTCCAGAGGGAGAATTTAGAGAGAGAGAGACCGCGAAAAGTAAAGAGAATGGAAAATTAACAGCAGCTTTTATGACGAGCTTGTTGGTGAGTGTGCCAGGTTCAAGAGGCAAGGTGTCCATTATGACAGGTTAACTGAGGTGTGTGTGTGTGTGCACGTGTGTGTGTGTGTGTGTGTGTGGTATGTTGCCCTACAGACATAAGTAGGCCAGCACAGCCTTTGACATTTCTTCCGAATGCTTTTGCTTTTGATGTCTCGCTGTCTCTCCCATCTCTGTTTCTCTCCTTTGACACTGATCCTATCTGTGCCTTTTGAAACGGACTGTGTGTGTGTGTAATTGTTTGAGTGTGTGCTGGCCTAGATGTGCCTTTTCTGTCAGCAGGGTTGATTGAAGGCTGACTGACTGACTGTTAACACGGGCATCCAATCACAGTGTGATGAATGGCGACTTGTGGCGTCAAGTCCTGTTTGACTGAACCCAAGAGGATGCAGCTTAAGGAAGAGAAGGAATTACTCTTAATTTCTTGAAAAGTCTGGCAGTGAGAGGGACTGACACAGTGTGTTTCCAGAATTTTTTGTTGCTTTCATGACTAGGGGTAACACACATTCTCTCTTTTTTGTCCTCCTTTCTCCCCCACCACCCTCCCCTCCCTCAACTGTCTCGTCTCTCTCCCTCAGACGATGGAATGTGTTTGTTTGTAAGCAGCTTCATCAGCAACAACACACACGTAAACATAGTGCCCTCATCACAGGACACACTGCCCCTCCCCAAAGCTGTAGTCGTAGTCATTTAAAGTCACTCTGATGCTGTATTAAACCTGGTCACCAAACTGTCCAAACACCACATCAGGGTCCTCCAGCTTCATTTTGAGTCTCTAATTTTTTATCTGTGTCTTCTCATAGTTGTTTGTGGTTGTTCTCTACCCACAATGATTACAATCTCTGGTTCTATCTTCACCTTTTGGAGGGTTTTCTGTTTGTCTCTTCCCTGTCTTCTCTCTGCTTCTTCCTTCCTCTTTGTGGCAAAAACCCAGCCTGCATTTCAATTTTATTTTTCTAAATCCTTCCGCTTTTCTGTCTGCAACCAACATCATATCCTCAAAACATCACCTGCTGGGTCAAGGTCATCCAGATTGACACGTGGAGCCATTGTGGTGCGTACAGCACATTTAGTCCAAAACCATGTACAGTAAGACTTCCTGGAATTCCCTTGTGGTTAGTGGAGGGAAGGGGCACATTTAGAGCGGGACCATATGGAGAACACATGTGGTTACAGGATAACAGCCTCTGTCAAGACAGAGCACCCTTGGCTGTAGCTGTAGTCTTTTTCTGTCGATAAGATCTGCACAGCACATCCATTTCTTCCTGGAACCAAAATAAACAGTAGGCAGGATCCCCATAGGTAACCAAAACAAGATGTGTTATATTAGGGAAAGTTAGTCACAAAACATATTGAAATGGAGGTGTGACTCCACATTCAGTTTTAAGTCCAAGGTATGCATAAACATATATATTGGTTTAGATTGTGTTTAGGGGACACAGACATAGCTGGAAGAGTCATCAGGTTGGCCTGTATTTCCGCTGCAGACTTAAGAGGCTCCTTATTACACATAATCACCACGTCTATGCGTTTCCTCAGAAAATGTAGAGGAGTGTATTTGGGTCTGAGTCTGTGTTGTGTTTGTGTGGTGGGGGGAAACTAGTACTGCTTGACTGCCCACGTGTAAGACTGCTGCGGAAAGAAACCCTCTGATCTGATTGCTTCGCATTAGTGAGCGTCGGTGCAGGATATGTCTCTTTCGGTGCACTCCCACTAATTTGGGTTACATCTGTGTATAACCGTGTGCACATGTGGGCCTGTGTCCATGTAAATATGTGCTCAGCTTTAGCACTTGAATGGCTCCCTCTCTTCAGCTACATCTGCTGTCTCTCTCTCTGTGTTGGCCTCTCTCTCTCTATCCCTCCGTCTTCGTCTCTGTCTATCTGTGTTGCGTTGGCCATCTGTGTGATGCTGTAGGGTCACAGACAGTGCCGGACATGGTACACTCCAGGAATTGTAGCCAAGTTTCCTCTCCAAAATTGAGATAATCTGCCTGTTGATCATTAGAGTGGTGGGGGAGAGAGGATAGGAGAGGAAATGGGGTGGTGTGTGATGGAATTTCACACAGATGAAAGGATGTCTTGTTTGAGGCACTTTGGAGAAATTGAATTGTCTTCGGGTTCAACTTGTGTCAAACAGCTGAATCCTTGCGAAGCTTGGGCCCCTGTTCAAAAGATGGCTGCGCGTTGTTTTCCTGCTTTTCTTTTCTTACCCAAAGTTACTGATTCTGCAGTGTGCCATCTGTCTGTCAGTAACATAACATGTGAATTTGACTGTTCGTATGTTGCATGATTTTGTGGCGGTAGTGTTTTCTCTCTCTGCAGAGGGTAAAGGAGTGGAGGTTGTAGAGGAAGTCAGTCAGACAGCCGTTAAACAGACCATGGCTTGAGCCAGGTGCAGAGCACCCCTCGGTGCTTTCCTTCTTTCTCCACTTCAAGGATCAAAATACAGCCTCCTAAAAGAAAGTGTCACAGCTCCATCATGTCCATCAGCTAATCAAACATGATTCTGTTTAACTCTATGTAATCCCAATGGGATTATTAAACATGTTACGATTAGACATTTGTTCCACCCGCATGGCCTGTAGACTCAAGTGTGACTGATCTTGGCTCTACTGAACAAACGTTCTCATTATTGTCCATGTGTTTCACGTTAGTCCGTGCAGTGCACATACTGTATATACATGCGTTTGCTTGTCAGTGCCCTGGTCTTATGGAGCTTCTGTTAAAAAGAGGTGGTAAAGGCACTCTCAAAGGCAGCCTGACAGTAGTGAAGTATTTAACACAAGGCCTGGCCAAGCATTCACACTGACAGAGGTCAAGAAGGAGGAAGTTGTAGAGCTCGAAAGTTCAGCACACCTTTCTCCCATTGAGAAAATGCACCAACAATTCAATGCTTTGTCTTTAATTAACAGGCTGCTCTTGGCAGGCAACTCCTCTGCCAGTGAAGTCACCTAAAGAGGGAGCCTTTCAGCAGTCCAGTCAGGTGCTAAAAAGGAGTGTGTGCGTCTGGGGTTGAAGGGGACAGATGTGTCAGGTGGGCGAGGGGGGAGGGAGTCAGCCTTAGGGTCTGAAAGCCATAAATGCTGCAACACCTAACCAGCCGGTCAGCTGAGCCCCTGGACAAATTATGGAACAAGAACAGCTTTTCCTCATCGAGGTGGTTCCACACATTTTGACAAAGTTGTTTTATTTCACTTTTGTGGGAAAAATAATGTTTTGACATGTGGTCTGTATCCAAGGATCCAAGGGTCAGGAAATCTGATGTTGAGACAACAATGGAGCCTGTATGGCAGTTAACAGAGAGGCAAGCCCACATGTGAAAGCACAGGCAGGAGATGACTTGATGCGTCTCTGAGCCTCTGATAACATTGTGGTCCTATCCCTGGTGTCTGAATAGACAAAGATAACACACACAGAGCAGCATTCGTAAGCACACACACAAAGAAAATCAAGAATCATTTGAGACAGAGACACAGACTGATAAGTCACAAGCAGACAGACTGAGATGGAAAGGAATTTACAGTATCAGCATGCGGTGGGCTTTTCCCCCTGGATGCAGGTGTGACAGCTAGTGTTTCTTAAGGTCATTAGGATGTCTGTGTTATATCTGCTGTGTGTTAGACAGAGAAAGAGAGAGAAAAAAGAGGACAGGGAAGCAGAGATCTCTGACATTCACCGTGACTGTATGGATGGCTATCATCTGCAGTCCCACGCTGAGAGAGACAAACTCCAGCGGAGGCCCCTTCTTATCCTGACCCCGTGGAAACCTCCCAAGAGCTTCATTGCTTTCTCCTCAGCTGCCTTCCTCCTCTTTCTTCATTCTTCATTCTGCTACTTGTCTTTTTTGTTGCTCCCCGTGTTCCACACATGAGTCTTGAAATGCCATCATCATCTCCTGCAGGAGGGAGGAAACCAATAATATAGCATTTTGTACGTGCGTGTGCTGGAGGCTGTGAGTGAGTGAAAGACAGATGTTTGTATGCCTCACTGCATGCATTAGCTTATGAATTCCTACCTGTAGATGGATAGAGAGGAGACAGAGACTCTTGAGTTCAAAACAATTTTACATGAAAGATTATGAGCTTTTACAAGGTGTGGCACACTGCGCTGCTAACTTAACAACTTTGCCTGCAGCGAAGAGGGGGTCAGTGTGTTTTGAATGTGTTTTAAAATGGTTGAACACGTGCAGACTGAGGCTCTCATGTGCTGAAAGTAGGGTTAGGGTTAATGTCTCTACCTGGCTCAGTGCTGAGGGATACAGAGAGGGGAAAAGGAATAGTCAGGGGGGAACAGTGACAAGCACAGAGAGAGAAAAAGTCACAGTGCAAGAGATGAACCTGCCTAGTGGTTCTTGGCTCTAGTGCACCTCTGCGCTGAAGGCCATAATTACCCTTAGAATGACTTATGTTGGTAGCGAGAGAGTGGTGAGGTCAGTATTTAGCTGGCTAGCACAATGAGGTCAAGTGCTATTCATGCTCTGGCTTGTGCATTTCTGAGTGAAACTCTCCATCTAACACTCTCTGGTCTTCTGTTTGGGCTATCTTTGTCGTGTATAAGTGTGTGTATAAGTGCAAGCTGGTTTGTGTGTCAGTGCAGTCTGAAAATCGAATTCAGAGGAAAAACTCTCCTCTCCTATCTTCCAAACTCTCTCTTTGCTTCTCAGGCCTCTTTTGCCGTCTCTCTGCCAGGTCTCCTCAGGCCGAGGGTCAGCCAGAGACTTGCCGCACAGAGCTGCTGTTGGAGTCAGGCTCCTGGGAACCTGTAGCACAGAGACAACGGCTGGAGAAGGCATCATTATATCCACACACGCACACCAAGAGGCTGAGACACAATTTTTAAATATGCGCAGTGATCTCTGGGTATCAAATTGTGGGGAGGCTGCTAAGATCGCTCTGAGTTTTTTTTCCCTTTTTGTTTCTTGAAATACCATCACTGTCTTTATGCAGAATTGCTTCTTTAAACACGTTTTCCCCAGCTCCTTCCCATCTTCATCATGGTGTGTGTTATTTTCTTCCCATGTTTTTCTCAAGAGGAAAAAAGGTAAAATGTAGCTAATTATCACCCTGCAAGTTTTGCAAGCCCTTCTGAGACTTCACAGGCTGAAATTGGAGAATGGGAGTTGTCCCAGGGTAGGGAAACAATGTGTGTGTGTGTGTGTGTGTGTGTTCCTAGCTTATGCTTAGGCTAGTCCAAACCCCAACTCTGAACACTTGGCAAGCAGTTGAATGAAATATCCCACGAGCCTCTCCTTCTGTCTGTCTAGCCATTTGTGGTCATGGGGTTTCCCAAGCGGGCAAAGCAGGGGCTGCTGTTTATCTTGGAATGGGGCAGAAAATACAACAACTAAAAGTTGGAGAAATTGAAAAAAATTCTCAAGGTTTAGGCAGAATGGAGATCTTGTCGAGTGAAAACCTGTCAGAAATAGTAAAAATGCAGGAGGGCGTAACTGATGGAGATTGGCAGGGCCCGCACACATGCTCAGCCGTCATCACACCCAGACAGACCATACAGTGGGAAAAGGAGAATGAAAACAGATTTGTCACTCAGTGTGCTGTTTGCACAGGAGCTATGTGAGCATGTGCAATCTGTTTCACACAAACATCCCTCTAAAAACACACACATACCCCACTCCTTTTTAAAGGCGCTCTGCTGGGCAGCCTGGTCTCTCTGAGAAGGGCAGAGGGGTTTGTGTGTTTTAGTGTGTGTGGTCAGGATGTGGCTAGCACCTCTCACTAGTCATGATTTACTAACAATACCCACGGTGGTTAGAGCATGACACTCAGCACATATTATAAGTCTGAGTGGGACGACCTTACAAGAATCTGGAAACTTTTCCACAGTCTCCTTTTCCCCTGATTCTGTTCACATTGTAACACAGTCTCACTCAAGAAGTCTGTGTCATTCCTGATTTATTGTTTGTTTCCTGCCAAGCTAAGGTTTTATTAATTTCTGTAAAGGGTGTAGCTAGTAATATACAATGTGGCTAGTCTAAAAAGTGTGTGTGTGTGTGTGTGTGTGTGTGTGTGCCACGCTGTGAATTTCTGTGTGTTAGGAAGGGTTTAAGGTCTGTCAGCTATTATTTAGCCATTGTGGCTTTGGAAGCGTTGTGGGAACGTCAGTTAAAGTGAATTGACCGGGTCTCCTGTGATACTCAGGAAGAAATGCATTAACACACACACACACACACACAAACACACATCCGTGAGAATTGCAGAGCTTCCTAAGCAGTTAAAAGGCAAATGGCCTTTGGTTTTGACATTGCTTGTACTTCTTAAAGTGCTCTGTTTGTTAAAGTGCTCTGGTTATATAGTTAGAAGAAATATGGTGGAGACTGAGAAAGGTAACAGTGTCTCTTGAGGTGATATCTCTCCTTGTCTTTCTTTTTCCATATGCTTTAGAGGACAGGGCTTCAGTGGGTGGTCCATAGAGACCACTGGAAAAGCAGCCTCTTATGACCTGCATAACACACACAGACACACTCATACACATTGAGAAGCACCAACACATGCCAATAGATACATTAAAACAGACTACGCAGATTAAACCTGTCTGAAATCGCTGAGATGATCTTATAAGTATAAGTATTTCAGTGACACACACTTAGTCAAGCTTGCCTGCAGCACCTGCAGAGGCAACAGCTGGGAACACACACATACATACAGCAACAAATACCACACCCTCTACAAGCGCCACACACACACACACACACACACACACACACACACACACACACACACACACACACACGCACTCACCTCCCACAATTTTATTTGTGTTGCTGCCATGCTTGGGCTGAGGAATGTGTGAGCAGGTGCCCCCTGTGGAGAAGAAGCAGCAAACATTCCTCACATGAGTTGTTTGTTGTTTGAGTTGTTTTGCAGCCGTGACACTGTTCTCTTTGTTTGAAGGACAAAACTATAGCAGAGATGACTCAGGATGATGGGAAATGGTGTAGCAATGACCTGTATCTTTGTTATTTTTTTCACCGAAGCCAAAGAGCAGAACTTTGAAAACTGTGATTGTGGATTTACAGAAGCTGTGGCCATCTTGCAGTCAGTCCCAACGCAGTTAGGTAGAGGGGACACACACTCAGCAATCAGTGTGTCAATCAGACAAGAATAAATGGAGTGTCTTTTTCCTTTTTATTTTCTGAGCTGGACAAAAATAAACCAGGATGCCAAAAAACATAAAAATGACATATATTCAAAGGTTGGCACCTCTTTTTTCTGTCTTCTTTTGTCTCATGTCAGTTCTTCCTCTTTATGTATCATTTCTGTCATCCATTGTTTGTTTAATTGGTAGTTAGCTCCTTCTCTAGCACAAAGCATGCAGTCAGATTCAGAGGGGATCACTGAAGCACAATTACCTCTTCCACAGGAAGAGAAAAGAGTGGGAAATGATCACTTTATCACTCTAAGCACAGACAAACTACATAGATGACTCTGTAATCGTCAGTCAAAATTCCCCACAGTGTGTTACTAGTGTTAAATTGAGATGACTTGTGACCCTGTATGAAAGGCGACTTACTGTTGAGCAGTTAGACCAAAGAGTGATGTGCTATTGTGAGTTTGTTTCATTTCAAGCTATTTTTGAGATGAGGGGAATAGACATGGTAAAGCTATTTAGTGAAAAACAAAACAACACAAAAACAGGTTTGTTCCTCAAAACATTTCTTTTCCATCTTGCTCACATTATTTTGCTAACTCTTTTTATAGTCATCTTGTCATCAGGAGGGCCCATCCCCCAGGTGTGTGTGTGTACTGGTGTGTAATGAAGGCTTTGACACAATAAGGCTTTGTTTAAGTTTTAGTGTGTCCCATAGTGCTGACCATCGCAAGGGAACTTGTTAGCTTGTGGACATAAGAAGAGGGTGGCATAAATGTGAGTGTGCTACTTTGTGTGTGTGAGTGTCTCTTGTGGGCGAGAAGATTGGGGTGTTGGGCAAGGGGGGTCAGAGGGTGACAGAACTGCATAAGAGGATGGTCCTTTTTAGAAGGCTCCTTTTTGAGGTGTGGACACTCCCTCTGTGTTCAGTGTATGTGAGGGGTGTATACAGGGTGTGTGTGAGGGTCAGGGGGGAGCTGTAAACCCCTCCGTGTGTCAGATGGGTCACACAGCCAGTTGAATGAGGTGACTGGCCCGGTTAAAGGTAGTTTACTGCCTCCTGCTAAAGAGGTGGACATGCTGACACGCCCTGCAGGTCCCTACCACACCCAGGTCACAGAAACACGCACACACAGAATATTTAGCGCTGCTGTCTGCGCCCTGCAAGACTGACAAATGAGTTGTGGTTTTGATGACACTTCAATGGGTGCCACACATCCCTATTTAATTCTGGGCTAATATCGGTGCGGTTGGCCTGCGCTATGCACATTTATCAGCATGTCATCACATGTGTCTGAGGTTGGGTGGTCCACTGATTTATTGCCAGTGTGATATCCCGACAGTGGCATTGATTTCCCGACTGATTGCATGAGATGCTCTGCCTGCTCTAACCACCCGACATTAAGACCGACACGCATCCCCTACACGCATCGAACCCTTCACCTCTCTTCTGTCTCTCACAAATGAGGACAGTTGTCAACAATGGCCCAAACAACAGTTGAGAGTGAGGCGGACCAGCCCCACTCATTACGGCACACAAAAGGGCTTTTTGAGCGAGGCTGTGCTCCATTCACTGGTCAGCTGCTGTAAAATGCTGCTGAGTTGTGATGCCCGTGAAATAATGCATACTGGTCTTCTCGGTGCATTCTCCCCATGGCAGGTTATAATGGGATGCTATGACTGTGGGTGGTTCTTTCTTAATGCAAGCTTAATTGGAGTATGAAAGTTAATGTAAGAATGCTCTACAAATAGCTGTCTCTCTTAAGACGTAAGTGTAGCCTCTCTTGTTTATTGAGCTGACTGTGCAGGTTTTAATCACTTAGACTAAGATATCTGTAGCCAGTAAAGGAAACTTAGTGCTTTAGTAAGTAAGTCAGTAAATAGCTGATGAGAGTGTAGGCCGCACCTTGTAGCACAGAGACACACAACTCACAAATGCGCAATACAACACACTGGTACTATATGTCTGTGAGTGTACAACATGTGGCTGCCCAGAAAGTGGTTTGCCTTTCCTGTCCTCAGCGTCTTCCTGCGGTGAGGCTGAGCCTAGAAAGAGAGAGAGTAGGGGAAAGGAGGAATGATTGAAAGAGCGAGTGAACCTCCAGTCCTAATCGTAATCCATCCACCCTCCCACCCCCCACTCCCGCTGCCTTGTTTTTTTTTCCACCGTTTGACTCACTCTGTTCTGCGTCATGATTTTGCTCTCTACCCAGCCCAACACGGAATGTTAATCAGCAGAAAGCTGCTTTAGATTTACAAGGGGGAATTTGGATCCAGCTCTTTGAAACGTCAAACTCCTAAGTCCCTCTATGAAAACCGCTTGGTGGACTGTGAGAACCATGGTGCTGCAAGGAGAGTTTATATGCATCTGAGCATACAATTTGGGGAGGGGGATTTGGTGCTGCAAATTTATCTCCTTCAGCTTGCACAAGGAAAGTACCTGCGACTGTCTTTGGATGCCACTCTGGTGGGAAAGGCAGAGCATGGTGTTCTCAAAGTGTGTTAATTAATGTCTGGGCTTGTGTGTGAATGCTCAATTTAGTGTGTGAGAAAAGAATTAGCGAAGAGATAGAGTTAGATGGAGAGCTACAAACAGAGTTAGAAGCTCAACCTAATAAGTAATTGGTGAGTCATGTGCTTTTTATAGATGTTATTCAAGCAGGGGTTGAAGTGATAATGAAACAGTGCCACATGCGTGTGTGCACGACACAGACGCAGATGTGTCTAACTCCGACGTTATTTCAGTCTCTCTCTTGATGCTCATTTTAGGTGTGAAAGTTTATCAATAACAGAACTAATGAACAAGCATCAATCTGCAAGTCCAGTCTTTAAGAAAAAAAAGCTGACGAGCCACGTGAGGAAGTTCTTTACAGGCAAGGGAAACAAAATGACAAAGCATTTTCTCAAATCTATTGAAATGCTGATTTGTGCTCACGGATCTCGGCACACTTTGAAACTTTTGCTTACAGACTAAACTGGGCTCAGATATGTGGGGTTCATGGTGTGTTTTTGTTGATAATTACCTTCCCTCTGAGAATTTGAAGTATCTTGGGAATCACACTGTTTATGAATTTCAAGGCAGAGACTGACCCATGTAGTAACAAAAAAGACTTTGCATGTGGATAACACCAAGTGGCCAGAGTTCATGTTTATTTGGTGGTTAGTGGTTTAAAATGTTCATCACAGCACACACTCAGAAAATGCGTGTTTTTTTTTTATATAAAAGTGAGGGATCCACACAGTCAACTGGCCACTGAAATGTTAGCTTTACTGGAGTTTCCTCTCCTGAAGAAAAAATTAACCTCAAACTCTGTCTTGAGCGATTTCACTATTTTAATATGTGTGTGTATGTGTGTGTGTGTATGTGTGTTACTGACGACAATCTAGAGTTCAGGGTCAGGTCTTTCCTCAATGAGCATGTTGTCTGCCATCCAAACTGACTGGTCCTCTGTTCTCACTCTCTCGAGGGTCCGACTTTGAGAAAATGACCTGATCACACAGACAGAATGGGAGCAATTAGTGCAAACACACACACAGACACACAAAAACTCACTCTGTGCTCCTTCGCCCAGCTTCCCATAGCGTTATTTGTCAGAGAAATGAATAGAGGGCAGCTTGTTCTTTAAAAAGAGAGGTTAACTGTGTCTTTTTTGAAATGGGAAAATAAAACAGCAAGCGCTTAATCTGTTCAGACCAATAAGGTCCAGGAAAAAGAAAAGTCAACAGCTGACTTCTAAAAATGATACTAATGAGAATTGTTTTCTAAACCAAAGTGCAGGTATTGCCACTATTATATTTTGCCCTTGTGACTTTTTCCTGTGTTTTTGTTCATCAAACACATCACCTCCTGGCAGTGTTTTGGGTGGTGACATCATCTAAAAAGTGGATTTGATTATGAGGGGGCGGGTTTGAGGTTAGATGTTTATGTGGCTCTGTGATTGCACTGTGTGTGTGTGTGATATCCATCATCCTGTGTCGCGATGAAAACAAAACCACCTCCCATATACAGTATAATGTATTTCCAGCCCCAGTACTGTACAACAAGGGCAGTGAAACCCATAAAACGTCATCCAATAATGGAGCTATACTGTTCCTTTTGCTGCACACTGTATGAAGTGGCGTCACATATGGAACCAGGGAATGCTGAATGAGACCAGATAGCCACAGGCACCAGAGTTGGGTTGGAATTTAAAATATTAAACATGATTAGAGAGAGTGAGAAGGAAGGGAGAGGATAAGGGGGGAGAAAGCTGAAGTCATGTTTAGGATTAGGGTTAGTTGTTTAGAGGCTTATGGCGATATTTTTCAGTGCTGTGGGAAACCAAAGCCATCCTGAATCCTACCGCTCCTAATGTATGTGTATGTGTGTGTGTGTGTGTGAGGGTGTTTGTTTGTTCAGGGTAGTGGTAGGTATGTTATTGCAGACAACATTTACAGTTCAGCGGTTGCATTGTTGCACTGTTAAAGACTGAAATCAAATTACATTTTTCCTGTCTGCTACAGCACTAATTTCTACTCTGTAAATCACTTGTGCTGTGTTTTTTCCTTTGAGGGAAAATCAGAAACCAAAAGGGAAATGTTTATTTTACATTTTTGGTTACACAATGGCACCCCCAAGTTTTTGCAGTATTTCAAAACGTTCATTTCAGAGTCTGTGAGCAGAGAACGCTCACTTTGGAGGAGTCCTCGTACCTCGTGTGACGAATCAGATCTAATCTTTGCAGCTTTGCAAAGGGGGATTTTGGGCAGACTTCTGAAAGAGGACAGATCCAAAAAGCTTCCTTTCAGCCCGTGGACAGGAACTGCAATTTACACTTTCAGATCTTGTTTTAAACTTTAAAATCTTAGATTTAACCCTCTTTGCAGTTTCACTTCATGGTAAACATCCTTACAGACCAAAAGCTCAATTCTGGTAATGTCAGAAAGTCTAAGAACAGCAGGCAGATCAGGCCCTAGATTTTTTTTTACATACGAATACTGCAAATTCACCACGTATAGGCACTTTCCTTCTTGCAGTGATTAATGATGTGTGTGGGTGTTCTCACTCAGTGACTTAGGGAAGCCCTCTTTTACACAGCTGATAAGGTTACTTCCTCTTTTAGCCCCAGCTGAGCGCCATCTCTGACCCGTGACCCCTTGGAGCCGGGGGTCACCAGAGGTGTCAGGGGACATCGACCAGACCCTACTTCACTTGTCTATCACTGCCTGTGATTTATCAGGCTCTGACAGGCATGTGTGTGTGTGCATGTGCGTGCAAGAGTGAGATCAGTCATTTTGATGCCTTTTTGAATCAAAAACATCTCGACTTGCGCACTAATATTCCACTGAAAGATCAAGTGTACTGTTAACTGCTTCAGCTTATGAATGCTTCTCTGTCTACAGCTACATAGGTAGTTTGTATTTTGAAAGACACGCTTATATGCTAACTGTTCAAATGAATGATTATTTTTAGCCCAAATACTAATAGACCACTTTGAGTTTCTAAATGCCCCTCTGTCCCACTTGAATTCTGTTTAGATAGGGAACGTGATGAGGGTCCGCCAGAGTAAGCAAACACATGGATATTTTTAACCCTGTATGTGAAACCCTGCTCCTAGCAACAAAACTTATTTCTCTGGCTCTACAGTTACGACAGATACAGACAACTAAGTTCATTCAACAGTCTCACTGTTATCCTCTCATAAATTGCTCTCAGCCCTTCCAGCAAAAGACCTGTGTGTCGCACACAATCTCTAAAGACAGTGAGAAGAATGAGGCGTGTGTGACTGAGGTTGGATGTGTGTAAAGCAGGTGTTTTAGAGCCTTCAAGTGTGGAAAAGAAGAGGCCAGGCCTTTGAGTGAGACGACACATCTGGCCAGTGGGCTCCACCGACATGAAGTGAAGATCAAGTATGAGCATGCCTTTTGTTGTGTCATAGACAGCCTCTGAAGGACAGGGGAGATCAGGATACTTTGGGGATGTTACACACCCAGTAACAGCCTGGTTTAACATTGTACTATTGTGTGACTGTCCAGCCTCCAGCCTCCACACAGGAACTGGGATATAGCCTCCTGGCCCAGAATCAGGGGAAGTGTCTTTGAAGCCCTCTTTCCCCCCACTCTCTGATCCATCCACCTTTTAATGAATGAAGAGGCTGTTAAAGAAGGAAAGCCCAGTGTTTACTGAGTGTGTTCATTCACACTTGAGTTTTTTTGTTCACTTACTAAGATCATACAGAAGGACCTGACAATGTCCCTGTGTCTTTCACACATACCCTCTCTTTATTGTAGACTAAACAAGTCAGCACACACAAACCAGTTACCCAGGAATGTGCTTTTATCACGGCTTAGCTGAACAGAAATTAAACCAAAATGGTGAAATGACACAAAGAACTCCTAACAGAAAACTGCATATTGTTATATTGTAGGAGTAATGAAATAGGTCTTTCATCTAACATAGTCACACAGTTAATTTTTCTGTAGTCGTGTCAAATATGTAATTCCCTACCATGATGTGACTTAAGTGGCATTTGATAAACAGCTTTCATTTTTTTACTCATGAAAGCTTGGTGAAGAGTGTGCTCTACTGAGATTCAGAACTGGAAATTGAGTCTTAAGGTTTATTCACTGCATGTGGTTTTGCCACAGCCTGAGAATTTAGAGCTGCTTTATCTGACTTGTTATTGAAGGTGAAACCCAAATATCTTCCAAATATTCACCAAAAAAGTAGACAGCATAAGCAACAATGTCCTCCAGACCCTGGAGCACTGCTGCTAAAATAAACCCTACAAACTTGGAGTCAAGCAGAACAAATTGTGACACTGGGAGATAACATGAGATATCACAAGAGTAACAAAGAATGAGTCGAGGCACATGGGAAAGGAAGTTGTGTTTTCAGTTCAGTGTTTCCATCAGCTCTAACTCGAAATGTTTTTGGGCACATTTTACTAGCAAGTTGCGGTTTAATGGTATGATTTCCTTGCAATAGATTGAACTTTGACTGTTGAAATTAGACTTGACAGCAATATTACTAATGTGACATGACTCATAAAAGCACCTAAATTGAGACTGACATCCCGACTGCTCAGCATTTAAAAAAACACTTCCAGCATAACAAAAAAGCAGTTGTTGGATTTTTCTGACTTGGTCACAGCAGAATGTCCAACATCATTGTGACTGATGGGTCGTTTGAGCTCGAAGGGGCCGTAATGGTTTTGAGAGATAGCTTGGATGGACTGTGGACTGCCACAGGCTTTGTGGTAAGTTTCAGCTGTGATTTGTAGCTGGGATTCCCAAATGACATTTGCAGGGTCAACCTCAGAAATGGAGCCATAACAGCCGCAAAAAGAATGATTCCCTTGTGCCACTTGTCTTCCCTCGCCTCACCCCTTTTCACAGTCTCAGATATTCCTGTCTCTGCCTCCCCTCCACCCCCCACCCCTTCCCCAGTCTCTCCTCAGTTGTATTCCTCCTCTGCATGACTCATTTCATCTCCCACCAAAAGCTCTGCACTCCCTCTTCTCCTCTCAGCTTCCTCTCTCATCTCTTCCTCTTTCTCTTATCCTCAGCCTCCACCCGTGCCAGAGAAAAATGATGCATGTAGTTCTGGAGCTGCTGTTGCTGGTGATATTAGTGGTGGTGGTGGGGACAGGGCCTGGTTGGCTTGCGGACCTACATCAGGCCCAGATGACGCAGGCTGGGGTTCAGCGGTGAGGCAAGCAACTGGGTGGGACTGTGGGAACTGCTGAGAGTGTGGTAGTGTGCGAATACACGCCACAGCTTTGAAAGGATATGGCAGAATCAATCGAAGCTGTATTAACATTTCTAAAGATTTCGCTCACTTTCAAGACACACCTATTTTAAGTCTGCTAAATATAGGCTGAAGATTATTAGATAAAAGTAATAACAGGAAACTTCACGATGCATCAGGTCTGTGCTTATTTTGACGTGTTCAGTTTTGTGAAGAAATGAACATGTGATATTTTCTCTGAGATAGAAATGTGCTTTATTGTTCTTGTATAGTTCTTATTATAATACAGGAAGTAAAAAACAGGTTCATCCCTAGTTTATTTAGTCCTACTGGTATTATTATGTTTTTATATTAAACCATTTTATATATTTTAAGCAAATAGGTAGGAGTTAAAAGACTGGAATACTGTCAATGTGACGTTCTTTGTGAATCACACGACAGGGAGTCAGACCAGCTGTTAATTTGCAGACCATTGCTCATTCCCATAGACATGCAGTCTTGCACACACCTGCAGACACATCCTTTTTTTCATGCACTCACCCACACTAATGAGGCAGACTCTCTCAGAATTGGTCTTAAACCTCAGTAGGCTCTATGATATAAGTTGGAACTGAGCCATTGCTGAATGAGGTATTCACATTACATATTGGCATACAGTAACACCTTCAGCTCCGTCATGGAGGCCACTGTAGTTATGGTGGCCATAAAACATGGTGGTTTATTAACAGTGAGGCGGGCCAGGAGAGAAAGCAAAATGTGAAAAAGCATATAGATAGTATGAAGCAAAACCACTCTCTATGTCTCTGTGAAAAGATAGTTTAAGGCTTTGTGATAGTAATGGGATTAAAAAAGAGATTGACACACAGTCTTGTAAAAGATTCAGGGCTATCCAGATGCCTCTCTCACATTATTGTGTGCTCAGTGTAATATTAAGGAATGATTATCCACCTCCTAAAGCAATGCCCTCCCCATAATTACCAAAACACCTGAAGCGCCACATCAAAGAAGTGCACACAGACTTTATATGCACAGACGTGAGTGTATGTGATTGTGCTTATGTGAGTGGACAGGGACGTGTCGAAGCTTGTGTACAATTTGGTTGTCTGACGTGCATGTTCTTTGTAGTGGCGGTGCTTTGCTAGAGGCAGCCGTTTCCATTGTACCGGAACGAGCAGTCAGCACATATTATGCAGGCAGACGGTGCAGAGAAAGTGCGAGAGAGAGAGGTGGAGATACACTTTTTGTATGAGGCTAGATTCCCTTTGGCAGCATAACTCTGCCAGAGTGAATGTATCTGTAATTCTACCAGTTTGTTTTCATTTATGAAGTACTACTCTAGACTGAAGGGGCTCTCACTTTTTTCTTTTTTAGGAAGTCAACATATCCTGTGCCTGTATGTCTCAACTGAAAAATCCAGCTCTCAATGTATATTGGTGTTTACATGTGATGTAATCTGGTACCTGGCTCATAAATAACGTTTCCTTTATTATGAAATATGAGGTGTACAATTGACACCGTGTTTCAAATGAGACTGCTGTGTGTATGGCAAAGGAGTATGCAACAGTGTGATCTGTTAAATAGAGTCATCACTCTCGGATATAAATCCAACAGTATAAAATGAACCAACCCTGTTAATCAGTTCAGACAACTCAACTCGTGTTGTTACACTCACTACAACACAAACTATTCACTGCAACATTCTGTATATTCAGCGTACAATGTGCAATAGGACAACTTGTTTAGTATCTGCTGGTTGTTTGCAAACAGTTGACATCACTGCTCCTGCTTAGATAGCATCTCATAGGCTCCACCACCACCCCCACATAGGCTCTGCCTCTGAAGTTTGCTTGTTGAGTTATAATTGTCTCTCTCAAATATTGCCTCTGCTCAGTTTTGTGTGGACTTTCAGGGAGTGATGAGGTCAAAAGCTGGAACCAAATACAAACTTTGTATACTAATGAATCCTTTCTATTCAAGGCAGTGGACTGAAATGTAAAAGACAGTTTGTTGATACATACAAATGCAGCATGTTACATTCAAACATTTTGATAGAGCATTAAACCATTTTAGTAAAAAATTGAAAAAAGTATAAGGTAGGTAATGCGAGTGGATAATTCATGTGGATGCTTAGGTTTCAAACAACAGTGGTGAAGAATATAAAATAAGTTAAAGGTAGCTAAAGTGTTGGCACAGCTTATGTTTTTGTTCCAGTTTTGGGCACAGCACATGTTTACTGTTAGTGCATTTTCCCCATTTCTCACATAATTTATGATGCAGCAAGATGTTTGTAGATAAGACAACAAGACTCTGAAATGTTTTATTGCTTAACCACTGGTTTTAAAATATTCTGTCCTTTGCCCTCCTAGATTTAGTCTGCTCAGATTTTATTCAAAGTTCAATCTCCTCTTGTGTCACGGGGTGCTGAGAAGATAAGTTAGATGATGGGATTTTTTTTACACACATCAGCATTTTTTCTTTTCACAGTCCCTCTCAGATTCTGGCGAGAGGACACTGCTTTGCCGGAAGCACATGGGAATGTCATTTTAGGGATGGTAGCCCATGTTTTCCCTTTTGTGAATGTTAGGGAGGCTTTGGGATGAGGAGGCTTTTTCCCCTCAAGCGTAATAAATAAATCAAAAACCTGCACTGATCATCTTTCTTCTTTCCATTTCTCCTTTCTATCCCCAGTCATGTCCCACTCATTTCCTCTGGCTTGGCAAAGAGCTCACCTCTGATTCTGAAGCCAAAGTAAAGGTTAACCACTGAACAGCTAACCATGTTCACCCAGATCAGCAAGCTGCAGAGTAACTGAGAGCACACCCATAGTTCATAGACAGCCACATACTGCTGCAGCTAACCAGCAGAGAAACACACAGGCTGAGACAGAACAGAGGTCTATGTTCTCTCCTTTGCTTTTCACAATCTGTTTTAGCTGGAAAACAGCAATCACAAGGGGGTTATGGTGGTAAAAGAACAGGATGACATATCCGGGTTATGTAAGAATGATGTTATCTCCTCTTCAGCAATTAGTCTGACAGCCGGCTGTCATGTAGAATAAAAGAGCCAACCTGATGTCAAACTGTTGCATATCATAATTTGTCTGTTAATTTGGTTTATGAAGGAGGCAAGTGATACGCCTTAGACAGACATTGCATTTTATTTCATTTTGACTTGTGTTTTTTTAATCTGTATTTTCAGTTTGTTCTCTTCAACATGACACATTTAGTTCAGGAATGAGTGGGTTGGGCTGACCGGATCTCTAGAGGGCCCACTGGAAGAGGAAATACCACACATGTCCTAGATTGACCCTACATATCCCACAAGCCAGGATAGTAGATCGAGTACAATGCAATAAAAAAATCAATTTGCATTGATATTTTTGTCAATCAAATCAGAATCCAGTACCAAGATTGTAAGCTCATCCTCACAACAGTTTACTGTATGTGTTGGTGAAAGATTTTCCCTGGAAATCATCTGGATCTGACCCATGAAGATATAAAATATAAAATACAAACCTCCCTCTTTTCGAAAGCAGATTTGCTTCTTTTAGTCTTCTTCTCTGAGTGTGTAGAGTCTTGGGCTGCTGGAGGTATTTGACCCCTTTAGCACTATGTTGATTGATGACATCCCAAATATGAACGTGAAAGATTTAAATCATACATTCTATCCACTGTAACCTCCTTTGTTTCACTTATTTTTTCATACTTCTGCAAGACATCTGCAAATATGGCCAGTATGCATCAAGTACATTGTATATGTTGAATCATGTCCACAATTTAAAGGGAAATCAATGTCCTCAGTAACACTGAATTGTTGCCTTCTTCCACCTTGACATCTTTTTCTGTGAGGCCTCAGCCTGTGTCTGATGCATTTGTTTTGTTGACATTAGCCTGATGTCACTGTTCACTCTGTTTATTTTGAATGTGTTGAGAGCAAGGCTCACGCTCCCTGGTGTGTTTATTTGCCCTCAGCAGTGTGGGTTCCATGTTACATGGATTAGAAAAACACAATGAAAACACCACCACCAATTGTTTTGAGAGTCCTGCAGAAAAAAAGGTGCGAGTGGATGGTAGCAGAAGTTACGGATGCCTTCTCACAGATGGATGATATTAATCATAAATGCCATTCTCTTTCTATTTTTATCTCCATAGGTGTTTTGTCACTCCCGGCCCATTTCAGTCCCTACACAGAGAACCAGCAGACATCTGTGGACAGCAGGGAGGATGCCTATGCCCAACTGGAGCTGAGGACACTGGAACAGTCCCTGCTTGCTACCTGTGTGGGCAGCATCTCTGAACTCAGTGAGTACACTTTGTTCAAAATAGTGTGTGTGGTCTTGGATCGACTTAATTAATATCAGCAAGATGTTTTTTCACATTGGGTGTTAAATCTATTAAAGTCCTCACAAGTTCTTCTAACAATCATAAAGATACAATGTTGAAGCTATAAAACATTCTTGTTATTACAGACAAGTAAACATTCCCAGAAATGACAAACCAATTGTACGATTTTTTTAAATACTTGACCATATTCTGAAAACTGTATAAACACACCTTGTTATTCTCACACTGTTCATTGGCTGAGGGAGATAGGAAACCTTTCTTTTGCCAAGAATGCTGTTATTTCATACAGCCCAGTGCCAAGCAGAGATAATAGAATTACTTTTTTCCACTTTTCTGTCTTATGATAAGCCCCATCTTGTGCCTTATTGTGAAAGTCTTCTTAAAGGCCGTCTTCTAAAAATAAGTAATGGAACAGTTTATCTTCACATTGAGCTCTGGAGAGTAAAGTGATAATGCCTCTGATTCTATATTGTCTGTCCCTGGTCTGTTTTTTCTGAGCACTGTGCATCAGGTCAACAAAAGCGATCTGGTTTTCTGAATCTTTTTCTCCCTGTGACGTTGGTGAACAGAAGCTCCAACCGCATATCTCCTCCAGAGTTTCATTTCTCTACATAAACTGGGTCACATTGTAATAGGTGTTATATTAAAATATCCCATTACAATTCAGAGACTTTATATATGGATCTAGGCAGGTAACGTGTAAATCTGGAAAGAAGTGAGGCCCCACAGGGGACTTTTTTCTTCAGTTTGATTGATTGGAGGGAGTTCTTGAAATATGGCCTGTTCTAGGTGTCCATCTTTCATGCACGTGATAGACTTGGGTTGTTAAACCATCACACACACGCAGTCATACTGTACTTTACTGTACATATGGTTTGTTTAAACTGGAGGCTCTGATGGAGAGCTGGAATCAGGTCATTAAAAAGTGAGGAAAAAGTCAGGGGTAAGAGGGGAGTGGAAGGTTGGAAATGTAGGGGATTAAATTTAAGGATGGAGCACATTGTGGGTAAAGCAGAGTTGAGATGTGTGGGTGAGTGGGTGGGGGTGGGGAAAAGGGGAAATGATGGAAAGGCAGAGAGGTGAAGAGTGAGGTTGTCAGGGCAGGAGAGAGAAGGAGGAGGGATGGAGATTAGTTTAGGTGAGAACTGGGATAAGTTTCCTTCTGCAAGTGAGCTAACACTCTGCCATTTGTTCCACCAGCACAAGGGCACGTTCATATACCGCCGCCGTTAGTGAGGCATTAAGAAAGTGTACACACACTCTCAAACACAGACACACTCTTTCTCTCCCTCACTCAGTGGTCTCTTTGTGCCACATCTCTCTGGTGGTGTGAAGCTGGGCTGTTCTGGGCAGGGCTGGCATCCTTCAGACTCGTTCTCGCCACACACGGCTATGTGTTCACTGATACGCATACACACAACAAAAACACATAGGGCTTGGCACTCTGATCTGAGCCAAAGAGACTGGGCAGACACAGGAGCATCTGTACTAAGCTGCTCAGTCCTCCTGGATCTCCAGACTGGACTTGGCCAGACAGACGAACACACACCACACATAAACATGATGGATAATGGATGGCAGGATACTGGACATTTCAGCTAAATATCCAGAATAGTTGGAAATATAGTGTAAGCAGTAGACTGACTCTGAAAGTTGGTCTTCACAAACATTTGAATGTCTCATTTTTAGCCCTGTGGTGGATTTCACCAGCTGTGGGAAACTGTCAGTATGTGACCATCCAGTTAGCTAAGGGAAATATTGAAGATCAGAACTGGACCATCCCAAATTAAATGAGCTTTGCACTAAAGCCTGTAAAGCCAATTAATAATCTGGGTTCATGCAGAGTTCAGATAAAAAAAAAACTTGCGTACACGTTTGTAGTGAATTAGCCGACAGTCTAGCCAACATCTTCTAATTATTTAACTCTTTGAAACATGTCATTATCTCGCAACTTTGACCTAAGAGGTACACAATAACATCAGTATGTATTGAAAAAGAAGTCATATCTCAGTTTATTGACTTCCAGGCTTCTACAAGGACTCCAATATAAGCTGTAATCTAAGGATGAAGTATTTCATATTCTTCTGACCCCGAGATCTTAGTTTAGCCTCGAGGCACAATATCTGCCAGAGAGCCGGGGAGAGGCTCTCCATCTTGGGCAAGAATTCCTACGAGACCTCCTGGAGGGACTGCTGGTGGTGGTTAACACAAAGGAGGCCCTTCAACTTGAAGTGGGGTCTGTTTTGGGAGGGCCACTGCAATCTAACCCCTCTCGAAGCACCCCAAACCTCTTAATATCAGCTCACACATACACACTCACACTGCAGAACTCCCCAGCTCTGCCCCCCAAGGAGCCCTCCCTTTCACGGTAATCTGGTTAGAAATTAACCCAGGGGTAATTATGCTAAATGAGTGTTACGCGATCCCAAATTGGACCTGGCCTCCCTCTCTTACACTGTTTCTCCCTGCCCCTCCTCCCCATTCCCTCCATGTGTCAACTGATATTTTATACTCCTGTTATGACGCCCATGGTCACGCACTACGATGTTATCTCCAAACTCAACTCCTTGCAGCCCTGCACCCCCTCTTCCGTGTGCCATAGTTAAATCCACGTTTGTTAGGTTAATAAAGTTTCATATTTTATTGTGTGCATACAGTAATCTGAACTGGCCTTTATCCAACTGCACGTGGTTGTCCACATAGCTCACTGTGTGGGTGGATAAGCTTCACATTTTTTATGTCTTTATCTCAGTGTTTATGCGGCAGTCAACATAAATTTTATAAGTCTTAAGCAAAGATCTAAAACCTTTGCTTTCATCATGTGACTGCCCCCCCCCTTGCTGAGTGCAGTGATTGGAGTAAGTCAATATAGAAACAGTTGAACGGTTCATTAAAGCCTGTGATCAACTGTCTGTTAGCCCATTAACTCCTTCAGTGATTAAAGATGAATGGCTATTTAGACTGGCCGTCTGGCTGTGCTCACTGATAATGACACTGCTAATGGCAAATACCACTAGAGACGTGGCAGGAGAGTAATGAGTAAAGGAAGGCTGAATCTAAGTGGTTTAAGAAAAGGGGAAATCCAGTTGGAAGCCAACACGAGAACCCACAGGGTTTCCAGTGAGCACCGAGAACTCTTGTTGAAGTTTCTGTTTTTAATGTGCCTCATGACTTTTTGTGCTCACACAATACTTTTGATTTTAATTATGCATTAAAGAACTGAGTTAAGTAAAAGAACAAGCTTCTTGTATTTATTGGAACAAATCTTAAACAGTATTTTCTAATATTTCCTCTCTTCCAGGTGACTTGGTTTCCCGTGCCATGCACCACATGCAGCGCCTGAGCTCAGTGCGCCCTGGACTGAGCCCAGCCCGTCACGCTCGTCCCCAACAGCCCGTGTCCTGGTCGCCGGACGCCCTCCACACCCTTTACTACTTCCTGCGCTGCCCACAAATGGAGTCCATGGAGAATCCCAACTTAGATCCTCCACGCATGGCACTTAGCAAGGAGAGGTAGGAGTCAAGCGTGACCGGACAAGAGCGTTTTTAGATGCTCTCCAATGTATATCGCATGCAATGAAATTGCAGATCTAATCTTCAGCAGTCTTGTTTTTCCAGATTGGTTTTGGATCCACCCTCTGAAATTTAGTCTTGTATTACTCTTGCTTCTCCTTTCATACATTCTCTGCGTTGTTTTGTTTTCCTGATTATATCTGTAATGAGAAAGGATTTAATTTGGCTCATGAGGTTGACAGATGTGTAATTAATGCCAGGTCATTGCAAATACACAAACTCAAATACACAAACATCCACCCATAGAAGTTAACAAATAAAGTCTAATCACAGCTTTTTTGCAGACCACCTTTGTTTCTCGGCCGTTCCTAATCTCATTGCCCTCCTTTCTTTGAAGTGTTAACCTTTTGTAGGTAGATTACAGGTAAGCAAGACATTCCAGGTGTTAATGTTAGTGTGGTAGAGGGGTGAATTGCACCTTTAGAGTGTAAATTAGGTTAAAGACTAGTGGTTTAAAGGATCTTAAGAGGTTCTAATGGTCTATAATTCTGTAAGGGTCTCCTCAGATCCTTCCTTGGGGTGTCCCTGTAAAACAATTATGGTAATTCTTGTCTTTTTTCAGTCCTGAGACAAGTGGTTGAAAATATTAGGAAACCTAAAATGCAATGTAGCAGATCATATTAATATTTTTCTCCAATACTTGGTTTTAGCAGAATATATTTTTTTCTGAATTATCTGTCATGGTGTTCGGTTTTAAAAGAAATCAGAGTTACTCTCAATCCAGTTACGTCCTTTTCTTTAACATGAAGTATAAAATGTGTTCACAGGAGTTTACAGTTCAGTTTTGTGATTCTCAAAAGTAAATATGAGAGATTGTGTGCTGTCAGTCAAGGCATATTATTAAGCACAATTGTGTGTTGTGTGTACATGTTGTGTGTGAGAGAAAAAGAAGAAGAGGGAGAAAAGTACTTGCAGCCTGCTCACATCTGTGTCCTGGCCTCACAGAAAAAAACGCTTGTGTGTGTGTGTGTGTGTGTGTGTGTGTCCCAGAGCAACTATATGTTAAAAATGTCAGTGGAGAGTTCTGTTTTATGTGTAAAGGTTAATTACACATTTTCAACTGATGTATGGAGGCTTGTCTAGAGGTAACACTTTAGTGCATAAATCGAATGCAGGTCTCATTAAAGTGGGAGTTCAGTGTGCTCCGCAGTGTGCTCCGGTTAGTGGGCTGAATGTTTGTGTGTGTGTTTTCCCTCAATTAATGTTTAAATTCCTAAAAATGCACGTTTTTTGATTGTTAGGTTATAATAAGGTCGTGACACCTGTCAGATGATTGTACATGTGTGAACATTAATCTGATGAAATCACACA
The DNA here is from genome assembly GCA_037176925.1 of Amniataba percoides. Classification (NCBI taxonomy): domain Eukaryota; kingdom Metazoa; phylum Chordata; class Actinopteri; order Centrarchiformes; family Terapontidae; genus Amniataba; species Amniataba percoides. The sequence continues at coordinate 17,335,990 of JBAJHX010000081.1, read as the reverse complement.
TGCATATATGCACACGTGTATCTGTCCACATAGCCAGCTGGCTCCTATACATTTAATAGTGAACAGACACAGTGAGAGCGAGCAAAGGTGGGCTCCTCATTAGCATCAAAGAGAACAGAGCAGCAAATATACACCCCTCTTTTTCCTTTCCTGGGTGTTTCTTCCAAGTCCTCAGATGTTTTTAATGTTGGGCGTATATCGGCCTGCTTTATGTGTGCAGGATGAAATAATTTGGCATCCTGTTATATTGTACATTTTCTGTTTTTCTTTCTAGATTTCTGTTGGTTTGCTTGCATGCCTCTTGTGTGACTGTGGGCCTCTGTGCACGTGAGCTTAATAAAGCAGGTAGAGTGGAGCAGTGCAAACCTGGTAGTGATTACAATGTGAGTGGCTGGTAATGATACAGACTTTTCTCCTGCAATGGGCCTCTCAATCTCTCTGGCTCACCCTCTATTGGAAGCTTTATAAAAATCTTTGGTGGAAACCCAAAACCACCAAATCTGTGTGGGCCACATCATCAAACATTATAGGGAGCTTGGTGAGAGCCTTATTGCAGAATCGTCGAGACTACGAGAAACGCCCTTTTTGTTATGATCCCTTAAACCTGGTGCTTAGTTGTAGTTTTTACTGACAGTGTTGTATTGGAGTATTAGACTGCACAAAGCGAGGGAGGACAAACACAAGTGTCTGTAGGTCTATTTATTTTACTCTTCTATGCCACTCCACAGAAAAACACTTTTTATTAGTGCTGAAAGTTATTAACCAATCTATTTAATGTATTTAATGGTAGTATCATAAGTCTCTCCACCAAAAACAATCACGTCCAAACACTCACATGGACCACCCCAAAACCCAGTGGATGGAAGGGAGCACTAATGGATAGATGTGTTACTGTGATAAGAAGTCGCCAGCAGGGCTTACTTCTAACCACAGATACATCAGATATGGTCACATCCCCCTTTATGGGGTCTTTAAGAGAGTAATCTGACTCTAGATCAGTGGTTAACCTTGACCCTTTGCAGCACATGATGGGGTCTGCTTTAAGACCTGATTGAAGTTTCATACAATGTGAACTCAGTCACAATGGCTTCAGGATATAGGTCACACTGGACATATGGGACCGCTGTCCTGCTGGGGGGAAGCTTTTCATGTTGGACAGGTTACAGTTCAAACACACCTGACCACAATTTGAGCTGACTGTTATTTTATGGTCAGCCAGGTGGTGGGGGGGAAGGCGCCATGAATCAGAGTTAACACTTATATGTGCATGCATGTGAACATGTGTGGGAGAGTTTTGTGTACCTATGTGTGTCTACATCCTGCTGTTCTCTTAGCATGTTGGGTCACAAGGCTAGCCAGAAGTGCTATCTAGTTTCAGCGTTAACAGACGGCCCCACTTTGATGTTGGAAAGACTCTCTGACAAAGCTGAAGTTTGTGTCTCAGACCGAGGGGCATAACCCAGACACAGGGGTCACAAGGGAAGTGTATGGGGGAGAGAAAATGGAGAGAGAAAAGGGGTTTTCGGAATGGAGGAGTGATAAATTGTGGGATTGGAGCCAGAGCTGTGTGGGTGATGATACTGACATGCTCCGTCTGCACGCAGTCATAGGTCACTTGTTAGTGTGTGTACACACATATGACTCTATGGATTTGTGCTGGTCCACATTTCTGTGTATATCCATACACACACAATCACAATTAGTATAAAAGTAGGCGCTTAAAGTATTTTATTAGAAAACCACAATTTCCTGCCATAAAAGGAAAACACTGTTTTGGTTATTTTGCAGAGTTGAGTTTGGTGGTCTTTACTCTCTAAATCACAGACTATGAAATGCTGCTTGATAAAGTGAAGGACAGAGAAAATCTTTCTGCTGAATCAGTTGAGTGTTAAGCATAAAAAAAAGCTTGATATGGTTGTTTGGAGCTGCTTTACTTTGGGATTAGTAACACAGACAACTGTGTGTTGTCTGGAAGAGTGCATGCATTAAAGTAGTAGGGTGGATGCCTCGTGGCATTCAGGAAGACAGACACAGATGGGCAGATGACTGCACAGACTTGCACACAACCCAATTTGTGTTGAGGGAAACCCATTAAGAGCAATATAACATTGATTCCCACTGCCCCTCCTCACTTCAGAAACAGGACTTTCTTATCACTCTGCACCCGCGGCACCATCTCCAAACTGCTGCCCAACCCCCCTCTTCAATACGACATAACCCATCTGCCTCCCAGCCGTTTCCCAAACACTCAAACCTTCCTTATATGCACTTATCAGACCCATTTAACATTCCCCTCCTGCTCCTCCTCCATCACATAAGCCCCTTGTCTGCTTGTTAACTGTCACGCCTGAGTGACAGCGGGGTCCCTCCCCCTGACTGACGACTGACTGATAAACCACTAAAGCAATACGTGACAATAATAGCTAGAAGATAAAATAGACAGAAACAGGTAGAAACAGGGTATGCACAGCTTCCTAAAAGTCTGAGATTGTGATAATAACCTATTTTATTTTAGGTAACATGTCTTGTTATTCCTCTTTGTATTTGCTCCATAAACTGCAGTTAGATCCAACAACCGTTTTCCTTGAAATTTCTGAAGACCAGAAATTCTGAACACATTTGTTATTATCATGTTACATTAATTGAGGTATGAAAAAAGTGTGAGGAATACTTTCTAAAACCTTCAGATAAAAAGGAGAATATCCACTTTAAACATGTATTATTAACAAAGCATTGATGAATGAGCCAGAGTGCTGTTGCACAGAAGGGGTTGTGCCATAGGAAACCACAAGTAGCTGCTTAAAGTAAACACAGCGAGGAGAATAATGGCACTGTGGGGCTCCCAGTGCTCATTAACAGTAACTACAATATATTGCATGCACACTACAGAGCTATATGCTTGTATACTGCTCACGCTTTTGCCTCCATCTATATTCATGATACGCATTGGAGTGTTTGCATCTCCTCAGAACAAAGGTGAAGCCACCGCTGAGAATAACATCACAGCAGGAGAAAGGCTGCTTAGTAACCCGTGATAACACAGAGGCCGTGTTCAAACAATCATTAACGCACTCCAACCGAGGCTCAATAGGATCAAACACAAACAACAGTAACACTCACAATGATTTGTCATTGTTCACAGGCACATTCAATGCACATATGGTGAGAGAGAAGCACAGACGAGAGGAGATTAATACCAGATAACCGGCTAGACGTGGCGTTGCTGATAGCCACATCACCAGCAGTCTCTAAAGCTTGTAGAAAAATAGTTGCGAGATGAGAACAATGACGGAAGAAAGATAATGAGGGCAATCAAATAATCCAGATGACTTTCAGAGTGCCACATTCACGAATACCACAGCGGACTGAACGTTGTGCTGTCATTATTCCTCTACTGATGTTTACTTCTCAGTTTCTGCATGATTAATGTTCTCTTGTTCCCTCCGGCTCAGGTCAAACTTGTCTATCATTTCTATTTTAAGCCTTTTCTCACATTTTTATTTTCGCTTGGTTCTCTTTTTTGTGTTTTTATTTAATTATTTTTGGTTTAGATCATAGAAACCTTCTGAAACAACGTGAGGGTGCTGCACCTTTATTCAGCTCCCTTAGGTAGTTTTTTCTGCTACAGCTGGTTTAAAAATAGCCTGCTTATTCAGAAGCCACTGCAGTGTTTTGTTTATTAAACCACAACACAAACGAAGTCACAGTTCTGTTCTTGTCACCCATCACATCTTACAAATAAGGAAACAACCTAGCAAATAACATTGAAACACTGATAAGTCATAAAGTATATATACACGTAGGTACATCTGTTATTTGAATGTGTATATATGATGACCTTAAAAGAGTAGGAAATTTGTATATTGTGTGTAAAAGCTGACAGATATGTGTGATTTGCGGAGGTGAGATGTCCTGTAAAGAGTGAGTGTGTGTGTGTTTAAATGTGACTCACTGTGCTCTGGTCAGGGTGAGGTGAGGGGAAGTACTGCCAGACATACACAAGTCATCTTATTGAAGGCAGTTTAGGAGTTCCCTCTGAACATGAGTGAATCATGAGTTAAGAAATCTTCTCCTCAGCGCTGAGAGTAGTCTGCTGTACACAGAGCCTGATATGTTATTGGTTCAACACAACAGAGAGCTCATGAGAGAGCTCATTACAAGCAGCATATACAGTAGTTGAATAGAAGTGGAATTACTTATCTATCTTTTTTTTCAGGCCATTCCTGTTGCTGCCGCCTCTGATGGAGTGGATGAGAGTGGCCATAGTTCATGCTGAACATCGCAAGAGTCTATTGGTGGACAGTGATGATGTCAGACAGACCGCCAGGCTACTCCTTCCAGGACTGGACTGTGAACCTCGACAGCTGAAGTAAATGAGAACACACTCTGACACACACACACACACACACACACACACACACACACACACACACACACACACACACACACACACACACACAC
>JBAJHX010000081.1:17314229-17331429 GCA_037176925.1 Amniataba percoides | reverse complement strand
CACACACACACACACACACACACACACACACACACACACACACACACACACACACACACACACACACACTCTCACACCAGGGTCCTGCAAGATTTCTAGACTACATGTGGCTGCATTAAAACTTCTCACAACAATATGAACTCTAATGGAAAGCAATACAAGAAAGAAGCAGGCACTTACTAATGACATCTACTTCAGTTTTCTCGGCTCCAGTGTTAAATGAACTCTGTGTGTTACCGTTACCCCATGCACTCTAGCCTTGTAATTTATTTCGTTCTCACTTACAAATAATTACACACTGTAAACTGCAGATAAATGACTGTTCGCTGACTTTAATGTGGCTCATTAACCTTGTCACGAAACGAACAATTAAAGAAAACTATCCGACGCAAATTTATGCAAACAAACCACAACCAGCTCTCAGTGTCTCTCAGTTCCCTTCAATAATTAAAGACGAACCTATTATCGTCCTCTTTGTCTTCATCAGGCCTGAATGTTGCTTCAGCTCCTTCAAGCGTCTGGACTCCAAAGCCGCCACAGACAAGTTCCATCTAGATTTGGGTTTTCGAATGCTCAACTGTGGACGCACAGATCTCATCGGCCAAGCCATTGATCTGCTGGGTCCTGACGGAGTCAACAGCATGGACGACCAGGTACTGAACATCTGTTTCTGTCTGTGTCTTAAAGTATGAGGAGTGTTATGAAAAATATAGCAGCAATTGTTTCTCCCCTTTCATGTGTCCGTTGCGCTCCTTTCTGTTCCGTCACTCAGGGGATGACCCCTCTGATGTATGCCTGCGCAGCTGGAGACGAGGCCTTAGTCCAGATGTTGATCGATGCTGGGGCCAACCTTGACGTGGCGGTAAATATGTTTAAAACATATACACACAAGCACATTTATAGAAATATTGCATGCTATGTTCATTTATCTACAGAGAATGCAGCTTTAAATCATTTGAATTCAGAGATTCTTTTTCTAAATGTAATATCTTCTTGAGTTTGTCTGACAGTTTGATATTGGCGTGTAACACTGATTTGTCCTGTGCTGTCAGGTTCCACCGTGCTCCCCAAAACACCCCTCTGTGCATCCTGATAGTCGCCACTGGGCAGCCCTCACTTTTGCTGTTCTGCATGGACACATCTCCGTAGTTCAGGTTGGGGATACACGCACACGTAGAAACCACCATAACTTGCAACAAGTGTATTAAACCGTCATTTGACATTCTCCATGGCTGGTGTAGTTTTTACTAAAGGGGAACATCCGGCTGTATAGGCAGTAAATATGCAGGTGGTGGTCCTGAACTAACTTTGGATATGATGTCATAATGTAAAAAGTTGAGTGACAAATGTAAGTGAGGTCAGGGGTCAAGCTATAAATGAGTTATGGGATGTCAAACATTGCACAGTATAACAGATTCGGTGTGTGTCTCCAGCTTCTGTTGGATGCAGGCGCTAACGTGGAGGGGGCTGCAGTCCGCAATGGACAGGAGAGCACAGCAGACACCCCTTTGCAGCTGGCTTCAGCAGCAGGTGGGCAAACACACGTGCACACACACACACACACACACACACACACACACACACACACACACACTAAAACAGACATACAGAACAACACAAGGCACAGCCGAGTTCTGTCCTATTTACAGTACGCCCATGTTGTGATCTGTTTTATGGTAGCTAAATAACTACTTACTGCTAAATTATACAGGAATAAAGTCTGTAGGAGGGTCAAGCGGGGGAAGAGACGAATGAAATAGAGCTGCTGCATTAACTTTCTGCAAATCAACTAATAATAACTAAAACAATATCAGTCACCAAATAAAGATGTTTGCCAGAGAAAGAAAGGACTGAGTTATGAAGGGGACGTTGGCTGGAGGAATGAGGAAATGAGAGGGCAAATGAAGGCGTAGTGAAAGCAGCAGAGTTCTGCCTGTGGTTATTTAGAAGACGCTGGGCAGCATTCCTCTGTGGCATCATGTGAAAGCCACACATAGCTGTAGTAAAAGAGACACATGCTCTACATAACAGCAATGACAGTGTGTAAATAGTGCCTAATACGAATGTGTTTGCTTGTTTGCAAATGCAAAATAAAGTATGACAAAGTATTATCCCTGTGGTAAAATGCGGCAGTAAATGTAATAAAGTAAGAAAAGAAGAAGTGCCGATGAATAAAATACACGATTAAAATGCTACAAACAATCTAAATGAAAAACATAAACAATGCAAACTGTTGGGGGTGATGTGTTAACTATTCAGAAGTGCCAAGTCGGCTGCATCAGTGGTAGAAAGAACACAAAGAGAATTGACGACTAAAAGCATGATTGCGAACAGTGAAGATATCTATGGTTGATACTGGTAAAAAAAACAAAAACATTTAAATGTGTTTAAGATCTCTATCTGTGTATAATTTACTGTTTATGCACTTCCCAGGCAACTATGAGATGGTGAGTTTACTCCTGGCACGAGGTGCAGACCCCTTATCAAAGACCCACGACGGAAACGCCCTGACGTCATCCCTCTATGAAGACATGAACTGCTTCAGCCATGCTGCCGCGCACGGACACAGGTACGTGTCTCTCAGTCTGACCTGAAAAGGGCATGTTGTCAACAGATGCGGCTGTAAGACACTGACAAACTGCTCCTGGCCTTTTAACTGCAAGGAAGAAACGGGAAGAAATAACATAATTTTGTCAGCACTCTTCTGCCTTATGTGACATGAAACTGCATTTGGGCTCTGAGGAGAGATTAATCCTTTTACAATGCAGTGAATTGGAAGGCCTTGAAAGTATTTGAGGATAAAAAGCAAATTCAGGGTCTCCTATTCAGTCCATCTGTCTCCAAACACCAACTGGTAACGTAAATCTCTCCACCTGTTCCACTGCGTGTATGTGTGAACACAGTGTAGACTCAACACTTCACATTCCACATCGAGGGTGACAGATTATGTAATCAGAGAGGAGGGTACAGGGTCACAGACATGGATGTACGTGTTGCAGTTTGGACATATATTAATATTATCTTGCCTTCTTTCTTGCCTATTTCTTTCCTTCCTTGTCTTCGCTCTCCCCCCATCCTTCCTCCCATTTATCTTGTCAGGAACGTGCTGAGAAAGCTACTGACTCAGCCGCAGCAAGTCAAAGAGGATGTCCTGTCTCTGGAGGAGATCTTAGCTGAGGGGGTGGAGGGTGAGGAGGCCGGGATCTGCCCTTTCCTCCCTCTCCCCCCTCACCCCAGCTCCTCCTCCTCCTCCAGCCCCGGGGCCCTACCAGAGGTGGGCATACCGAGGCTCTGCAAGGCCAGGATGAAGGCTCTGCAAGAGGCCAGTTACTACAGCGCTGAGCACGGCTACCTGGATGTTACCATGGAGCTGCGAGCTATGGGTACCTACCAGCTGTCAAGAAGAGGATTTGCTCTCTTTTCAGATTGTGTTTACTTTTAAAGACCAAACAACTTTTCATTTTTCTTGTGACCCAGGTGTACCATGGAAACTACATGTGTGGCTGGAATCTCTGCGTTGTGCCCAGCAGCAGTCCAGAGCCGGGGTCACTCTCTCTCTCCTCAGAGAGTTCAGCACGATCAAAGAAGAGGACTACTGCAAGGAGCTGGTGACCATCGGCCTGCCCCTGATGTTCAACATCTTACGCACCACCAAGGTACCACCAGCCTCAATCTGTCTGCCTGTCCTCCTCAGCATGTTATCAGTAAGAAATTAGTTCAGATGTGTGTGATGTAATGCCACCCCCCCCCCTTTCACTTTCCTGCAGAATGATGCCATTATACAGCAGTTGGCGGCTATTTTTAGTCAGTGTTTCGGCCCAGCACCTCTTCCAGCCGTCCCTGAGATGAAGGCGACTCTTTCAGCACAGTTGGGTGAGGAAACTATGATTCATATGAGCACACACATCGGTGTTTAGGTTGGATGACTATGGTGGCTTTATGTTTTAGTTATAGTTTTACATCACCTTCATTATTTTCATTATTTGATTACTATCTTTACACATCGGTTATTTTTTGGTGCATAAAATACCACAACAAGTAAAAGATATTCCAAATATCACTCATTCCTAAAGCCCAAGGTGGACGTATCAGACTACTTTTTTCACTTTTTTCATACAGGAAACAGTTCCTTACAACTGAGAAGGTCAACTACTCAACTAATTGTTTAAACTGTAGACAGTTGCATTAAATAATCCTGACAGGAAGCTTCAATCAGTTGCTGATGTTGGGACCTCTGGTAGAAGACACATACTCTGCACTCCCTCTTCCTAAATCGCTGATGTAATGTGTTTTTTCCTCAGACCCTCATTTCCTCAATAACCAGGAGATGTCGGATGTGACGTTTGTGGTGGAGGGGAAACCTTTCTACGCACACAGAGTTCTGCTGATCACAGCCTCTGACCGGTGAGTGCAGACAGCTTCACACGGGACAGAAACATGAACCTACGTAGAGATGATGGGCATTTAAAAAAGGTTCCTAGAAGACAAACATGTTTGTTTTTGTTTTAGATTAAAGTCTCTGCTGGCATCCCCTGGACCAGACGGAAGCCCCAACAAGGAGATTGAGATCAGTGATGTCAAGTACAACGTTTTCCAGGTAACAAATATACTCTGTATTTCTTGATTTAAAAAGTCTTTTCAACATATGTCTTGTGACTGAGTGACTCAATGTTGATGAAAAAAGAACTTGGAGATTGATAATTATGAGAAAACACAGACTACATAATGAACTACAAGAACGCTGCACTGACTTGTTCCTAAACGAGACCTCTGACCTCTCTGCAGATGATGATGTCATACCTGTACTGTGGAGGAACAGAGTCTTTGAAGACTAATGTGCCTGAATTGCTGGAGGTGAGAATCACTAATAAGCACACATCATTGATCTGAGTTGTCTTGTAAAACATTTTACTTCTTACATATTCCAGAGGTTATTAGTTATTCATCTGTATGAGATAAAGTTATCACATAACTTTTAAAAAAAATTTGTGGAGAAATAAGACATTTGGCACAACAAAGTGCATGTTTTGGTCTATTGAACGAACAACTATGATCAAAGAAAATGCAACAAACAGCAAATTCCTGCCGAGCTGTTTCTTTCCATATGCACCAATACATGTGTCCTATTTTTCACAGTGGGACATGTTGGATGTTCAGTTAAGCCCTATAAATACAGTAAATGTGTACTGCCTGGTAAAAGGTTTTAAATGAATGTTGATAAATGATCAAGTCGTCACTTAAAACCAATGTAGAGCTAAAAGCGAAAGGCAAACATACCATAGTTATAATCCATCACAATGTTCTGTTGGATTGTAAAACTTCTTGCTTGAACAGCAACACTATTTACAGAAAGCAAAAGATAAAAGCAATACAGTGAATGTTTAACTCCAACAAACTATGATTTCATCCTTGGTTTTCATTATATGTAATTTGGATAATCTGGCTGGAGACTCTTCTCACAGTTTTAATGTGTCTCTTTGTCTCAGCTATTAAAACAGTTAGTAAAAACACCTAAACTAATGATGTAATCCAACATAATAGGAAGAATCTTTACAGCTACATCCAAGCTTTTTCTTTCTTATGTTACCTAATGAAATATAAGCCAGCATTTCTCCAGCGTCGTCATTTGTCTCGTGTTTTGTCCTGCAGCTCTTGTCAGCTGCCAGTCTGTTCCAGTTGGGGATGCTACAAAGACACTGTGAACTCATCTGCTCTCAGCACATTAACCTGGATAATGCAGTCAGCATCTACAAGGCGGCCAAGGTAACACATACAGTGAGAAGCCCGGATCATTTTGTACCATTCTGTGAACAAGAATAGCAAAGTCAGTTATACAGCAGAGCTGTGGGCTGTATGCGGCTGAAACTAAGGTGACTCACCGACAGAAAAGCTTTTCACTTGAAATGAAAAAAAGAATTACCATAAATATATAAGCTATGATTGACATGATTACGTTATTCTGCAGAAAAGACATTTTACATGCTAAATAGCTTATATTCTCCACTGAAAGCTGTTCTCTGTCAGACTTTGTTTATACCTTTAATGTGGCAAAAATACACAGGCATTAAGTTGTCCTCTCTCTTTTCCAGGCTCATGGTTCAGTGGAGCTGAGCTCATTCTGTGAAGGTTACTTCTTGAAGCAGATGCCTGCTCTACTGGAGAGGGAGACCTTCAGGAGCCTGTTGTTGGGGCCCCCCGGGGCCAGACAGGGGAATAACTCCACTTCCACGCTGGTTCACAGCCGGGGAGATTCACCTCTGGAGGAGCTGGAGGCCACCTTGGCACAACGGCTGCGCTCTCTCTACGTCACCTCTCGAGTGTGAGGACAACAGGACAGCTGCTGAGGAGAGAAGACAGAAATAAGTGAAAGAAATGTGGTAGTTCCATCTTCTCACTGATACAGGATCAGACCGTAAGAAGCTGTTTAAAAGGCTGCAGTACAGGTGTTTTCTATCTTTGGTAACCAGGAACTTTCACGTTGCTTTGATGCTGGGACACAGATCAGGGAGTTTTTTGGCAGCAGTAAAACTACACTCTGTGGACAATTCAGTGTGTCGTAGTTTGTGCCAAATGCTCCATCTTGACATTTCTTGCCGTGTACAGCATGTTTCTGAAGACGGAAATTGGACAGTGTGATGCTTTGTCTCCAGGGCTCAGGAAGCTTAAACGGGGAAGCAACAGATGGATGCAACAGGTGGAACTTGAATTTTGAAGCTCTGCTGCCCTCTAATGGACAAAACTGGCAAAAATAAATAATTGCCGTGGGAGGATTGGGAGTAATGGCAGCCTCATGTTTCTGACTGAAGCTATGTAAAGTGAAAATAGACTGAAGCATCTATTAACGTGTCAAGCGAGGCGGCCATGCTGGACTTTTGGCTATGTCCTGTTCAAACCAATAATGCAGAATGGGAGGAAGGAGGTATAGTCATAGCCTCTAGCATTGATGTAAGCTTTGGATGAACAAATGTACTTTATGTATAACTGTGTGTTTTTATTTCCTATTTTTTTTTAAATATGACCGGAGAAACAAAACAATTTCTGAAGAGTGGGATGGACATTTTCTATTTAATGACAAAAAAAAGATGTGAGAGTATTTAACGGGGTGTTCCCTTTTTATTTTGTTTTTTAATCCAAGCAAATTATTAATATTATTGTTGAAAATGTTGCTTTTTGTGTAGCTGTTGTTTTTCCAGGTACACTAACAGTTAATTAAGCTTATGTATGCTGAGGTTTAAAGCTTCTACACAGATACAGCGGTAGAATCCAACCTGGGATTTGGAGTACATAAACTCTGTTGCAATGCTAAATATTGTAATAAACCTGGTAAACGAGCCTCATCATCTCTACTGCTGCAGTCTGTTCTAAATGCCTTATTGCGCTCTGTTTGTTTGTGTTTGTACTGACTTACCTGAAATCCAGGGCAAATCTACAACAGGAAAGTCATTACAGTGCCATGAAAAAAATTAGTAAATGAAGCTGATATTTAAAGGACATACTGGGAAGGTGAACAAGAAAAAACTGTTTAACTGGGAGAAAAAAAACCCTCTACAACACACCATTACATCTTAGCTTGTAGCATTTAATATACTGATATTTACTTCAGACTTACCCATGCACGTTGAGGCACAAAGAAGGAAAACAAACACACCATAACTTAATGAGTTTATTTGTTTCAGCACTGAAGATGCTCACAGTTATTTCATATGGGGATTACATCAGTCAGTTCCTGCTCTGTCAGAAGACCCCTCTGGGCCTCAGAATCGTTGGATGTCCTTGGTGCTGCTAGCTTCCCATTGTAGAAAACAGAAAGGAGGGTGAACAACAGGGTATTGCTTTGTGTTTGTGTACTGATATCCCCTCACTGTGCCTCTTCCACCAACAGGTGGAGAGAGCCCAGACCTCCGAGCCTTTCAGAGAGAGGTACAGAGTAAAGGAAGCATCGTTCAAAAACTTTGTGCACAAGATAAGAGGAGGAGGAAGAGAAAGAATCAGCGGGAGCGAGGGAACAATTAAAAAAAAAAAAAAAAAGGCGGCCAGAAATAAAAGCAGAGAGGGTGAAAAGTAAGGGACAGAGGGGGGAATTTAAAACGTTAAAAAGGTAGTTTTGTGGAGAGAGAATCGATGAAGGCTGAGAGAAGGAGTGAGTTTGGCATGGAACATGAACACTAAAGCCATGCAAAGAAAAGCTCATGTTTGACATGCACACAGCAATACAAGCTAAAAGCATAGAGCAGGAATCCCCAGCATGGTTGAGAAGACAATCAACCCCCACGGTTTGTCTGTCTATTTACAAAGAGAAGAAGTAGACTGGGATCTGTGGTGTCTCCTCAGGCCTGGCCTACAAGCACAATAATATGAAACTGACAAATATCAATAGAAGAGCATATTTCCTCTCCAAAAAGAGGCTAAGTCTACATTCTTAAATTACTGGTAAATAATTTTTTTTCCAAGAGTCCCCACAAGTTCTCTTTCCCTCTTCAGAGAGGGCGGGGAAAAGAGAATTTGTGACTTGTCAATGTTCACATAATTCTGTTAAAATCAGACCAAAACAGAAAGGGAAAAAAAAAGTTCATTTTTTTTCTTCAAATTCCCCATTTACGAACACACAAGAGGGTAATAAATAACATTCAACTGACCTAACAGCTTTGTTCATATAAATAGCCAAGTTATAATAAATTAGGAAGTCAAACAGTGAGGTGAACAAACATGAATAAATAAGGACAAAATTACAAAAATATCCACAATTGCATTTATCACGTCATCATTTTTTTTTGTTGTTCCTCTACTCCTACTGCTGGTAAGTGAGACTAAGAGAGAGGTATGAATGGAAAACTGGAGACAAAGTGCTGCAGATAACACAAACAGGAATGTTTGGATCATTATTAGGTCAATCAAACAAAGACATAAATGATCATGTAACAAAAATACACAGAAGAATTTAAAAGAACAGTATGTGGCAGGCACAGGTTTACCAACCTGACCCTATGGTATCTAAACATAGTGTCACAACTAGACATTTCTTTTTTACATAAGAAATGATATCAGTCTGTACAACAGAATAGATCATTCATTTTAAATACCCACATACCCACCCGCGTCCCTCCCCCCAACCATATACTATCATACCATCTCCCCCACTGCTTCCCCCGCCATGTTCTGCTCACACCCCACTCCTCTCTGAAATCACAATTTCAGTCCATTTGCAGCAATAGTATTAAGTCTAATAAAGTCAGTTAGTATTTTAAACCCAGTTCTTCACAAAGAAAGTACATTAAAAAGCAAACAAATACAATCCAGCAAGCGTCCGCGTCGGCTGTTTGGGCTTTCCGCAAAACTCCTCCTCCTTCTCTCCTCCTCTGAATCAGTCAGTGTTTCTGCATGTCTTCTTTTTGTTCTTGTTGTTGTTGTTCATGTTCCTGTTAATACATCCCAGAGTTTTCTGCGCATACTGGATCTGTGCATGTATGCATGTGTGTGAGTGTTGTGTGTGTGTCTTTTTTGAAAAAACGTCCCCAATCAATAAGTGCTCCTTGAGCTCGAAAGAGGGGAAAGGGGGCCGGGTGGGTCGAGGGGAGTGTGTGCTCTCATCTCGTCTGGGACTGGTGTGGGTCGGTAGCGCACACGTGTGTGTGTTTCTAACATGGGGAACACTAAAGGTATTTTCATCTACTTCTACTGATGGCTGCCAGAGGTGGAGAAGGGGCGCACGGGGAGATGAAGTCTGCATGAAGGGTCTGTTTCCATGGTAACCCCCCCCCACCACCACCATCACCACTCTCAGCGCACCTCTAAAAGCAGTCCTCCTTCAACAAATGTCCGTCTCTCTTGGCACGCTCGTGGGGCGGGGGGGGGGGGAGCGGTGGAGGGAGGGCGGACGGAGAAGGGAGCAGGAGGAGGGACTTAATAGGTTTTCTGGATAATTCCTGGTATCAGAAACAAGTCAGATCATCACACAGGTTAAGCAGCAAGGGAGCAAAAAACAGAGCAAGGGCCACCGGCCATCAGATGGGTGGGGTAGATGGGTGGAGTATGATGGTGAACACTGAGGGGGAATGAAAAGGGGGCAATGGAGTGACAGTGTGGAGGAGTGCGTGTGTGTATATGTGCGTGTGAAGGTGTGTGTTTCGTCATTCGGATGCAGTATGCTTTTTGTAAAATATCACTTTGATTCAATAAATTTCTATCTATATAAAGTCATTTTATACAAAACAATGTCCACAAATGATTATGTACATCTAGCTATGTGCAGAGAGAGTGTCCTCTCTGTACCACTGGCTTAAAGTGATACTGGGATGGGTTTTAGCGCTGGCTTGACTACACAGCGTCTCAGCCTAAGACTCCTCCTGCGTCCCCACAGACGCCAGCGACAACTTGGCTCTGTCTCGGCCCGCGGCGGGGCATTTGGTGTCATTATTTTCTGGCTCGTGCCTCCGGACGTGCATGGGCGAGGGGCAGTGCTTGGAGGGCGTGCCAGAGGGGTAGGGCACCTGTCCGTTCTTCTCGTCTGAAAAAAGTTGTTTTATTACGTCAAAGAAGTTACTCAATGGGCTGCCTAGGTACACAGACGGGAAGAAAAGAGGACAAAAAAAGGGGGGGAAGAGAGAAGAAAGAGAACAAACAAGCTATTGAACAATGGGGTTCACAGGATAGAGACGCGGCTACAGGTAAGACAGAGCGAGCAGAGGCGAGGAGGAGGAGGACTGACGGACACAGCGAGGGTGAGCACTGCTGGAGCAGCCGTGGGATGTGTGAGCTCTCAGAAACCATGCGAATGTCACAGCACAACAAATGAAGGCACATGAGTAGTCAGTGGAAAAACTTGAAACGAAAGCAAACTGTGGAGCAGACTGAGGTCGATCTTAGCTACACTGTGAGAGGAGTCCTTTAAAATACAGGTGTCACCTGTGTGAGCTGGAGAACAAGCAGATCAGGCCGGTAAGAAGCAAGGCAGATGATGGAGGGGGGACGATAAGAAAGCCCGAAGCTTATAGACAAGGTTGCCCTTTAAGGATAATAAAGTATCAGTGACTAGCTCTCTTTTTGCCAAACCTGATTGTTAGTGGAGTTTTTCGCTGAAGTCTTTATAGCACATAAGGACAACTTCAACAGCAGCAAAGCCCGGGTGATGGAGGCTGCCTTTTCTCGTTTCTATTGTACTAAGATGAGGCGCATCTAACACAGCAATGTTTGGATTTAAGTCTGCCTGGAGCAAAGAGGCGAACTTTGATCAACACATTTCAACACATGAGTTCAGAGTTTTACATTTCAGCTAACTATGAAACCTGACCAAACACATCATCACTGAGCTGACTCTTTGAAGTGAGAAAAAGTCCAACTCATGTGATTTCACAACAACAGAGTCAAAACTGTGGTGAATTGCATTAAAAGCCATAAATTCTGCCTGAGCTTGATGCTGTGCACTGTGATAAAATGGGATATGCTACATGACACAAGTTTATTTCTCCCTAACTGCTATAGGCACACCTACAGAGTCTGCGTGTGTGAGTGTGTGCGCGTATCAGCAGTATGTATGCAAATGATCCTCAACTAAGCGCGCTCACTCTTCTTTCCGCAGGGCCTTAATGGTCCCACTGCAGGTAGGTGGAGTGGCTGAGGACACCAAACATGAGAAATTGAGCAAATAAAGAGTCAGTGTTCTTTTTGTTAATGGCGCACGCGCGACACATCTCTGGGAACCATCAGTCTCACACAGGACAGCTTCTGAACGTTTGGCAGAGGAGCCATTTGCACAGCAGAGTCCTGCGGGCCGACAAATGAGCAGCGACAACATCAGGAAAAACAGGCAGCGGTGCCACACGGATGACAAAACCCACAACCTCACATGCCGGACTGGAGAGTGTCTGTGTGCGTCTGCGGTTAATAAAAGGCTGCTGGAAGGCGGAATTTCTTGTTACGGCTGGTTTTTTGCTCACTTCCGAAACTCAGCTTGACAATATGCACGTGCCGCCAAGTGTGAAGGCTGCCTGCAGCAGCCAGGAGATTACGGCAAACTTTATCTAATCATAAATGAGTGAATGTTGTTTTTGTCTCTGTGTGTGTCTGCGCGCGTGAACGTGCCACAGTCGGTTTCACCTGCTCCATTATGCAGCTGGAGAGCGGTTGGTGCCAACTTTTCCCCTCCCCTCTTCCTATCCCATGTGCAAACAATCCCTCACTTCACTCCACCCAAATCTGTGCATTTTCCAAAGTGGCAGGAAACCTGACGGCATCTGAGACAGAGACAGAACCCCTCTATGAGAGTGCTTCTTCTCTTAGTGTGCTCATTAAGCTCATCCACGCTCCTTTTTTGTTCCGCCCCTCCATTGTCTTCCTAAACTGGGCTCCCAGGTATGCAGCGATTAGGGGACATAATGACCGTGACTCGATGAAGCCTTTTGTTTGACACACATCGGTATGCAAAGCCATTTCTATTCTTACTTACAGTCGTTGGCTCTTTTATTTTATTTTTTTCTTCCAGAGGCTGTGTTTTCAGGTAGCATCAAAATGTGTGTTAGGAGGTCAAAGGAAGGAAGGAGGTGGAGGAAATTGAGTTTAACAATGCCTTCAATTACTGATAAGAACACACTGACCTGTTCTAAGATTCATATTACACTGTGGGAAACTCCGATAGAGTAAAAAGAGGTGAAATCAATTTAGACTGACCTTGGTCTTGTATTCGCTCTGACAGTGGGTCAGAGTAGAAAACAGTTCTTGATTATTTATAAATGTATTATTCATATGATATAAGTGGTTCACATATTATACACAGATTTTGAGTCTTGCATTGTCATCTCTACTGCTGAAACAATCCACAGCAGTCGTTTAAACCTAATTGAATGCAATTTATTCTAATTTCACCCTCCCCACACCTCAGCCTATTAATTAGCTCTGTACAAAAGATCAGAACTAATTGGTAAACTTACCGAGGCACAGCAACGGTAACAGACTGTTAAATACTGTAACAGCTGTGATGACTGCTGTTCATTTCTGAGTGCCAGTAGTGAGAGTAGGATACGATTAAAAAGCCACAGAGCAAAGATGCAGCTCACACTTGTGACCTGCAGGATAGCAGATGCACCAAACCTATGTGATGGTGTGAGTGTCAGTTCAGCAGCCTGCATCAGACACAGAACTGAAAATAGATAAAATGACAAACAAAAAAAATAGATACAAACATACAGATGACAAGAGAACAACCGGCATATGGGATGAAACGGACATCCAAAGGAAACAGCACACCTTCCCCTGATTGAAAAAAAAAAAGGTGCATTTCAGGCTGGTGGTGTTTCCCTACATGACCAGCAGGTGGAGTCGTTGTCAAGATGATGGCGACAGAGACGCAAACAGCAGTAATTCACAGGGAAGGACATGCAAAGAGCAGAAGGGGAGGAGTAGGATCCCTATTCCACTCTTATTTTCTTCTCATCACCCACACTGTGAGTTGAGCGAACAGGATATGGCCATATTTTGGGTGGAGTGGGGGTAAGAAAAGGCTGACAAATGTCCGGGTACGCATCAGCATCAACCCTACCGCTGATGAGAAGACAGAAGAGGAAGAATAGAGGTTTTAATAATGCCTTAAAGTTCACAGGTGGACAGTTAGGTGGTGACAAAAGGTCGCCCGTCTGAGGTTTTTGTATCCTCTCGGCGCCTTTAGAGGAGCCGTGAGAGACAAGGGGACGGGGGGGGCAGAGCAGGGGGAGGGGGTGTCCTATTGTACAAGCACCCAGAGAGAGAAAGAGCGCCTGTCAGGTGTGGTGTCGCTGCATGGTGCAGTGCATTGTGGGAGTGCGTTGAGGTGCAGTGGTGTTGCCATGGTGACGGGCTCCGACGATCAGTCTTGGAAGTAGGAGTAACGGAATGCAAATCAGCTCACCCTACCTCTACTCTAATCTTCACTGCCAGGGCAACGAGACCATGTTTGACCCACAGTAGTCAGTGCTCGAGAGAAACTCCCACCCTTTCATGGCAGCGAGGCGCCGGCATGCAAAAGGAAGGCGTTTTCCAGAAGCAGAGAGTGGTTCTTAGGGGGTTTCAAGCATGGACGGGGGGGAGGAGGAGGGCACGATTTTGCTTAGCTTCAGCAGTGAGAGTGGTTCGGTTCATCGGGAGGGTGGGATGGGTGGATGAGGCGTTGGGGGGTAAGGGTGAGGAGGTTTTGGAAAAGATCTTTAAATGTCTTTTTCTTTTTCTTTAAAGGATTTCGAACTCACCAGACAGCTGCTGGACCCCAGGCTGGTCATGTGTGCTTAACAACTGGCTCTGAATCGTCTCGACTACTCGCTTAAAGCGCCGGCTGGGTCCTAGATGCAGGCACACAATAAGATTGGCACAATCAGTTGCATCACAACAAGGAGCAGCACAAAGACAGGCAGCGGGGTGTGTAGAAAATATGTAGATGGAGTAATTAGGGAGAGGAAAAGCGTGAGGGCGAGGTGAGGAGACGCACATACAGAAAAGTGCACAGTGTGAAATGTGGGCTGGAAAAGCTGCAGAGAGCCTGGGATGACAAATGGAGGCCAGAGAGGAGTGCCACTGTAAACTCCTGCTGCCTGCCTGCTGAACACAGTATACGGTCAGTGACATGGAATAACCAGCAAGCTCCAAACAGCCACTATTACACCCCATTCAGTTCAAATGTGCTCCCCACTTGAGTGTGTGTGTGTATGACTGTGTTTATGTGTGTGAGATAGGAAGAGAGTGAAAGAGAGCATGCTTGTGTTTCTGCAAGACTAAGCATGCACGCATGATTGCATAGTATGTAATCTTGCATAGCCAGACCTCATCTGGTTACGCTCAGGGAGGTTTGGGGGAAAATCTTATCAAGCATTCAGGATTGGAAGAACTTTGAAAATCCTTAGGCAGCCGTTCTTTTTGGCAGCGAGTTTGAAAACACCCACCACTGGAAACAAGCACTTCTGGTATATTTGCTGTTTTCTGGATAAGAACCGAGTTTAATTTCATTAGTTTGAAGAGTGACTGCGCCCCACTTGACATGTAAAAGATGCCCTTCACCACTTTTCAAAGTGACTTGTGAGCTTGAATTGCTCAAGGCCCCAGCAAGTCTGATGAGATGATAGGCCGGCTATTCAAGATTACATAATGTGGTATTTGTAACTTTGTTCTCTTTGTGATCTTCTGTCTCACAGCAGGAAGGTCCTGGGTTTGAACCTGAACCTTTCTGTATGGACAGTCCAAAGGACACAGATTCTTTGAATTCATGGCTTCCTGTTTTATTGAAGTAAAAAACAAAGCATGGCCTTGATTTTTTTGGGGGGAGGAATGAATTCCCCTTCTTATCGAGGGCACTCAGCCTGTCTGTGCATCAGGAGCACCTGCTTCATGTTTCATTTATGTTACTACACTTCACTTTTTGCCTGTCCTGTTTTTGTGTGGGTCTCCCCTGCTTGCTCCAGAATGTAGGTCATCCCACCAAATACTGCCCGCTGCCCATATATGTAAATGTTAATGTGGGTGACACTGGACCATCTTATGATGAGCAGGCGGTTGGTTGAGTGTGCATCAGGACACTTGACCTGTTCAAGCAGCGAGTATAGGAATGAGTATATTGGTGAGTGCAAACGGCGTCCTGACCTGAGAGCAGGGTAAAGGTGACAGAGTAGATGCCATTCTCCTTGGTAGCGGCTGTGCTCTCCGTGTAGGTGATATCCACCTGGAATTTGACCGGCTTCTGGAAGACTGTGGGTCCCGCTGTGGACTTGTACTCCGCTCGGAAACTCGTCTGAGAGATCACGCTGTGGCTCAGGCTGGGGATCTGGAGGGGGGGAGTCAGTCAGGGAAAAAAAATGGACAAAGAGGCAGAGATAGAAATAAAAATAGGTGGCAAAAAGAGGCGAGTAATGGGATTATACATAGGGAGCATTGATGTTGATGTTTTTCTCCTACACCTTGCAAATGACTAGGTGAATAAACCCTCATTAAAATACCCTCCACATACTACCGAGCCACAGTTGAAACTCTAGGGAGATTAATGCCTCGGGGAGTAGCCATGCATGCCAGGGAGACTTAAGCTAATGTAATCTTAAATCATCCAACAACATTGCACTCTCCCACCTAAAATGAATTTGTATGCCCAATGAACAGGTGAGCTCTGAAATAGTCACGTTTCGCCATAGTGCTGGAGAGGGTTTGACATTCCATTAATGTGAGTGTGCTGAGAGGTATAATTC
The DNA here is from genome assembly GCA_037176925.1 of Amniataba percoides. Lineage (NCBI taxonomy): Eukaryota > Metazoa > Chordata > Actinopteri > Centrarchiformes > Terapontidae > Amniataba > Amniataba percoides. The sequence goes on along the minus strand of JBAJHX010000081.1, from coordinate 17,315,239 downwards.
CACTGATTCAGGTGCCAATCTCCTGTCTGGAATACCAGCTAGTATAACCCGGAGGAGAAAATAGCTACTTCCAGGGACGGCGAAGCAGATTTGACATTGACCTGCGCGGGGTAGAGTTTGCATTTACTTAGACTTTGTTAAATCTAACTGGGGGGAGGATAGGTTCTGTTCAATTATGTACGCTGAATATCAACTACCACTGCTGAATGTTTGTTGATACAGATTATGCCGCGCTCGCCGAGGAACCCCCCGATGTGGCCTGCGTGCGCGTAGATCCACACTGTTGTGAGCACAAACACGCACACACATACACACGCGCACAGATACAATCTACACCATTTCTCAAATCTGCACACTACACATCTAAATATATACACACGCACACATGCTCACACACGGTACTGAGGGCAAAGCATCTATATGCTAATGATCAATGCTCTCTGTTGATTTTCTATTGACCTCAAGTGAGTCTGCAGAAAGAGAAAATAGAAGCCCTGAACACAAGCGCTTTACTGAATTGCTACATAAATCAGAAGCATGTTAGCACACACTCAGAGAAAGACCGCCTCGTAGCACAGCCAATCACTGCTGCTTGCCTAACAAAAGGCGATGTCCTGCATCATACAGCAGATACACAGGTAATAAAGGTGCATGCACACACACATGCAAATAGACAGAGAGAAGCTGGGGGGCACAGGGATCAGATGGAGGAGGGGGTCAGTGGAAGGAGGCAGGAAAAAGTTTTGAATCAAGCAAAAGAAAGTGGAGCGCATACCGAGAGAAAGGCTTGAACGATGTCTGCCTTGATGGAGCTGAGAGGCTTGTCTTTGATGACGATGAAGATCTGCTCCTCTTTTTCCAGGTTGATGAAGTTACCAAACCAGGATTTTTTGGCAAGTCTGTGTGTGTGTGTGGGGGGGGGGGGGGGGACAAGGAAAAAAACACACAGTTTGTCCGCTGAGTTCCTTCCCCTGTTTTTGCCTCTTTTTTTCCCCCCCCCCCCCTCCCCC
>JBAJHX010000081.1:17275410-17299481 GCA_037176925.1 Amniataba percoides | reverse complement strand
AGAAACCATAACTCAACCCCTTCCCGGACTTCACAACCTCCGCCCATGATTCATCTTTCCTCTTGCAGTGTAAGAACTTCAAAAATCCTAAAATAATTCTTTTCAGCATGTCCACTACAACCTTGAAATGGTGATGATCTGATTATTAGAGGGTGGATATCTGCCTTTAATATAACATATTTTATTTTAATTTATTCCTGCTTTTGTTCCCTATTAAAAACTGCTCTCATACATGAACTCTGATGCAATTTATCATGGCCACTACCACAAATTCTCTCAAAAGATTTATGTCTGCTTAAAATAAAAAAAAGAAAGTCAAACAATGGGTTACGCTGAGGTTAGGTGGCGTCATCCTCCACCTCATCCCTGCTTGTTCCCGTGCAGCTAACCATATGCTGCACATCCTCTTTCATGCGCTACCAATTTACCTCCACATCCCAGAGAGTGGAGTCATGCCCTGCTCAAATGTACTCTCGTGTACAGGGCTGAAACTCAAAGCCATTTATCAAGTGGAAGCTCCCCCTCAGGTCTACAACCCCTGCAGAAGAGGCTAAGAGAGGTGACAAGAGGAGAGGTGTGCAGGGTGTAAAAATGAAGGAAAGACAGAGGTGTACTTACATGTACCATGTGTGCTTCTGGATCTGTTCTAACTGTAAAAGAAATGAGAGAGGGAACAACAGGTCAGTACAAAAGCCACTGTATGAATAATTTTCAGCATCTTTTTGGTCCTAAGAAAATCATCAAATCATCACTGCCAATGGGAAAAAAAGTCAGGAAGAGAGGTGCAGTAAGAATATATGAGAAAAGTGATACCATGGCGCTATACACAGAAAATATTATCTCCCTCACACACACTGCTGACCCTGCCAAGCCCTCTGGTCTAAAGGGAATCTCCCATTCTCATTCGTTTCCCATCTCTCTTACTCACACAAACGCACAGTCGCTCTCTCAATACTACTCTTGTCATCACACTTTTACTGTGGCCACTTTGTCACTAGTACTGTCCACATGGTGTTTTGCCAGAGAAACAAATGCAACAAGAGGCAGAAACAGTGAGCAAAAAGGGCAACAAAAGAAGATGTCTGTTGGAACGACTCCACCGCGCCCACAGAGGGAAAACAGGATCAATGTCACTGTTGGGACTTTTTAATTTGCTCCTGCTGTTGTTGTAGAACCACAGGAGGTACACAGAGCAGCTCTAATTATTGTCACTTATTCATTCATTCATTCTTGGGTATGTCTCCCCATCTGTGTCTCAGAGGATTTACCTCTGCACTTCTGCACTGATGAATGCTTTCATGTGATAGCAGTGCAATCACAGAGCCGTCCAGGCTGCGGTTACCGACTATAGGTGGATCTTGTCTGCTTCCACAGAGGTCATGGTATTGACAGAGACACCCTGCCTGTCAGATACAGGCCACTGGGTGACCTATTCTCTTCCACTTTTATTGAAGGCCTGGAGGCAAGAGACTGATATCACACGCAGGCTTGAAAGTGATGTGGTTTGAAATGCAGTATCGCATCAATCAGTCTCTAAATGTGACAGTACCAATTCCAGCTGCTTTCACTCAGGCAGAGGGGGATGCTGCTGCAATACTATCTAGGTGTGTGCATGCGAGTCGGTGTGTTCTGGTATGTTTTTTTTATCTGGGTGCTGAATAAATAAATTTTCATGCATGTATTCATACAAATGTATGCAGTTCGGAGTGTGTATCCATATATCAATCATATGGCTATTTATTAGGCTTTTTATTTTCATTATCGTATCAAGTGAAAATACTGTACCTACATATTTGTTAAATATTATTTGTAGCACCAGATAAACTAAACCTGCTAAAAGACAAGTAACTGGACAGAGTAGCCGAATCTGCTGCCTCAGCACTCGGTGACTCTGGTGGAGTTCACACAATTAACAACAGAGTACAAGTGAACCTTGTACTTCATCTACGAGTCTGTGAATGTGTCATCTGCCTGTTGAAGAACTGCTTTTTAATATAATAACCTAGCCAATCCTCTTCATTAGCCAGGGATCATGAGGAGGCAGATCTTTCCAGGGTGCCTGTGTTCATTTGAATAGTGAAGATGAGATGACTGCGTCGAGGTGGCTGGCCCGGTCACCTCTGGGGCCCTGACTACACAGACAGGAAATGAAGAGTGAGGCTTTTATTGGGCTAAGCTCCTTAAGCCCGGGTACGTGCCCTCCCACTCAGACTCCGGGGGACCTTGTGTGCATCCACCAGCCAAATCTAATTAAGATATGGTGAAATTAGACATACTGAAACACGGCCAGTAGTTGTAGTTTGATTACCCAATTGAACGACCCTCAATCATTTCTATGAAAAACAATCCCCTGAAAAAAAATCACGTCCTGTTATGACATCATTGCCACCCTTGGCTGTACCTTTTCTCCTCTCTGACTTGGCGGTCACCACTAAACTCCAAGAATGCTCAAACTAACAGGGCTATTTGACATTCTGCGAGGTTACAACACATCCCCAGAGCTCTGTTTGTAACCCTCATCCACGAGAGGGGGGGCGGAGAGGTAGCATATTCTCTCCCAGCAGCTCGGTCTGTGTGTGAGCCTTTGTCGAGGACAGCGCCGGAGGCAGGTGGACATATCCAGGGGATCTCAGGGTGACCTGTACTCGTCAAGCAGAGAGAACGGAAAAAGAAAGCATACATTGTACATACAGCATACCAAAGAGGTGGGATTTTTTGAGTTTGTGTTTCAACACCGCTGCTCATCTGAAGGTGCTGTACCTTCAGGTCGTCAACTCCTCTGCGAATGAGCATCTATTTCTTTGCAGCTTTCTAATCTTCTTTTGTTTCTTTCGACTGGTGTCTTACTCCCATCTGTTAGTTAAAGTCATTCTGACACTGTGAAAAATAAGCTACGGCATGGGGGAATGGAGCATAAGCATCCACTTAAGGGGGGTGTCGCCACATTTGCTTACAGGCAAATGCATGAAAACAGATTTGTTTGTTGCATAGATTCACAAAGATACCTGGAGAGCCTGGGGATGGTGCGTGCATACAGTATGTGTGTGAAAATGTTGGATTTTATTTTGTGTGAGTGCAGATACAGTAACTCGGGAGTGTGTTTGTATCTCTTTGTGCGTCTGCGAATGTGAAATGCAGGACAAGAACAAAGGGCAGCACCATCTCTCTCTGTGAGGGTCTGTGCACTTTTTGAGAACTCTAGCCACTTTCATTATTTACATTTCCCTTTGTCCATCTCTCTTTCTCTCTTTCTCTCTCTCTTCGTCTCTCTCATCCTGACTCTCTGCCCTTTACATCTCTCTGCTATCGCGTTCTCTTCCAGCCACCTTGCCAAGGTGATCAGTTGCTGTGTAGAAAGGGACTGGCATTGTGATGAGCGCCCTAAACAGTGCAGAGGAAGAGTACACAAACAGCAGTCCTCTCCTGAATTCACATCCTGTACTTGAAGAAGGACTCAAACAGAATTGGGGATGAGGCGAGGCAAACACATTTGGAACACAAGGGAGGAAAGAAGAAACAAAGAAAAAGACAATGGTTGGCTTGGCAGTGTTGACTTGATATTAGTCACTTTAGTTTGAATGGGTATCTCTGCCATCTTTCTCTCTCCTTGGAGCATTACAAGTTTTCCCAGCTTGCTGTGAATCGTCAAAATAATGATTTTCCTTTCGTAACAAAGATCTGATGTGTCTGGGGTTTTTCTTTTCTTTTAACAAATGCTGTCTCAAATGACATCTAAATGTGTTTTGCTGCTTCAACAACATCATTAGTAAACACGACTGGTTTTGGACTATAAATGTGACAAATTCAATGCAGATACGATACACGTCTTTTTGAGTCACTAAGAATGTATCAACTGTGCAAAAGGCAGCACAAGGACTACTCTATACATTCCTGTAGTATTGAAACATGCATCCTGTTAAAGAATAACGAGATTTACAACAGGTGTTCGTGATACTTAAATATTTCTGTGCCAACCTATGTATGAAAGCAGTAATAATTTCATCTACAGCCACATGATTGTTGGTCACATTATTCCTTCCAAAGACATTAATATGGAGCTGCCACCCCTTCACTGCGGCCTGCACTCCTTCAGGAATGTTTTCTGCAAAACCTGAACCCTGGCTGCAGGCTTTTTCTCTCGCTTACTAAGGTCACATTCTTCAGGACAATGTTCTTCAAAGTTGGAGAGTGACTCCTTTTTTGGACCTCACTTTGTGCACTGTGGCACTGCCATACAGAAAAAAGGAAAGAACTAATGACACAGTTGAAAGCTTTTGTCCAAAACAACACTGAATGTAGCATTTCTCTGAACTTGAACTAAGGGGCCAAGCTCAAACCAAGTGCAAAAGTCACACATCGCACCCATAAGAAAGGATGTGCTCATCATCCAGCCTTTTACTTGAACTGACCGTTAGTCTTTTGGAGGCATCCACTTCAATCATGCCACGCAGGAGGTTCTGACAGTCTGGGGGGATGAAGTGTGGCATGTGAAACACTCCTAACTTCACCTTCTCTAGCAGATTCCTCAGGTTGTCGTCATCAAATGGCAAAGCACCCTGGCCGGACATAGGAAAGACGGAGAGAGTCAGTAAAATACACTGGGAATGGTTAAGATGTAGAAGACACAGTTTGCACTTGTTTTAATGGCAGCATTAGAACAGAAAATAAGCCTTCATCCGATCAAAAGCAGAAAAGAAAAATGAAAAGAATATGAATGACTAACAAGGCTCGCCAGAGGAAACAAAACCACATTTTGAGTCTTAATCCCGCACGACTTAAAGAACCGACTCGCTTTCTCAACTTGTTCAAGTCTCCAATTAGAGCGTTCTGCCCTCAGCCACGATGCAAAATAAATAATAAACAGCGGTAAGCAGAAAACAGGGTTTTTCTAATAATTACCCAGCTTTCTCATTTACCTCGTTCATTTAGCATTCTCACATCAGAGTCATTTATCAGAGCGCGCTGACACCTCACAGATGTGGCTGTTTGATGAATGACAGCCCGCACCAGAAGACAAGATGGAGGTGGGGAGGAAGAGGAAAGGGGTGAGACAGACAGAAAGAAAGGCTGAGAAATGAAGAGAGGTAGAGAAAAAAAAGAAGGGAAAAAAAGAAAACTGGGGGTTGGGGGTACGGCAGCCTTGTGTAACAGATGATCTGAGCGCAGACTAACTGCTGGGGAATATGCGCGTCTCCCACAATCAGACAAATGGTTATCTTGCAGCCAGACAGCAGGACGAAACAGGAGAAAGACAGTATTCATCTGCAGTCAAGCAGCGGCGGGGAGAAACTTTTGTTTGGAGCGAGAGAAGTATGGGCACGATGGAGACAGCGGTAAACAACATCAGGTTTACGCAACACGAAGGAGTACAGGGGAGACTGTCCTTAACAGAAGCACAAACACACACGTACGAGACAGAAAGAGACGGAGTAAAGCAGAAAGAGGCAAAAGCAAAGACAAATACGCAGGGCCTGTGGCCAAAAGCCGCCCTGTCAGCGTTGGTATTTATTTTGGGCTCTCTTCTTTCAGTTTGGCTGTATGAATTATTCATGCAGCAGGAGTGTGTAGCAACTACAGTACAGCTGTTGATGAAACAAAGCTTCAGGGCTGCATGGCTGGGGAACCACAGACATAATGTAGCTGGAGAATAGACCTGATTATGGATACAGCGTTGTGTGTGGATACGGGATAATGAATAAAAAGATGCCTCTATTCTCTGATCTTCTGTTGCGCAAGAATATCAGCTTGAGGGATTTTCCTTCCGGTAACGCCTTCTAACTGTTAGGGCTCAGGGAGTTAGAGTCAAAATCCTGGGTTCATGGTTGAAGCTCTGCGGCAGCTTAAAGCTCCCAACATCTTGTCATTCCACTAAGGTCAACCTCGAGTCAACAGCTCTGTCACAGTTCCTCTTTGCTTTTGATGCATTACAGCTGCTATAAAGCCTCGTCATACTGTTGGCCATGAGGGGAGGCAACACATTAAATGAAATTGTACTATGTCATATTTCTCTGCAGGATTTTAAACTGTGCATCAGTCCAATCACCAAAAGTTACTGAAGCTGACACTCACCACCAGCAGGGCAAAAAGAATGACCCCACAGCTCCAGACGTCTGCTTTCCTCCCGTCGTACTTCTCTCCCTGGGAACAAAAAAGGGGTTTGTTAGCATGTTAGGGCAGAGTGTTAGGGCTGGTTAAAATAAAATAACTATGAAAAAAGAAGCTAGCAAGACAGAAATATCAAGAATCAGTGAAAAATCACTTACCCTGATGACTTCTGGACAGGCGTAGTGTGGAGATCTGTGGGGGAAAAAAAAGGGGCAAACAGTGAATGAACTGAGGATTTAACATAAGCAAATAAAAGATGTCAAGGTTATTTAAGGACTTTTCTATTCGTGACGCTTTTCTGCAAAGTATGCTGGGGTTATACAATCACGACGTGGAAGACATTAAGCAGCCGCGCACCACTGCGTGAAACTCTGCAGCGAAGAATTTGGGCAGACAATAAACGTCTCCAGTGACAAGTAGATCGAGATGTGCTTCGGGAGTTTAGACGTCCTGAGGGTGTTTGGGTGTCCTCCTGCTTGCTCACTCAAGGGCATCCTCTCACAGCAGACAGTGAACAGACCCACTAATCTTTACAGCACCTGGATGGGTTGACAGTAAACCCAATGACTAGATTGACACATCAATATCGTATGAAGATTTATGGAGCTTCCCTGCAACGGCTGCTCCATAAGCCAAATGGCTATGGATGAGTGGAGCGGCTGTGGAGTGACTTGCTGTTCCATACATACGGTACACACACACAGCAGCACTGGAGCAGTACTGTCACTACATTTTAGATGTTGCCAGATTTTAAAAGTTTATAAAATAAAGAAAAAGGGAGTGATGATAAATAATATGAGGGTGTTTCTTAGTTTCTCTGATTTTGAACAGGCCACTGCTCTTTTGTAGTCTCCATGCGACTGCACACAGAAAGAGAATCAGGCACCTGTCTCCCAAAACCTCTCAGCCCGATGATACGTCCTCCACCTCCTTCTCCTGCTCAGTCTTATCTAATACCAGGACATTTGGCTCTAATGAGAGACTATCTGAAGTCTGTAAACATGGCGCCCATTAGCTCGGCTGTTGTCTTGTGTACTCATGAATACCAGCCCTGACGGCGCGGCTTCCTCTGGCTGTCAAAATACTGGCCGATAACAAACGCCGCCACCATGTCAACTGGGGGAAGTTCAAACACGAGCCTATGCAAATACGGCCTCCCTGATTGCAAGTGTCATAGTGCATTATGCAGATGAGCGAGGAATAAAAATAAAAAACAAGGCCGAGATTTGCACCAGTTATGCCTCATAAGTGCCACAACACGCGAGCCACAGCTGGAAGCAGCGTGGATATAAACTAATTATTTCCAGAGGCTTTAGGGCGGCAAGGGGTGAAGGTACAGACTGCAACACGAGTGTCTCAGCTTTCTGCCTGAGCTGAATCCTTATTTGTCAATATTAGATTGCTAAATCAGCCATCTATATCTTCAGTATATGTTTAGAACATCTCATCTCTCTTGGACTCTGATAACCCTATGGCCTATTCTCAATACTGACACTCTCCATAACTGATTAATCTCTCCAATGTTCACCTTTGAAACAAGTATCCACTGTAGATTAAGGAGTATTCACTACCCTTCTTTACCTGCGCTTAATTAAAGGTTTAAGTTCATATAAATGTTCATATAAAATAGTTCACCATGTTAAAATTCTGGCCACATATAAAAGCCAATACATCATGAAATTTATATCATGATCACCCCCTCCCACCCTGCTGCTCACACCAGAAGTTCAGATTATAGAGTAGGATACTTAAAGTGAATAGAAAGCGGTAAGAGCCACTTCCCTTTGACCGGCGTGAAAGATACAGTCTTTTGAAGAACAGTTTTAAGTGCACTGACATAACATCAGTCTTTTCATGCTATTTGTTGAAGCTCATTTACTTTTTTCAATCTAACCACCAACATCACATAAATGTTATGAACAGACAGAATACAAAATTTGATTTCATTTTAAGGGTATAAAATAGCAGTGAGATAGGGAAAAAAAGCTGCAGGAAGTTGTTTGCCCGACAGCATGAAGACAGAAAACGCATTTGGTTAAGGACCCAAGATTGTACTCAAGCAGATTGCTGAAGTGGGGAAACAAAAATGATTGAGATGCATGAAAAGCTGTCTTTATCTACACTGAAGGGCTTATTAATGTCAGACTGTTTGCAGGGAGATGTCTGAACCGTGAGCTAAATAAAAAAAAAAAGAAGAAAATTCAGAAGCTTTAAGATTTCTGTATCCCTGACTTTACATAGTACATTGCACACAGTTTGCAACGGGAACATCATGAGCCTAAGAGATACGACTTCCTATAGAGCAGTGAAAGAATCAGCAGTAGCAGTATGGGCTGGCAATATTGAGGAGACACTGAGACACGCAGCTCATTTTCACAGAAATCCATCTTTCCCAACCAAATTTGTGCGACTCCTTACTGCACACAAGATGACTTCCTCTCATCAATCAAAGCAACAGAACTAAACAAACAGCAAGCACTGATGAAGCCACAGTTGAGTTAATGCAGACAGAGAGAGAGAGAGAGAGAGATTGTACGCAGGTTGCTCGATCCATATTTGCATGTGCCTGTCGTTGCGTCTGCTCACCTATACGCCTGTATGTCTGCATGTATTTATGTATGTGCTCCATGGGCTCCCCCTACTCTACCTGGGGTGAGTTTCATCTTCACTCAGCTCCATTACCCGTGGCAAATGGAATACATTTGTGTCAGACTGCTGCGTGCTGAGAGGGGGCCCAGATAAATGCGTTTAATTAAAAACTGTCATATCTACACTTAGAGATGGGACAGTCAGAAGAGCATGAATAATCAATAACCACACATACGGTGTATGGCACATTCACACGTATTAGGCGACATCGCAGATAAACACACAAACACAAACGGTGCTCGTGCGCTTCTGCGAGACACACACACACACAAACAGAGCGGGATACGGTGATGGAGCTAAGAGTGGAACGAAAACAGACCTACTTTGCCTGGCTGTGTGTGGGAGTGTGGGAGTTTGTGGTGTGTGTGCCTGCGTCTCTGTAAGACAGCTCTGTGCTCCCACCTGCAACAAGTACGTTTAGCACTTCGTAAATGTGTGTGTATGTGGGGGATTAGGCAGATGCACTGCACCTGGATCGGAAAGCAGAATTGCTCAGAGTGGAAGCAGAATGCAATCAAATATAGATACAGGCAGCTGGTCTGCAGGATACTGCAAAAAGCTGAGTAAGAGCTGTCGCATTCTGTGGCCTTTCTAGGAAAGAGAAACACTTCAGTGTGGTCATCATGGCTGCAGAATGACTCAATCGGGCACATTTTGCTTGCATATAGCAATGCGCACTGCTCTCAGTTGGCCTGGTCTCCGCCGATGAGTCATGAGAGCTTATGCACTGTGCTGCTGCTGAAAAAGAATTATGCAACATTTTCAACTGCATGGTTGTCTACGTGCATGTGCACGTATCAATGTGTGTGCACGCGTATTATAGAGAGGAAGTCAGAGACAGAGAGAGACAGTCAGAGACAGAGAGAGACAGACAGAGAGACAACTAAACAAGCAGAGGACAAAGGGTCCCAGAGGTCAGCGATGAACTAAGCCTCGCTGGCACCATGTGCGCATGTCTGTTTGCTGAATTGCGTGTAAGCAAGTGTGTGTAATTTCAACTGCGGCCGATTTGGAGGTATAATCTGGACAGAATCAGGTCTGAGCCGGGGACAGATGCCACAGGGCCTCACTGTCTCTTAGCCTGACACACAGTGTCATGTGTAACCACAGAGCAATGATTCTTCCCATCCAGATCACCAGGAATCTGCAAAACAAAACAGCCCCAGACCCCTTGGATTGCATCCAGTGGGCTATACATGAGACCAGTTTTTTTATCTATATCCACCAATGTAGCAGTCTACGCCAACTTAGAGACACACGTCAATATGTAGCTCATTCTGCTATTTCTTTTTATCATTTATTATTTTGTGCCTAGTAAATCATAATCTTAAAGGGAAGCCATATGAATCACAAAATATACTATATATGTATGTCTGTATGTTTTCTAACTTGTGAACTCTACCTACAAAGATTACAAGTTTCAGCAGTTCAACATTTGGGCATACAAGACTTCATTAGTCTATAAAACAGAATAAAATAAAACAGACAGAAAGAATCAATCAGTTTGCAGCTATTATGCTATTTCTGCTGTGAGTTTCAGCTAAGAATGATATGAAACTCTATGGAGAACTATTTTCTGTGCAGCAGTGGAATCTGTCACTCAATCCACACTGTCACTGAGTTTATGAATCCAGTACCTAAAAGTAAACTATCTTCAACTGCGCTGTTTCTTTTATTGACAAATGCGACCCTGCACACTGTTCATTATGCTTCGGGGTTGAATAAAAACACTCCTGCAATATGGATGGCCATGCTCGGAAGACTTTGAAAGTGACTTTTCCTGCAAGCGAATTCACTGCGGTCGTTGTGGGATTGATGGCGTTGTTGTGACTGCCTGATCGTAAAGACCCAGCATCAGATAGGAGGAGAGGGAGATCAGTAATGTGTGGCTATGGCCCTGGCCCTGCTTCATAGCCAGAAAGCACACCAACCGCCTCTCCTTTAGAGACCAACACAGCACCATGACGGAAGGCTGCGAGAGCACAGCACCATCTCTCTGTTGCACACTGACAACTCCATGTGCCTTCCAGCTATGACCTATTTTTACCTTCAGGATATTATTAGAGTAATCTAAATTTCCCCTGCAGAGGATGTGACTCAGACATTGCGTTAGAAAGTTTTCTACATTACTTACCCACAGCTGGTTTCCAGCAGACTGTCTCCAACCTGAAGGGAGGCCATGCCGAAGTCTGCTATCCTGATGTTGTTCTTTTCATCTAGCAACAGGTTCTCAGGCTTCAGATCCCTGTGGCTGGAAGATATTGAGACAGCAACATGAAGCAATTAATAAATAACAAAAGAGCTCATTGTAAGGTACATGAACTGGTGAAAGAAAACATAAACGAAAGGTGCCAGACAAGGTCTCCCAAACACTTGTGGATCCGGCTTGGATCCACATCCATGCGTGCAGCTGTGAACAACACAGCATCACCTGTTACTGAGCGCCCTCCTCCTCTCTGCAACACCTTCTCTTTGATCTGTCCATGCTGAAACTAAGGGGCTCCCACCTCAGCACGGGGCTGGAACGAAGTGTGACAGCCTCCTGCTGCGCCCTTTTCTCCTTCTGTTTCCCTCGCTCTTTGCCCCTCATCCCTTTCCTCTCATCTCCCAGACAGCCACCAGCAAACTTGCTGAGCGAAGGGCATCAAGGGGAGCCAGCCGCAAAGGAGGTGTTCATTAGCTGCCATTCATTACCACTAAACACAGCGAGGGGGATAATATCCAGCGGACATCGTCTCCTTAAAAGGGACCATTGAGGGGAAGATCTTTCTCATATCACGCATGCCATTGCTGTGTCGGAGGTTAAAATCTCAATTTTGATGAGTGACTGTTCAAAAGCTGAATAGTGTTTCTGAATAAGTGCTTCATTGAGCTTTTAACATCTCTTCTGGGGTCGAGGGTTGGCTGTACATCTATGCAAGTACCAATATCCGCCCATATTTCTTTTCTACATTCTTATGTGTATACTTGCTTACCTCCCTCCATGCTTTTTGTAATTGGGGGAAAGTTATAGAGCCACAGGGCTGTCAGGGTGTCATGAACTAAACTTTCATCTCCTCTTTAGACTAATGATAGAAAGGGTAGAGGAACAATAGCTGAATGTGTCTGCCTTTGAAGAGCGCCTCATCACAATGGACGTTTAACCTTAGATGACATCAGCCGCTGTACAACTCGTTGCCTGTCCCGAGGGGTTTGCTGTCAGCTGGTTTGTTATCACACTGGCAGTCTCTGTGATCCCAGCTATAATTGAAATAAAACACAGATAGCATCTAAAACAGTTTTCCCCAGGCAAAAACCTTTATCAATTCACACAACCGTCATTTGGCAGTGATGTCAGTGGCCTGAGAGTTGGTCTTTTAAGTCAGGCTGTCAAAACACGTGGAGGGAACAAACATTACCAGACTAATCAGGGGCCGCAAGCGTGAGACTGGTTGTACTGGCTATCTCCGAGGAATGCGTGCCCCCCTATGTTTTAACCGTCCAGCACTGTATAGGACAGTGTTCATGACATGCCTGATTAAATGAGGCTTTAAAAAAACAATGTTCCCCCCGGCAACAAAATGACAGCTGAGAGTTACAAATCACTTGTGACTGGAGTTTAAACATTGTAACTTTGTAGACACGGGGACCAGCAGCCAGAGCCCGGAGGACGTTAAATAATTTGCTTTGACATAAGTGATTAGAGCAAAAGCAATGACAGCCTTGATTATGTCTGTGTTTAAGCCAGTATTCAAACATTGTTTACTATTGACGTCACAGGAGGAGAGATAACCCCCTGATTCTAACTGAACCCACGAGAGAACTGCAGCCTCAACAGAGTCATAAATATCAAAGTGTCAGCCTTTGATGAAAAAATGGACACTAAATCATTCGCTAAAAGACTCATAAACGTGGCATAAACATTGTGTAATCACATGCCTATCACATGCAAAACACAAAGAGCCAAACCTCAAGGGGACTGATGCACAAAAGAAAGCAGGCAACAGCGCATTTATCCACCAATAGCATCATGGGGACAAATTGTATCTGGATGCTTTATTGGTTGTCTGGACCCTGGTATCCATAATAGGACATTAAACTGCCTCTCTGACACATTAGGCTGCACTTTGCTACTGTAATCTTGCTCACACAGCAGGCCTTGCAGCTCGGATATCTCTGCGCTGCACTCATATGTCATACAGGAGGAGAGGCTGTAAAACGAACTCAGCAGCTACAGTGAGTTCAAATGCAACTGTAGTTTTTGTCTTTCCAGAAATTTGGAAGCTGTGCGACGCTGGTTTGTAGGCAAGTCGTGGAGGGTAGCCTTTTCACAACGTGCTCTGATAATTTTTTACTATTTTACCACAGGTGTTTTGTTTTGGAAATTAAAACAAAATATGAAATGAAAATAAAAAGAAAAAACAAAGGAAGGCCGCTATTTAAGGTTGACTATTGTCATCTATCATATCAGGATTCATTGTTATCTATTACACATTTCTACCTTGATTTGTGGTGCAGGCCTCACAGTTGACCGTGCACTCTCCTACTATTCTGCACAGTGTAATTTACAGGGCCCACTTGTGTGTCTACATGGTGCCTGAGCAAGGTTTACACCCCAGTGGGGCTGTTAGACATGATTCTTGCAATCTAACACCACGCTCTTAATTGCCTGTGATCATTTGCACGTACCACGCTGATATGTTATGTTTTACAGAAGATCGTAATGGGTCTGTCCTCTTGGGGCTCACATCCTTATAATACCCCAGACATGTTTATGGTGATGAGCACTTTTGTGACTAAATTCTCCAGCCCAAGGAAAATATATTTTTCCCATCGTGACGCGTTTGACATACACTGTGTTTAATACTGCCCTGCGTTAAGTGTGTGTTATCCCACCAAGATGTGTGGCACTAATTAGCTAAACCAGAACACTTGAAACTAAACACTAATGGCTCAAATGCGTCTTTTTGACGTATTAACATGCCTGCAAAATAGCACACCTGTTTTGCATTTTCATGAAGTACTAAAGCTGTCCTGGTACCATTATTGTTAGCTGGAGTGGGGTTATTAACCATCGTTGAGATGAAATGCACCCATTTAGCCTCCGGTGCACCTCTGTGTCATCCTCCTCTTTCTATCTTTCCTTCTTTCTCTTTAAATTTTTTTAGGCTTCTGTTGACCCAATTAGAGAGAGACCAAGCACATTCACTGAAAATGCTTTGGGCTAATATTCTATCGCATTAGCAAAAAAAGAACAAAATTCTGACTGCTGACTTAGATGTGCTGGGCACAATCATTCATTAGCCAGTGGGGTTAATTGTGTATTAAGAGCGATGTGGAATGATGAAGATAAAGTTGTCTCCCCCCGCCTCTCCCCACTTTTATTTTTCTGCTGTCTAATGGAATTGGTCTGTATTTGCATTTTTTGCTCAAAGCGAGTGATTGGTGAATGTGTTTAGAATTTTGCTGTTATATTATACATGAGTTAACTTCTTTTTATTCTTCAAAGTAAAAAAAAAACTAGTTAAAAATCCACTGTACAGCATTTGGAGCACACTTTGTTCAAAGCACAGATAAAAGAGCAAGGCCAGGTAAGTGAAAAGGCGAAGTACTCAAGTGTGGTGACAGTTACATGTGAACTAAAGGCGTTTATTCATCCCTTTTACAAAGAAAACTTGTGAACTTGTTTCAGTTAGATTACAACAAGACAAGGTCTGCAATAGCTTACATGTGCCATTCACTACACTGTCCTGGTTGTAAGATAAACATAATAGCACAGAGGCTGCATCCAACTCTTCTCTCCCTCGGTCACATTTGATCTCACACCCTCATCATGGTCTTCGGATACCTACAACACTGTTTTTAATGCCATTTTACACCGATGCATTCAACATTTCAGCTATGTCCTTTCACATAATTTGCATTTAAACTGGATTAGAACTGAAAAGAAGGTTCACAACTATTTTCTAAATACAACATTTGCCCCTCTACTGATTGTTTACAAGAGCATTTCTTGTGCCATCTGGGGCATTTCTATCTATTCCTCTGGGGTTTTGAGCAACACTGGAGAAGTAATGCATTGTTGCATGTAATGCAGTGACTAAAAAGTGGGATTACAATGCCGGCTATATCTGCAATAAACAAACTATTTGGTTTGCTGTGCCAAATCTGCGTGTGCAACCCAGCGTTTGCTCTTAATCCAGAGGAGTTTGACTGGGGAAGATAGGATGAGCAGTGGACCTTCAAGACAGAATAAACAGACATGCTGTCAGAAAAGCACTGGAGTAAAGGGCTGGCATAGATATAAGAAAACCCACAGCAACATCAGGCATCTAATACAGACAGCCATGGTCCTGCATAATTCCTCTCAAGAGAGCCCAGTGTGCCAGTTCAAAATTTAAAAAGTTAATTCTCTTTATCATCATCTATATAATTTCACCTTTATTCCCCACATCTTTGTTATATCAACAACCTGCTGTTTTTGTCTTTTTTCCTCTTGCAAACACCAGCCCATTCCCCCTAAATCAAGCACCATAAAACAACCTACTTTTGTTCTCCATCCTCCTGCTTTATTTTCCAAACCCATTTTACCCATCCTATTTCCATTTCTCCATTCCACCTCCTCTCAACATCACCTTCCTTCCTCTCACCCAGTTACACATCAACGCTTTGAACGGCTATGCAGGAGAAGAAAATATCGAAATTTCTTTAAAAGACAAGGAGAGAGGGGAAAAAAAAGGATTTCCATTCTGTGTTGTTAGCGACCATCAGCCATAATGATGATAGGCTATAAGTGCAGGCTTTCTGCAGAGAGGCAGACAGACGGACTGTCATCTGAGGAAACTCTAGATGAATGTCAACAAACACAACCACAAGGGCATGGGCTGATAGAGCGAGGGCTGTACAGAGGCTGGAGGATGACAAACATGAACATGAATGGTACGCCGTGGAAAGAAACAATGGTGGGGTTTCCATTCAAATGTACTTCAACACAAAACACAGCTCAACCAGATTTATAGAAAATCATCTTATACAGCGAGTGTCATTAATTTTTCAGCCTGATACCATTAAAACATGACAGAAGCAGAGGGTGCAACTGATGTGTAGAAAACATTGGATGGAAACTCACAGCGTGAAAGGGTAAGAGACAATGTCACACAGCAGGAGGCAGGTTTGGGGCCACATACTGTGAGGGGATAATCTTGAAATGACATGTTTTTGTGGATCGCTGTGATGAAATACCTTGATTTGTCCATTACTAAATTCACTATGGTTCAGGCAAAAATGGGCATTTGCATCAAGTTATTTTGTATACATATAAAGAAAAAATATTAAATCACAATATTTAACAGCAGTCTACCCTACCCTAAAAGTCAGATAAATGTTGATCAGATAAAAGGACCTGTGATTTACTTTATTACCCTCTGTGAAGCTATAAGCAAGAAATGGCATAGACAGATGCATGTGGCTCTCTGAGCCCCTGGAAGAGAGGGATAGAGCAGCTAATGACAGAGGGAGTGTGGGAGAAACAGAGTGAGAGAGAGGTGGATATGGATGATGTGCACGATTATGCCACTGCGTGGGTTTAATGTGACTTCTGGACCAGGTGTTTGCTTGTGCACATGTAGGTGGCAGCAGTAATGTGCAAATCAGAGTCGGGGATAAGAGGGTGTGTGGCTGTATGAATGTGTGCGAGCGTGTATGATGGAGCTATGAGCTTTAGGGACAAGGTGCAATAGCAATCTCTGTCTTCCTTGGTGGGATGCTTGGAGTCACTTTACGTGACAGATAGCCTTTATCTCTTGCCCACACACAGCCACTCTGTATTAAACACACAGACCCAGGGTTGTTAACTTGGTTACAAGGTGAAAGACCGAGGTAATTACTAAACAACCTGAACAGGGGTGAGGAAGAGGACAGAGCATGCTGCGGTCAGGGTGAAACTGCGACTCTTTGGAAATCTCTGCATGTACAGCTCATGACTTGCTGCAGTGATGGGAGCAGGTAGACAAGGACTGAGGAGTGAGACAAGGGTGTGTGTTTGGTGTCAACCCTGGCTCACTTGACCTCCTATCCTGGGTATATTCTCACTGCAACACTGTAACTCCGAGACACTGTAAATCAAAAAAAATCAATACAATACCTCTTCATTGCTCACATGAAAATAGAAACATATTGCACTGAGTTTATCACAGAAAATCAGGCCACACAGCTCTTTCTATGCTAAGAGTGGAGTAAAAAGGTGCCCAAATGTGTAGATATTGATAAATACTGTTCAAATGATTTTCTCTCATTTTCATTTGTTATTTGTGAACCCAACCTCTCATCATCTAACACAATTGAAATGCTGGGTAAAAAGCACACCAGCAGCTTGTCAAGTGTTCCAGGAAAATAGACTTTACTCTTCTCAATCAATCTGTGTCTCTGTTGGGTGTTCGCAGTTATGGCAGACTGCCACGTCGACTCCTCTGGATGGAGAGTGTACGCTGTGTAGCAGATACGCATTTTGTTGAATGTCAAAACTGACAGGATGCACCCGGAGTTGTTGCTGGGATTCCCTCTCAGGTGACTGTGAAAAGTGAATTTTCTGCAATATTACACTCTTTCTTTCGAACGTCCGCTTTGTTATTGCGACCTTGAGCAAAAAAAAAGATTCCAAAGCCCCAACAGAGCAGTTCGGTGTCTGACTCTGACCTTTGACATCTCTGCATAGAGAGTGAAAAAGAAGTTTCTACAAAGATCAATAAAATACGGTATCATTATTTGTGGGTTGTGCCCTGATCGCTGGTTTTACTAGTCTTTTGGTCAGTCTATGTCCAAGTCTTACATTTGCATATCTTGCATTGGGAGATAAATAACATCGAAACACAAGACTTGTCGTCATGATTAGGTGAGAGGGGAAATAGTGTGACGCTGGATCTATATCAACATCCGATGAAGATTTTCTCTCACTGCCTCAGTATTCATTATGAATATATTCTTACTGACGAGTTCTCTGCCGTGTCTGTTTTTATCCTTCCCTTTACCTATCTTTGCCTCATCTCCCTCGTCAGCTATCCTCGTGTGCTTCACTTTGTCCCTTTCTCTTCCCCCGCGTAAAAGAGAAAACTAAAATCAGAGCGCGATCTGAATCAGGCAGAGGAAACACTGAGTCACACACAGCCCTCTACGTTCTTTCATTCACATCCAGATTTACATCCATCTGGCTCAAGAGAGATATTTGGGGAGAGGACGTGGGCGGAGGGCGGAAGCACGAGGCAATGAGGAGAAGCGAAAATGGGAGGTGTGCAGAAAAGGGAGGTTTGAGGAGCATGTGTTTACCCCCCTTCTGCACGGTGAATCACACAGAAAAGGGAGCACTTCTAATGGCCTCTGTAGGTCCCCTGCGCAGACAAGTAGAAATTGAAGAAATGATTGCAGAAACGCTTTTTTATTGAGGGGATGCTGGGATCTCATTAGTGGGTATGGAAGGGAGGTGAGAAGGGCTGCGTCTGTCTGTCTGTTTGCCCCTAATTGAGGTTGGAAGGAAGGCGAGTGGGTGCAGCAGCACTCCCAAATAATCCTCCTCATGTTAAATTTACAAGGCATCATTTTCTAAGAACGTTAGTGAGGGGATTTGAGCAGCTAAAACAGAGAGACAGCTGCAAAGTCAAACAGGAAGGGAGAGATAAATCTGCTGGTGGATCTTACTACGGTGGAGCTGTGATAATCTATGTATGTGCATGCACTTAATGTCAGTCCCAGATGCTTTCTCCTAATTGGCCTAATCTCTTCTTCTCACAGTCAGTTATTTACACAGTCTGATAAAAGACTTCTGACTTTCATTCCCTTAGGTGGGACAGTTTTGTTCCATTTCCATCGGTATAAAAGTTATCAACTGCTCCTTTTAATTCTCTCTGAGAATTCAAGATGGATTCCACCAGCAACCTGCGTGATGGTTCAGACAATAAAATGAACTCGAGCGTGTCATCCTGAGATAATCAGCAAAATGTAAAGTCATTCACGAGAACATAGCAGCTCGTACTGTGTACAACAGCTCCCACAATGGCTTTATTATTAAATAGAAGCAGGCAAAATGTAATTGCCTCTTCTATAAACTATACTGTGCAAAAATACAAAGCCTATCAAATTTCAGAAATTCAACCCCGTACCTAATCATTCCATGACAAATCAGTTTCATTCTTTCCTTTTAATTGCCTGTGCAGCATTATGCAAATCTATTTCCCAGGCATTTACTGTAGTACTCAACACCAGGTTCTAGAGAATATTATACGCTAACTGTTTTTCATCAGTTTGGGTTCCCCTTCATCATCAGCAG
Organism: Amniataba percoides; assembly: GCA_037176925.1. Classification (NCBI taxonomy): domain Eukaryota; kingdom Metazoa; phylum Chordata; class Actinopteri; order Centrarchiformes; family Terapontidae; genus Amniataba; species Amniataba percoides. The sequence goes on along the minus strand of JBAJHX010000081.1, from coordinate 17,280,430 downwards.
GAAGCTATTCAAAAAACTTTCAAGTATACTAGACACAGAGGACAGCAGAAAAACCTCCCCCTCTCCCTCTCTCTGTCTCTCCAGTGCTTTGTGCTACAACAGCCTTGGCACAATAGTTACAACGGTATCTCATGAATTATCGTCACAAGCCGACTGTCGTAGTGCTGCAGCCATGGCCAGGCCAGGGTTTTTATGGTGATATCTTAATGTTTGTAATCTGAGCACCATGCCTGCTAATATCATATGGGTGTGAGGAGCGAGGAAAGTCATTAAAACATGGTCATTATACAGTTCATTATTAGTTGGTGACCTCGTAACTTCTTCTAAATAATGCAAAGAGGAGTAACACCCTTGGTGCAGACTTTATTCTGGGTATTTCTCTTCAACAAGAAATACTCAAATTTGTTGCTAATCTGATTCTGATTATTGAGGCGTTGAAAGCAGTTCTATTTTTTGTTTCTAACTCATCTTTCAGTGTTTCTCGGTTTCTGTAAAGCCGCTGGAGATGGAACTTGTGACCAAAGTAAAAATAAATACACTTGAACTCATTCTGCTCTATGGTCCTTGTGCTCTGCTGTGCAGGCACATGAGGACAAAATCCAGAGCAAAGGCATACACTCTCTGGAGAGGAAAAAACACAAAAACAAAATAACCCTCAGCCTCTGTTTCGGGATTGCAAATGGAGGTGTACACAACACATGTTAAACTACACATACACATACAAACAAGTAACACACACACACACACACACACGCACACACTTAAACACAAACACACACAAATGTGTGCTCCAAATCAGTCCCTGCTGACATGTTTGACTTCAGAAATATATATGATTGCCTCTAGTCTATGAGCTGGTAAACAGTTAAATTACCCCCTGAAGCCAAACACAATGTCACACATTAGTAAGTACCTGGCAGCAACTTTCAACAAGCAGAGCTCAGCAGAGAAAACATACTATGTGCAACCAAGAAAGTCACTCCTGTTCAGCCCTAAAAATGATTCCCTGAGCTCTTTATCTGGAAAAGAAGTGGACTCCCTGCATTGCTGTACCACAAATCAACCACAAAGAAATAATAATAAACTGTAATAATAATAAATCTCTAAGCAGTATAAGACGTCTCATGAGAAACAACCTATTAGCCCACACTGAGAAATACAGCTCATCATACATACATCACTTTCTTATATGTGGGGGGTGATGTGACTCATCCTCAGCTGGGTGTTAAAAGAGAGAATTTAAGAAAGAGAAAATATAAACACTCAAACAAACAATATCAAGTTTTCTCACTTCTGTCATCACCATATTGAATCACTGGTTTGAAAACTAAACAGCACTCCAAAGCTATGAATAAACTGATTGAAATTTAGATTGTAGATTCACTTCAGGGAGAATCTGTATCTTTTTTAGGATTCATTATTTGAGAACTGATTATTTGTTCAATGTTGTATGACAACCAAATTGACTTTGTTACACCTCATGGGGCTGGTTGTTTATTGGTTGTTATATCTTTTTAAATGCACATGATGTTTTTTATGCAGATAGTGAATTTGTTCCAATGTGTAAATGAAACGTGTTCACTGTTGTATGCTAAAACATAAATATTATTTATTATTGTCCGGTAATTTGTGTCAAACTAATCAAGAAACTACTTATATTTTTTTCCCAAGTGTCAGAAAGCAATGAATCATCAATCTATCTATGAAATGCATAAGTGAAACTTACCATATGGAATGACTGTGGCAAAAATCCAGGGCAGACATGATCTGTCTGAAGAATTTCCTGGCCTCTTTGGGTGTTAACCTGCCTTTCTTCACCAAGTAGTCAAACAGCTCACCACCAGACACATGTTCTAGCACAAGGTACCTGAGAGAAAGAGAGGAACAGCAGAAGTAAAGACAAAAGAAAGGTTTCTCTTGTAGGGACAGGAACAAATCCTTCACCAGAGCCCCCTGAAAGGCCTCTGATGAAAGAGAGCAAACCCCTGACCTCAGAGGTCTGTGAGACCTGGAGTAATGTGGGGAGAATAGTTCCCTCACAGCCATTAAACACAGACAAAACACAGAGGATCAATGACTGTTTATTTTTCATTTTGTCATCTGGAAGCTGCCTCTACAGTGAAACAGTGAAGCACGACAACAGTGCATTACAGTATATGTGGGGGACCCTGATATACTGTACTCTGAACTCCGATGGGAGGCATTGGAGGGATGATACAGTTGCATTACAGTACGAAAAGATGGAAAGGTGGTGTGAAAAGCTCTTAAACATCTGGGAGTTATGAGCTTATGAACTCTGCTAAGGCACATATGCTGTAAGCTTCTGTGGAAGTCAAAAGAGTAGGAGGTAGAGAGATATTGGGAAATCCTCTAAAGTTCTGCGTTGTACATATTCAGAACTTTAATGCCTTGCTTCGTTTACCCTCCACGTATAAACACTCAGTCACGCCTACCATCGTATTTCTTGCGGCCCCTCTTCAGGCGGCCTTCAGGCCTGTGGGGCCAGAGGGGCCAGTATGCTCGGGGCTCAAAGGGGACAGGGAGGAGATGAATCACCGCTGACCCAGACCTAAAGCTGCATCTGTGGGCTGAACGCCAGCGGTGCCCTGCTCCTGCTCCTGCTCCTGCTCCGGACTGGCCTGCTCGTATATCCTGCACTGAAACTCCCTCCATCTTCACTAGGACAAATTGAAACTCAGACAGGCGGTGAAATACTCTCCTTCTCCTCCCTCTCTCTTTCTCTGCCGTGGAAATGTGCGTCCACATGCAACTCTTCAGTTTTATTGATTACACTACAGTGTCGCAAACTCAGCCACAAAGCATGTGCACATTAAACAACCCTGAAGCATTTAGAAAGAGCTGGCAGTGGCAAAACTTCAATGGCTTTGGCTCGTATAAGACCAGCGCAAAACCAAGGAGGCAAAAACATATTTACACTTACAAAACACATGGACACAATTGAATTGCATTCAGAGGAGCTTATTACTTAGTATAACTGTAGCGTTTTAAACGGGCATTCCTTTGGTCTACTTTTAATCTGTAATATTACTCTGCCAATTAAAACTGTTGCATAATATTTTAAAAGCTAGTTATGTCAGACTGGTTATTTTAAATTAGAGACTACGAACAGACACCCAGTGTTAAAGAGTTTGAGCTAAGGGGACCTAAAAAAGATATGTCATGCTAGTTGCATTATGGGAATTGTAGGATCCAGCACGTATAGAGCTCGACTGATAGTCCTGTCTGGATATATCTGCCTATGCTGTGCAGATTTTGATTAATCCTTTTTTAATCCATCTCTTGAGAGCACACCAACTTAATGGGAGTGCAATACTAAATCACTGCAGCACCACATAAAATGAACTGCTGTATACTTTGCATTGCTCTTGCATTGCTTGTAAGCTTATTTTAATGATGTACTGCAAATGCCGCAATAAGAGACATCAATACATTTTCAGCAATGCATGGATGCGGTGAATGTGGGAGTCCCAGTGTTGGCTCAATGAATAAGAAGAGGTCTTCAAAAAAAAAAATCTCACATGTGTTACCATTAATCAGTTTGTTACCTTTTAAACACTGCAGCAAAAATCTGAAAAAAAAAACAGCTCACAGCAATACTGTAACAAATCAAGTGTGCTCATACGTATTATGGTCTCTTAGACTATTGAGCATATTTTTCAGCTACCATTTTTCATTCTCAAAAGCATAATTTATACGAACATCGCAAAGTGATCATTCATTCATTTCCAGCAATGAAATATCCATAAATAAAATATTGGTGGGCCATGTATCAAACTCCTTCCACTTCTCCCTCACCTCTTGTACACACACACACACACACCACACCACGTTAAACAGCTTGTGGTGGGATCTGTGCCAACAGCATAATAAATCTTAAAAGCTCTGGGACTGCGATCTCCAAAACATGCTGTATGTTTATCAATTATTGGCTTTCAAGTGGAGATATCTCTGTAAGAATCTAAACAATATTAATTTCAAAATTACATCGCTGATGTGGAGCGCAGCGAGCGCACCCGAGCCGCTGGTGATACAAATGTGAGGCAATTTGTCTTCTGTGATGCTACTAGTGACCGACTGTCAAAAGTGATGAAGCAATGGGCACAAAATGTGATTTTAATAATCCAATTATAAGACGAATCGCAGTATTCTGCTATTCCCATCATCTTAAAGGATGACATGTACAGTACTGCATGTCCAATCCTGTCTGGCCTGTAAGCTCAAGATGAGAACTAATTGAATTTAGTTGACAAACAGTCCTCCGTAGATCAAGAGGGCTAGTATAAGCGACTGATGGGCTTGTCACTCACTGCTGTTAAAGTTAGCTAATAGATTTAGGTGTGCGTGTACGTGCACTTGTGTGTGTGTGTGCAGCCGCTGCAACGGACTAATGTGGCTGCCGCTTTCCGCGGCTAATGTTTCTTAATGCATTGGTGTTGCCTCTGATAATCGTGTCATGGTGTTTACATTACGGAGACTTCCTCTCCCTATTAGCAGTCCCCTAGTGTGCGCGACCAAATTAAATGCTTCATGCCAATACTAATGGGGCATCCATCCCTCCAATGCTAGCATTGTTGCCCTCTAATCATAATACACCAATCAGAACTGCTCTGCAGGCCAATAAAATGATCTGTGGGATTTCTGACCTCCAAAAGAGTGCTTTATGGTGACGGCGAAAGTTGACATACAAACCAAGAATCATTGAGTGTGTGCAGTGTGTTTGCTGATACTTACAGGTATTTTTTATTTTCGTAGACGTCATGTAGCTTTAAAACATGCGGGTGTTCTATGAGCTTCAGAATAGCTATTTCTCGCTCCACCTGTATGAGAGAGGGATAGATAAGGAAAAGAGGGAGGAGGGGAAACAGAGAAACAAGAGATCCGATTAGTGTAACATCAACACAGTTAAGATCCTAATAGCACAATTGTCCTAATCTGCCCTCTTACATGGCAACTTTCCTCTCGCTGCTGCCAAAGCTGAAGTACCAGGGAGACAAACAGA